>OZ022576.1:12571203-12581203 GCA_963669155.1 Arbacia lixula | reverse complement strand
AGAAGGGGGCGGCGTGGTGACGGGTACCCTGACAACTTATTCCTCTCTTGGGAAGAGGAGCTGCAGTAATCAGAACTGACCTCTTCGTACCATCCCCACCTCACCGCATATCCCATCCCTGGTGTTTACCTACTTTGCAAATGTTTTCCTACTTAATGAGTCGAGAGCAATACGCTATGCCCGATTAATGCCTATATTTCTTGTCATTATACATCTTGCCAAGTGTGAGGCGAGTCGAGTATAATCTGATACGCGAGTGTTGAGCAAGATTAGGGCCAAGGCCGCACAAAGGCAGATAAAAGCACGATCAGTTGAAACTAATTGATGTAATTAATGTAATGGTCTTCACGTTTAATCAAGTTGTAGCGCAGTTGTGTAGCGGTAGTTGCTCGCATTCCGACCGCCTCGCACTAACCCCGATCCTACTCCGACTGCGTCTACCGCTTGTCACGTTCTATTTTTGAGAATCTGACCTTCTCCCCTTACCCTACTCTCCAATCTCGGGTTTTGAAATCCAACGCATTAAATTGAAGGGTCGACTCCTCCAAACATATAGAAAATCACCATTTTCCGTGCTATGGTGGCTGTAAATATCGGCTGGGGCATTGGAAAACGAGGCAAATAAAGTATAGCGGAAAGCACGTGGAGCGATGACATTTTCCAGCGGCTCTGTGCAAATTCTCTCCTGAGATGAAAGTCTACACATCTTCATTTGGCCTCCACTCCCATACTTGTGCGCCAAGATTGCCAGAGAAGACACTTTGGGAAAGCTGATTGTGTGCCTGGAGTGGTGGCAAGTATGTGTGGGTCGACCGTATAGGGGGCCGAAACGACAGGAAAGGTACAAATATAAACACGTGACAGGCTGCATGATAATGTAGCCCGCCGCGTTGTATACACGTGCTGGGATAAATCTTTAGTCAGCATTTTATTGGCAATTCGAGAATTCGAGTCACAAGAACAGTGCAATTACACGAGAGTCTGTCAATTCCACAGAAGTAGTAGTGCGACAGAACCTGATGATATTGAAAGTGCCTTACTCCTGCCCTTCCACCTAAGTGTGTGTTTGACTCTGTCACCCGACGGATATAGGAATTAACATTTGTGGTCTATCAGGGTCATCTATAGGGTACGATCTAATGGCGAGTAAGTTGGGATAGGTAGATGGATTGTGTAAAATGGTTAAAAACAATTAGGAAAAGTAAGGGACATTTTACAAATTATATAAAGAATCATGAGTCAAATTCGTGCTTTGAGATTTTTTATTTGCCATTATAGCTTAATACTTTCTTATGTGGAAACTTGTATTGAGGGATTCGTAGCCTTTTAAACTCCTTTAATTATTTCTTTCAGGCAAAAGCTTAAAGGGAAAAGCCCTTTAAAGATTTACCAATATCTTTCAAGTTAGAATGTATGATGACCCCCTTTAAATTCATATAATTATATGTACTTGATGCAAGGGTTTAAAGGGGAACAACATTACATTCCTTTGATTGCAATCAGGAAAAGAATAAAAAGTAAAGATTGAGAGAGGAAAAACGGGACTTAAACTTAACGAGCAATGCGACTACATTGCCATGAGATCTCACATTTCAGGTCGGCCGTGGCTGTGCTTTATATTGTCGTGTTTCTTTTAAAAATTACTTGTTCGTGTTTTCTTGAAAGAAACGTGTATCCCTTACGTGGGTGTTACAGATCTGTCACGGCGACATGTTTGCGCTAATCCTAGCTCCCTGAATGCTGTACAACACATTGAACATTCAGCCACGAGCTTGTTCCATTTGCAGAACTTCATCGACCACCCCGATCACGGTTGGCAAATCTCATGGATTCTCATTTAACTTGCACTGATATAAATTCATTGGGACTTTCCCTTTCGTTCCCTTGAAATAAATTTACCATGACACGAATGCAATCATGGTCAGATAGTGAAGAGTGGAGGTATTTTCTGATCAGTTTGTCGTCACAATCTTGTTATGGTTTATTTTATTTTAATGACGACGAAAGCAATGGGCGGAGTAGATGTTAATTTGTTTCCACAGTAAATGAAACAATATTTCCTAGTATAATATAAATAACTGCTATTTGTTAGGTATTATCTTCATGTTAAAGTGATTAAACTGATATTCCTGGGATTACTGATGTTGACGCGGTAGCATGAGGCACTGCCAGCATGGTCATTAAACCGGCTGGATCGACGGTGACTCGATAGCGCCGATGACGTTTCAACACCACCTCCCAGTAGCGGAGCGGTCCAATCCAATTAGAGTCCTGGCGTATTCACGTTCTCATTGTGTCGCATTGTTTGTAAACGTTGAGGCATCCCTGTTCCCATGTCCCCAGCCTCCAGTGGGCGCTTCATCTGGGTGTGATGAATTACATCTGTTGCCATTTTCCAGCCGCACACTCCTCGTGGTCGTCGTTTGGCGTCTCCGAGCTCGAACGCAGAGCGACCCCTCTCCGGAGATCGCATTTAAACAAGTGAATCTAAGGGATGTAAATTCTCCTTTACACCGCGACGGGGAATGAATCGAGTTGTAAACAGTTCTGTGAAACGCAAGATGCGCGCCATTTTTCATCAGCTATCTTGCATGACTTTATCGCGAGTGATAGGCCCAGTCCGAGCGATATCACGTGTCTTGGTATCGCCCTGCTGTTGCTGTAATCCAAACTCGTCCTACCGCTCGTCTGTCCCCGTCCCAGCCTGGCTTTGGGGGTCTCGCGCGAGACTCCATCCTTCTCACAAGATAAATACTCGATCGAGAGTTCGAACAATAAATAGGCTGCCCGCATAAGGTGTTACACAATGTCAAATTATGTTCTTTACTGGAACGCCATGCAATGTCTTTGCTGTCACACGTATGAATAATGCAGACGGGATTTCGGTTACATAATTCCCCTGATCTACGCATTCGGTATGAGTTTACTAACTATGTGCCGTTTCAGTGCACATTATGAATTTAACAGCACACCATTTAAATGAACTTCATTATATCAATTTTTATCATAAGTACACTATAATCCAAGACACAGAGTAGACACAAAGACTTGCGTAAGCGCTATGATTTTTCTTTTTAGGTTTAAGCAAAAAAAAAAAAAAAATCAATTTAGCTCCACTAATAATGAATTTACAAACGCAGGAAGAAGAGATATCAGGAAGGATTTGTGTATCCATTTACATTCGCATCATTAACAACATCGTCCCGAGGGCACCGTCAAACCGTGGAGTTCCGCGGGATTTCGTATCATAATGGTAGCGCAGCCCTAACTACGCCCCCACAATAATAAATGAGGTAGGCGTTCCTCGACACTACTCCACGCCGCGGCCGCTCAGCGCGTAATTGTTACACATTGGCTCTGCAGTTCCCTACTTTGTCTCGTACTCATGCCAGCTAGCTCGTGGAGTGCGCTTCACCAGAAAACTCATCTTGACTTTGTGACCACTATTAATTGTTGTTTTTCACGGTTCTCTTCTCCTTTTTTTTCTCGTTTGTTCGTTTACTCTCTACAGATTCTCTGCGAGCCAACTGCTAATCCGACGGATCATACATCAACGTTGTGTTTTGCTGGTAAATGATGGCACGCAACTTCGAAAGGACATTTGATCTTTCCAGACATATCGGTTAAAAACGTGGATCATGGAACTGAAAGGAAAACCTAATGAACAACAAGACATCGTGTAAACAATAAAATCGTCACAGAGTATCTCTGCACTTCATTTCCGCGTGATAGCTATGTGGAAAAGTACCTGAGAGTTTTGGAAGATTTTGTTGTGATTCTAGACAAACAGTGAGCAAACTTCTTTTTTTTTTCCACCGGAGAGTTTCTTTCCTGCAATCAGCTGAAAAACATGGAAATGGCAGCGGCGAGAAGAAAGTCAAGTTTGGCTTTTTCGAGTGTTTGTGGGAACGCCCAACCCGCGGACGAGGACTCAAAATGGCTATCTTGGGCGGAAAAGCAGTTCTGCCAGATCGCTGGGGAGGACAGACAAATTGACGAGGATGAATTTAAAATGGCACTTGGCATAAAAAAGGTAGGAATGTTTATTTTCACTGTCAATCTATGCAGATCCCCCACCCCTTCTCCCTCCCTCTCTCTCTCCCTCTCTCTCTCTCTCAATCTCTCTCTCTCTCTTAGTTTCGCTTTCTTTCTTGTCTTTTTCCTCCTTACCCCCATACATTACTTTTCTTTCTCTCCTTTTCTCTTATCGTTCTCTCTCCCTCTCTCTCTATCCCAGTCTCGCTGTATTTCTCTTTCTCCCTCTGTCTGTCTGTCCGTCTGTCTGTCTGTCTGTCTGTCTGTCTCTCTTTCTCTCTCTCTCTCTCTCTCTCTCTCTCTCTCTCTATAGATGTATATACCTCACAAATTATCCTTTAATCCATGCTTTATAGATTATTTTTGTGTGTGGCTTAGATGTTTGATATTCCGTCACAAATTAATGTCTATAGATATTTCTTTTCTTCATTATTGTATTTACACTAACTTTTAAACTACTAAAACCGTAATAGTTGTGTATACATAAACTATGTATGTATCAGTTTTCAATTAATTGTATTTATTGTGCACGCATTGATATGAACGCATGTGTAATTTGAAGAATTACAAATTATGCAAGGGAATAGTATTTGACGGAAGAAACAACGTTGCTTATATAAATCTGTCGATTATATTAAAAAAATGTGTAACTTTCGAAGAATTGTTTTGGAGGACTTTTAACCCAGTGTGAACTACGCTACTTATATCAAATGAAGATATGAAATGACTGGGGTAAACGTTTCGAGGAAAAGTTTTTAAATTATTAACTTAAAATACATTTTTGAAATAAGAAAAGTTAGTCTTCGACAAGAAAGTAGAAACAGGTGTTTAATTTGCATAAGTGACACAGTGAAATATATATTGTTTCTTCTTGATACACCTTGTGAGTACTATATGCTTTCAATACCACACTGAAAGCAGTGTTGTAAGCTATTGTCAATGTACGCATGAGTACAATAGGAGAACCTTGATGTAACGTTATTTGGAATCGTAACTCTCAAACTTGCACCCGTGCTGTTATGCTTCTTTCGAGAAGATGCGGATTACTGTCTGCATGTCATTGTTCCCTTCAAATGTTGCACGATACGAAATCCAGTCTATTTCAAGCATTACCTCAAGGGGGATATAGTGTAAGACTATCACTGTCGTCAGGGGTAATCCACTAACTACCTGTCGACGTTCCCTTGAAATGCTGTGCGATACCAAATCTTGTCAAGTTCAAATGCTGCATGTAGGGACACCTTTTCATGTATAGGGAAAGGCTATCCTGTTGTCAATGACTATCGACTAGCTACCTGACAATGTTCCGCTGGAATACTTTGCGATACGGAATCTTTAAATGTTACATCAAGAGGATATGTATAGTGTAAGACTATCACTGACGTCATTGCTAATCAACTGCCTTCTTACCAATGTCCCCATGAAACGATGTGCGATACGAAATCTGGTCAAGTCTTAAGTGTCGCATTAAGAGGTTTAAAGCGTGAGACTATCATTGTTGTCGATGCTAATCAACTAACGTTTTACCAATGTTCACATGAAATGCTGTACGATACGAACTCTAGTTATGTTCAATGTTACATCAAGGTGTATCTCAAATGTTCTTTGAATGTTTCCATAGTGTATATTGTGTGAGACTATCACTCTTCAATGCTAATCAAATATCTTCCTATTAATGTCCCCATGACACGCTGTACAAAACGAAATCTAGTCAAGTTCAAATGTTATATCAAGGTTTATATTGTGTGAGACTATCCCTGTTGTAAATGCTACTTAACTAACTTTCTGCCAATGTTCACACGAAATATTGTACGATGCAAAATCTAGTCAAGTTCCAATGTTACACAAAGAAGAATATTGTATAAGATCAGCCTGTCGTTCAAAATTTATGTTTTATTCAAGATGTATGAGTGAGACTATCACTCTTCAATTTTAATCAACTATCTTCATATTAATGTCCCCATGAAACGCTGTACAATACGAAATCTAGTCAAGTTCAAAGTCAAGGTTTATATTGTGTGAGACTAATCACTGCTGTGAATGCTACTTCACTAACTTCCTGCCAATGTTCACGTGAAATGCTGTACGATGCACAATGTAGTCAGGTTCAAATGTTAGATCAAGGGGAATATTGGATAAGACCAGCCCTGTCATCAAGGGCGATCCACTAATTACATGACAAGAGGTCCCTTGAAACCCTGTACGATTCGAAAAAGAAGTCAAGTTCAAGTTTTACGTCAAGGGGAATATGTTTCGTGCATTATCAAATTTAATCCATTATTGATCTGCAATATCGTCCTTTGTTCTTGGAAACAAAAGAACTAACATAATGCATCGTATCATGCTGCTTTCCAGTATTCATACTGCAATCTTTTGCATTTTTTTCCATGTACGCAAATGGTTCATTGAAGGTACGTTGGCCTCTAGCGTGTAACGTATACCGTCGGTATAGTGTATGCACTTTGTCATTTATTACCCATGAGATGTCTCTATTTAGAGATTTTTTGGCATTCTCTGATCCCATCATTCTCTACGATCATTTGAAAGAAGGTACATGTCACAGCCTCAATAATAAATCAAAATAATCAACACAATGATAAGCTTATGAAATAGACATCGTCTTCATACATGATTAAGGTTCTCGTGGAAAACATTCTCATCCTTTGAACTAAATAGACACAATGGTATTTTCATCGGTGGGCGATATTAAAACGAGGATGAGAGTCGTAACTATAGAATGACGTCGTATTACTGCGGAATATCGATGAAATACCGAATCTGGAATCAAGCATCTTTCAGATCTCCATGGTTACCGCTCATTGATGAAGGCAGCCGCTAACATATGTTCGCGGTGACACAAGAAGAAAGGAACAATCAACGTTTACAATAAAGACTGGCATTGCAGGGGACGCGCTCATTATGTACCCAGGTTACAGCGAAATAAATCGGCAATCAAGAGAACTCAGGAGAAAGATTAAATTGTTCTCCTGCTTGGCTCTTTGGTGAAACTTGTGATATATCACTGATGTTAACCGACTCGTCCGCGGGCTTCTAATGCAGAGGAGATACTAGCTATCATATCAATTGTGTCTTGCCCAGACGCTATTACATGCACACAGGACTACGTCTAAGAGTGAATTGGTTAGATTAAAGAACTATATCGAAATTAATAACGATAAAAGCATTTGAAAGGGGAGCGATGGTGGGGAGGTGTGTGTGTGTGTGTGTGTGTGTGTATGTGTATGTTTATGTATGTGTGTGTGTGTGTGTGTGTGGGTTCGTGTGTGTGTATGTGTATGCTTATGTGTGTGTGTGTGCGTGTGTGTATATGTGTGTATGTGCTGAGATATACAGTTAAAGGCTGATGTTGAGTATTGACAAAAGCGATAGCTGTTAATAGAGCTATGATTTCTGCTACAAAGGAAAAAATGACTTTACGGCCGCTCTGACATGTCTGAGGACAAGCGTGTGATACCATTGCAACATTATAGTACTATCCCTTGCTGTAGTAAAAAAAAATACAATAGTTCGGTCAAGCAATAACGCACAATCGCATCATCGACTTATATCGGCCCCTTCTGGTATCACTCAACGTAAAAACATATCTTTCTCTTTCATCCAATATGCACGATTAAATACACAACAATGCTATATATAGAGCTGCAGTGTGTATGGAACACGTTAATGGTTGGTGCTCAAAAAACGGGCCATCTAAGCATATAAAAATTCCCCGCTGTAGCGTGTAAATATGGATTCAAATTACATCATTGTATGCATATTCTGTTGAACGTTATGAATACACTAAGGAAATGTCATTGACGTATATTTGTAAAGGTATTGTATTCCCTTTGCAGAAATCACAAAATTATGTTAGATTTTGTGTGAACCACGAGATGAACACATACGTCAAGGATGTGTGATATTAACTTTAACTTTAACAGTTAATCACTGTACTATGCAGTTTGTCTCTCATGTTTACCTGTGCTTTAACAAAAAATGATAAATTTGGGGTTTAACCGTTTGTGTGCCAGACTAATGCTGATGAATGAGAACTGTGTACATCACTTGTGCAGAAACGCAACAGTGGCTGAGAAAGAGTTAATAACGATCATAAATTCCCTTTGTGTGCATAATCATATCTTACCGAAACCTTGACAAGAGCTGCGTATAGTATATTGTTTGTACTCTCTGTTTACAAAACAAATGACTGCCTAGTGTGGTTTGTGTGCGTTACTTGTTCAAAAATCCAAGTTAATCTCAATAAGTCGGTTTAATTTTGATGCTCAAAGGTGTTAAGACAGTGGTCTCCAGATACTTTACTTGATTTAAAATTGACCCGACTTCCAAAATTGATAAGAAACATAACGGTCAATATAATCCTACTGTAAGTGAGTTTTCGGTTGATGTAGTTTCAGGGAAGTTAAACAGTATTATATTACATAACAATGTAAGAAAGTGCCGTGGTGGTTGTATAACTGTTAAGGTTAGGCTTTCAAATGTACCAGCCAGATGGAAGGTTATTATTTTTTTTTCGCCAAAGATGCTGTTTACGACATTTTATACACCTCATATCATAGTCCATATTTTGAGGCAAAAAATCATTATGACTTATATCTCGTATATGTAGGTTACATTTTACACAATGCAATACATGAAAACGACATTTATTTGAAGTGATGAATTAATTCGATAAGTATTACATGTCTGAAGGAGTTTTCTCTCATCACTATTACCACAAAGCAGACACACGTCACAACATCTTGCCAATTGACTGGTTTAATATAACGAGTGTTTATCATGAAGACTCGTTGC
Organism: Arbacia lixula; assembly: GCA_963669155.1. NCBI lineage: Eukaryota > Metazoa > Echinodermata > Echinoidea > Arbacioida > Arbaciidae > Arbacia > Arbacia lixula. The sequence continues at coordinate 12,572,356 of OZ022576.1, read as the reverse complement.
AGTTGTTATGTGGTACGTCCTATGACATCAGTGTTATAATCCCCGTAGTTAATGCGCGCGGTTATCTACCGCAATGCGCGCCACACACTCTACTTGCATCCCTCCCTCCCATGTCCTTCCACGCAGAATTAGGAATTAAACGCTGATGAAAACCATCAGCCAGATGCGGATGGAGAATCGATAGGTAGAAATCAATTTCTCGTCATTTCCTTGCAATTACACGGGACTAAAATGTCAGAAAGGAGGTACTCCCGCAGACGTAGTTCGCGTTTCCTTGCGATGCCTTGCAGCGCATTGAAACTAAACCAGTAACAGGTGGCGGAAAAGTGAGCCTTGGTCGTGGCGTGGCTTTCTCTCTCTCTCTCTCTGACTTCTAGTGGGTGGGTGGCTTGGTGGGTGCTGGGTTTGGGGCATGGTGTCTCTTGAAGGGGGACGGGGTCTGGGCTACCTACCTACTGGGTGGATTCTTGTCACATGCACCCTAATGCCCCGCTACTTCCTGTTGTCCAAGAGGGAGGTTGTGGAATGCTCACGAGTCACAACCTACTCAAAAGAGTTCATTCAGATGAGATTCACCCAGAATGGCACGTTCCGCCATGTTTCGTATTTCCCATTTTTAAAAAGTTTCGAAATGACGTGTGCCAATCACTTGAAGTCAGAGGTGCATAATGATTACTAAGGCAGCCATGTTGTATGGACTACCGTATGTTTTAGAAGAACCAGCTTCCTCGCTGCCTTCCCGTTATTTTTCATACATAACATTTTACTTCCAAGTTTAGAGACTGTAACAAAGAAATAGTTTCACACCAACCTTGATATCAAACCATGTAGCTATATATGTATGTGTTTTGTGATATTTACAGCTCTAGTAACTCACATTTTACCACAGCACTAACCACCATATCACTTTATGTTTCACCCCCAGAAAGTGTTCTGTTCTTCTACTCCTTCTACTACCATTACTACTACTACTACTACTACTACTACTACTACTACTACTACCACTACTACTACTACTACTACTACTACCACTACTACTACTACTACTACTACTACTACTACTACTACTACCATTACTACTACTACTACTACTACTACTACTACTACCACTACTACTACCACTACTACTACTACTACTACTACTACTACTACT
>OZ022576.1:12558703-12568703 GCA_963669155.1 Arbacia lixula | reverse complement strand
TTTTTTTACCTTTTTGGGTTTTAATTATTCATGAGTTTCAAGGCTGCAGAACATCATAAGATCCGCGTGACTTAAAGGATGTGGAGTGAGTTTTAGTTTTGGAGTGATTGTGGCAAACGTTATCATGAGTAACATCTTTTACGCCTTTTATTTCCTACACTAATTATATATAATGATAATAGCTTGTGTATATAGATCAAACTTAATGTAAAACAGAATCATCTCTAAGCGGATGTAAGTCCATGTAAAACCTGTCAAAATCCAAGGCATCATTTTAGCATCATGTCAGCCAGTAAGACGCACTGATTCCATTCCAACCGGGGACCTAATTACATATTTGAGTGAAGAGCTGCAATGTGGATGAAGTATCTTTATAGGGGACGCAAGTGCCATGTTTGGGCTTGAACCTGGGACCTTGATATTTTCCGCCACAGTTCAAAGCCACAATACCACAACAATCCTTCATTGGGACACGGCTAGTCATATTTTTTTTTCAGACCTAACACAATAATTAGATAGGGCGGAGAATGAGATCCTGTTTGGCGGTCAATTGAATTTGCTCTCGCCGAAATCACTAGAGTATCGGTGGTTAACTCTATCTCTGCCAGGCTTCATACAGCCCATGTGAGGATAGTGTGTATTACTAGTGCAACTAGTGCAACAAAGTTAAGACAGAGGCGTTAAATGTCAGAAACACGGTTCGATTCCCGTCGGGAACCGAGACAAAGGAACAGCAGACTTTGTTGGTATTGATACCATATTTCTTATGGTAGTATTACTATCTGGTTTCGTACTTTGGGTAGATTTAGGAGTAAAGATAATCGTAGCGGTAGATGAGGCATATGACGATTGGTATCTTAAACACACGTGGTAGTAATATTGGTAAGGCTAACGGCATTGGTAAAACATAGTAGTAGTAATAGTAGTAGTAGTAGTAGTAGTAGTAGTAGTAGTAGTAGTAGTAGTAGTGGTGGTGGTGGTAGTAACAGAGATTAGAAGATGTAGTAGTAGTAGTAGTAGTAGTAGTAGTAGTAGTAGTAGTAGTAGTAGTAGTAGTAGTGGGAGAAAGATAAAAAAAAAACTGACACCATTAAAAACAATAAAAAAAATATATCACAACTCAAATTAATCTCAGACTAACACATCATGAATTCGAAGGATATTGGATTTTTTGTGTGACATTTCCAGCCATTGATAAGCTTGTACTTATCCTGTGAACATTGCAGTTGATTTTTTTTCTTTTGACGAAGCAAGGTCAAACAATTGCGTGTATCAGAAGATAGTTTCAGAATACGACAATGCCCATTGTGCACCGTACCTGTGAATCACTTTGCATCTATCTTCACATTGTCATTCATTCATGCTCCCGGCAGATTAGACCTTGTGGTTGACATGTGCCCTCGGTACAATGAATGCATTCAATCTTAAATAGTGCTCACGTTATTCGTCATTATTTCATTTGGTTTATATATATATTTGGTAGATATATATATATATTGCTCTGGTATTTAGAAAATGGTTAAACTATAGGCCCGCAGTGATCTAAAACATAATTTTCGGCAAATGCCTCGTGATGATATCATTGTTTGGGGATCACCTTGTACCTAAAGATTTGACCATGCAAATCAGAGCAGTGTACTCCATGTGCATACCGTACAATTGAATATTGACACAGTACTACAAATTCAATACATTCTTGATCCACAACCACCCCTCCCCGTTCCCACTAGCTCACATATGAACGTAGCGCTATTACCATTCTTGGAGACCCTTTTCGCAACGTAGAGTAGTGCGAGATATCACGAAGATTGATGATGAGTGAACAGGATAGTATGATCGCCCGTGGAGGATTCTCCTAGCAGCATGCATGGTACTGTTATGCTTTTCCGCTACCTGACTTAAGTGATTATTGTCTTAAGTAAAGCTCTAATGGAGAGCAACCTTTCGTTGACTTTGATGAATTCCGCGTTTCATTTACTTCTGAATGAATTCTTTAATTGCGTCTTTAACAGATTTTTTCGTTAAATATCCTACCTGCTTGAATTAATAAGCAAACGGGATTTAAAAATAACGATTTCGGCACTCGCACTTAGTTGCAGCTCTGATCAGCTGATAGAATCCATGAACGAAGTGGTAAAGAAGAAGCATTGAGAGAATGTCTGACTGAATAGGAAGAATACCAGAGTAGCATGCCCATGACATACACGCGACACTCGAATCAAAAGGATGAAACACGTACTTATGGTTTCATCTGATATAGCTTTATTGGATGCAATAAAAGTGAACTGTTGCTATCCATAGATACAAATTAGAGCGCCTTAAAATCTGAGAAGAGTATTATTAAATAATACATGCAGATCCTTGTGAAACTGTGTCACTCGATACATGAAAATCCTATTAGCGCTCGACGTGAGCAAGCCTTCGTGCCGACACCGACATCCATTTGGAGACAGAGTGGCTTAGAGTGGTGGTGTCTAAACGATTTGTGAGCAGAACGTCTCTACCTATGGGCCGAACATAGCTTTGCATAATAGACGAGCTAGATACAGGATTAATACAATTATTAATTTAGTACGAAGTGTGACACGCATCGGCTGTGAAGATGTAAGCACGTTTTCAGAGTAGTGCGCGATGTGTGATGACGCACAGGGCCCAATACCTGGCTTGAATCGAGTTGAAATGTGTTCCTTCAAATCCTAATGCTTCAATGTTACTTACTCTAAAATACAGTAAGCACATTAGTTTTATATTACATATTTTATGCAAATGGTGCCTCATGAGGAAATATCAGAAGAGATTTGCATAATTGACGATATAATTAACAAAGAAATGTAACAAATTGAATTATCTCAAGATTGATACATAAGAATCAGAGCCTGTTGAATTAAGCAACTATAGTAAATATACCAATTTTATTAGAAAGCAATAGGTACAAAACTGAACCCCATCAGTTCGATTGTATTATAGTACAAATACTGTTCTTCCTCTACGCCATGTCGAGTTGTCATGTTGTTAATATACATTAAAAATGTAAAATTTATTCCAGCAAAGAAGGTTGCTGACTTGCAGTTCTTTATATCAGGTTATATTAGAAGACTAGAAGTAAAGCTCGTTGTGAGAGCACATTAATGAGTCCCTCGATTCCAGCACATTAACTGTAGTAAATCGGCAAATGGGCTCCTACTTCAAAGGACATCTTTCTGATTTGTTACTGTTAAATATACTATCGTCGATTTTTTCCCGCGATTGGAGGAAAATGGGTGAAGCTGACGCCATGCATATTAAACCGTTTGACGCCAAAAGGATCACATTAGAGCCGCTTTCTGATCTCCTTCATAGAATATTGCTTAATCCCATTTTAGATGAGGAAATACTTCAGCCTTGATGTATATCTCATAGCATATCATACTTCCCTTTCACTGCTACTATTCCAGAATGTGTTTCTTCGTGGTGGTTTAAATACAGCTGCAAATGCTTCTCTTTAAATGGAATTATCACGATCCTCTCTTACTGACTTCGGAATAAATTCAAATGACAAAATGAAAAAATGTTAATGACACAACTTATATACCCCTTTATCTTTTTCTCTCTGTCTCTCATTTTACCCCCCCCCCCTCTCTCTCTCTCTCTCTCTCTCTCTCTCTCCCTATCTCTCTCTCTCTCTCTCTCTTCTTCTTCTTCTTCTTCTTCTTCTTCTTCTTCTTCTTCTTTACTTATATATTATTTCGCTGTCTCTTTCTCTCTCACATACATGTACACACGTACAAGCACACATACACAAACACACATGAAGCAATTGTAAAATAGGCTGGAGGGACAGAGGGCCTCTTATCATTTCGGGGTACCACAAGAGTATATATCAGCTTTTAATTGTCAATAGGGTTATCATGCAGGCAATATCTTCGATATATTACCCCCTGTATTATGTTCCCCTGCTATTTCATAATGTATTTGGTCACTTTGCGTGTTTTTTCTACCCTTGGCCTTGCAGTCGTTCTTCGCGGAGCGGTTTTTCCACCTGTTTGATGCGGACGGGAGCGGCTATATCTCTCTCGACGAGCTGATGGAAGGGCTGTACCTTCTCACGAAGGGAGACCCCGTCGACAAGCTTCGCTTCTTATTCAGTGTCTACGACGTGGATGGTAAGTAGCAGCCATGTTGCTGTGTTAAGACACATAAATCGGAAGCCAACATTTGCCCAATAACCTCAACATCCACTTTCTCAAGGGTACTTCGAAGAACAACCCTGGCGACTGGAAGGACTACCCTGGTCACAAAAAAAAAAACACACACACACACGTACATGTGTAAAGTGAAGTGAAACGCAATGGAAGTACTGTACTGCTACCCATACATTGTGTACTTGGGTTTTTGAAAACTGTGGTAACGCTATACGCTATTCGTGCTATTAGTTCAATAAACACCTTTAACAACAAAGATTGGTAAAGTCCATGACAGTATAAGAAGTGTGAAAGAAACGCTTTCTCTCACGTTATAATTAATAATTAAACATGAAATGGTCTTGGAATGATATCATTTATCTGTAAACTTGCATAATCATTTACATAATTTGTTGAGAATCATGTGGATAAGTATTTTACAAACAAAACATCTGCAAAATCCGTCTACAAATGTCATTTCGTGCTTACCAGTGCTTGCCGTATTCATTTACAATGCTACGGAAATATTTCAGATAATATAAACAATCTATATAATTCTTGGAATCAATGCAAAGAGTCTACAGTCAACATTTAACAAAACACGTTTCTATAATAATGTGTGACTTCTAATGAGGAAAACCTGTACCGGGGTTTAATTGTTCTCTTTTAGTGACGTAATCATGTCGTAATTGTTTGAGAAGCCGATATCTCGCGTAATATAATATTCTCTGACCAGAGACCTACTTTAAGAAATCTGTACCATTCCATTTGTATCTATCAAGATTAACACTTTCTTCCCTATTCATATAGAAAGAGTATCCATTTGCACGTCCATTTGCATGATCCCCCCCCCCCCTGTTCTTACTATTGCGTAATATAATAAGGAAAATGCCGTGTTCACACGCACAGCGCAAACTTATCTCGGACCTGGTTTACGATCGAGCGCACGGACAGCAAATATGAACTTCAAAATGATCGACCTCGTAAATCGATTGACGAGGGAGTGAGCGAGCATGTTCCTCATGTACTCTTCGTGCTGAACTGCCCGAGAATGTCCAGAGCCGTGTCGTTTTCTCATTGGCTCGCCTTAATCAAAGCTCAGCAAATAATTGCCGCGAACGATGTTTTCACACTTGAATATTCACAAGAATCACGCAATATTTGTCAGATGTTCTCCTTTCCCCTCGTCTGTACTCATACAACGATGCGATACAATCATATCAAATAACGACTAGCCTTACGGTCTCCTTTGCCCTTTTGGCGTTTTTCTTTTTATTGTGTACTTGCCTAAAGATTTTTGGGTGGTGAAGGAGATTAAAACGTGCGGTTGTTTATTCAAATTTTCAGCAAACGTAAGACAGTCTCTTCCTCGCGGTTTTGACGAGGAATGTTATTTGAATACCCATGCGCTTGTTTGGGGCACTTTCCATTTCCAGTAGTCTGCGCGTGATGATTTGCGATAGAGGAATAAAAGAGAGGGAGAGCGATAGATCGTATACCCCCCCCCCCCCCCCCCATCGACCTACCCCTGTCTTCCCCACCCTCACCTTATTCCATAACAAAAATGAGGCTAGGAAGGAAGATGAAAATGGGTCATGAAGTAGTTCAGTGTTACTTCTGCCGTATTTTAAAACAGAATCCAAGCTTTGGGAGACCCCGGGTTTCGGACATAGACCAGAAGTGACACGGCGAACGTGCATTCAACTCGATCTGGTCGATGTGCTGTGACTTATAGATTACCGGCTAAGAGAAAGAAGCGTTGTTTTCACGATGTCAGCATTAGCGAGATTCTCCAAACACCATATATCAAAATAGGGCAGACCTTCGTGACGGGTTCAGGCCGTCAGTACCATTAAGGCAAACTCCCTTTAAACACGCACTGGCATTCCAAAAGTCACTTGCACATTTAAGCGTTACTTCCTAGAAGATCGATGTACGGAATATCGCCGCCGTTTTCTTGAGGATATGTTAAGATTTAATGTAGATCTAATCACAAATACTGATCCCTGACTTATTTTCCGCGTATGACAAACATTTCCATGATTGTGTGGATTTCCTTGGATGGATATCAAATCAAAGTCTGCTATGAAAGAGAAATCCTTCAATAAAATTGCCTTCATCTCTCGACCTGTCAGCGGAATCCTTAGATGTTGAGTATAGACGAACATAAGACAGTATTACGGTTTGTAATTCAGTCATATATTAATGGAATTTATGCATGAAGGTATTTGAGAAGCATTACAGACGGATTGTAAAATCGATCCCCGATGTAGCTTTGTATTTAAAAACGTTATATACTGAAATTTATATCTTAATCCCTCGAATAAAATCAGGGGTATAAGAGCAAGGGTATATGCATTTAAGTGTTACTTTGTGATTAAGCTTTTGAGTGTTACTTACTCCTAGAAATATTGATACGATTCCTGGAATCGTTCTATGATAGAGTTCGAGGGGGTGTATGCAGGATTTTGAAAAGCAGGGCCGAATTAGAAATATGAAACGATGCACTCCCACAGACTCACACAGACGCACAGACTCATTCACACGCGTATAAACACACACACACACATACACACACACACACACATTCTCTCTCCCTCTAACTCCCTCCCCCATAGCTCCATATACTCTACCACCTCGCGCGCGCACACACACACACACACACAAACATTACACACACACACATTCTCTCTGCCTTTGTTTCTCTCTATCTCTCTCTCTCTGTCTCTCTCTCTCTCTCTGTCTGTCTGTCTCTCTATGTATATATATATATATATATATATCACCTCACTGTTCCTTACACATACACGCATGCTCTATAATATTTTCTCTCACTCTCACTCGCCCCCCCCCCCCCTCTCTCTCTCTCTCTCTCTCTCTCTATCTATCTCTGCTTCTTGCCCACCGTCTACCCCAACCCTCCCATCTGTTTTTTTTCCCCGGAGGCACAATGTACCATGCTTTGTATAATAGTACACCGGTCAGGAAGCTCTCAATAGCAAATACCGGCACGTCTCGCACGACCAGAGCTAAACATGATGAATTAGCGCAAATTGATCAATTTCTAAACAAACGCAAGCTACAGCTCACTTTTGTATTATCAGAGTCATTACTGATGTAAACGAATTACTATCCCTGCGAGAGGGAGAGGAAAAAAATATCGGTGATAGACCAAACCCTTCAAAGGCGAAGTGCCACATGTCGTGTCAGGAATTTGCGCTGTCGCTTAACGAAGTGAGAGAAATCAGAGAGTTATTTGTGCGAAGGGACCTATCAAGCTGCACTTCATTGGTCTTTCCAAAATGATCAATTGACACCATACACAATTTGACGTCATTTGCATAAGTCCCCCTTCGCCTTGCGCTTATAGTCCGTAAATACGCATCGACTTTACACTAATAGCCCTTGATGACGTCATTATACGTCGTATAGTAGTGGCTATGTTGTATTTGACCCCATGTGATCTTTGTGTACATGTGTGAATTATTTTTATACACGTTACTCTTAGTCGGAAATGGCCTGCGTTTGTTCCTTCTAATGTTGGGACGATAGTGCATGCTCGTCACTGAACTATAGCTCCTTAAAAACTATTTTCGAAACCCATCAAAGTTTATAAATCCCTAATGCATACTTGCTAAAATTTCATTTGAAATGGTCTCACCTGAAAAAGAAAGTGCAAAGCTTTACAGTTTTTTTTACTGAATCATGGTCAATCATTATTCAAGGTGTTATTAATCCTGAGTTATGCTTTCTTATGTTATTCCACAATGTTTCAAATATGTGACAAATATATTATTTCAATGTTCACTTATGTACAAGATGTATGTTCCAATGCTTGTTTAAAGGACAATAATTTTTTTTTTTTCAATTCAAATCAAGTCGAAGGTGTAAGCATACTCAAAACAAATATTTGACAGTTTTTGTTTTTAATATCACATTACATTACGCGACAAACAAGATACGTGATATGCATCAAAATCACAAACCGCAAATGACGATGATTAGATAGTGTAAAGGTTTCACATTTTATATTATAACTTTCTCTAATCTTCAGCGAACACGAAATGCACACCTCGGCATATCTCATGGGTGTTGTGCGTGATGTGTTGACCCAAATAGAAACACAAGCCCAACCAACAAATACATTTCGACATCGCATTTACACCAATACTCATATTCACCAAATATGCGTATCTCTTGATATATTCGATTTTCAATTGTTAACCTTCCTGATACTATTTTTTTTTACCGGAAAACCTATCATTTGCATGGGCGGCCACACGTAACACACGTGTTATATTGCCCATAACATGTTTACATATGCATCCATTCATCTATCTATCCATCAAGCGATCGTGTATACTTTCATGTTCAGATTCTCACCGAACACCCCGTTGAAGGATACGATTTACGGACACATACGCACAAACACATACACTAACAGACAGAAGCAGAAAGAATATCGCCTATAATATGTTTATTTATTTCTTTCTTTCTTTATTTCTTTCTTTCTTTCTTTATTTATTCAAGTCTTCGTTAAAATACAGGGTAGGCATCCTCAGTTAAAAAAAAAAATGCTTTACAGGTGCGCCAGGTGGGTACAAGTGGTAAAATAAATAAACTGCGTAATTTGACAAACTTAATTAACAAAATACATCTGTACAACACTTACAAAAAGGAACATCAACAACAACAACAAAAACAACAGTACTTTGCTTTACACGATTAGAGGTGAAAGAAAATGAGAAGAAGAGGAGAGTGAGATAACATGACTAGGAAATGAGAGGCTATTGTAATAAACCTCCGCGGAAACAATTTGTCTAGGACACGCTATTAAGCTTGGACGCAATTGACAAGATAACAATTGTACATTATAGTAGAGAATTGAACTGAAGACAGTTCTTCTTAAAGGCTATGAGGAAGTTAAGTTTACACATCCATGTATCCATCCACCTATAAAGTGTGCATCCTTTCATGTTTAGAATTTCACCGCAAACCCCCGCACCATGCGTTAGAATGGACGGAAGCATATCTGATATATTGCCCAAAACATCCATCCATCCATCACGTGTCCATGTATCCTTTCATGTTCGGATTTTAACCGACACCGTTGTATGATTCACACACACACACGCACACACACACACACACACACACACACACACACACACACACACACACACACACACAAACACACACACATACTCATACACATACACACACGCATACACAAACACATACACACATACTAACATACATAAGCACAACTAATATTGCCCATAAAATGTTTACACATCCATTCATCCATTCATCCATCTATCAACAGTTCATGCATTATTTCATGTTAAGATTTTCATCGGAAAAAAACTGCAACATGCCGCGGTATAGACGGGCGCACGTACACACACTAACAGACCTAAGCACAAACAAACAAATCATGTGGCCCATAACATGTTTACCCACCCCTTGTGTTTACAGGCAACGGCCAGATTGATCACGAAGAACTGAAGGTGGTGTTAAGGGCGTGCTTACAAGAAAGTGCGATGACTATCAGCGAAGCCACCATCGACGCACTGACGTCAGCGCTCTTCGAAGCGGCCGACACCGACGGCAGCGGCGCGATCAGCTTCGAGGAGCTCAAAGAGGAGTTGGAGAAGAACCCGGATGTCATGGATAACTTGACCATTAGGTTAGTGCCTCCTTTGCATACAGAGGGAGTTTTCATACTTGATGAAATAGCCATGGGTGTGTCGGTTCCTCTTTTTTGAATTTGCTCAACTCGTGTTCAACAGGTTTTCAACTGAGAGTAAAGAAAGTTTTCCCCACACATTGTGTGATAT
>OZ022576.1:12503703-12553703 GCA_963669155.1 Arbacia lixula | reverse complement strand
GCCTCTCTCGCCCCCCCCCCCCTTCCCCCCTTTCTTCTCCTTTCTCATCTCCGCTTATGAGCGATGACCGGAGCTCCTGCCTGGTCTTGGTAGCTGAGCCCTGTTTGCCTCCCTGTATGATTGCCTCGTCCGAGAAAGGTCCCTTGCCAGCTTTAGGATCAGCTCTCGGAGGTGCCGGTTTTAACGCACCCACATAGACGCTAATCCCGCCCCAAATTAACCGCCAAACTTCAACGTACTTAGACGGCTTATACCGCTGGATATTTTCGTTAAAAGCCTGGGTCGAATTTCAGGTATTGTGTTTCTTCCACCATATCATACTGAATAGCCGACAATAGCTGAGGGAGGATTGTGTGATAATTCACCCCATTTGTATTCAGTGTCAGCTAATTGCTATTATATCATACCACGATATTGAGCTATGTGACGTCACTTCCTATCATGAGATATTTACTTGGGTATCTAATACAGTGGTAGATTATGATATTGATTACCCGTATAAAAAAGCACATTTCATTAATCGCCATATTTGAAAATAACAAGTATTGTGACCACTTAAGATTCTTAAATAGGATAACGGATTTATAATGGCGGGCAATCCACCTTAAATTTTTATTGATTTGAAATCAATCGGATTCGGATATGGCAATGCTAAAACTTATTTTTAAGGTTTATTTGGACGAATTAAGGCGTCATAGTTGAACAAGGGACTCCATAGAAAATGTCGACAACACGTCTTGCTTATATTTCAAGATAGTTCAGCGATGATCTGAAGTTAATGCTAATCATGTTCGTTTAAGATCTGCAGTGGTTTAGGACATGGTGTACTATCGTTATTGTGTTATGGACATGGTGTCGATCGTTGTTCAATGCCGCAGTTTGCAACAAACATTAAATATCTGTAGAACTATAGATCTTATATTACATAGGTCTGTGTCAGGCTGTGTCAGGAAGAGTTATACATGCAGCTACCCACTAACAGCAAAAATACAGTTCTTTAATCAATTATATAATTTAGGGTGATCGGTTGTGGGCAATCAACGATGACATTCTCTGTATTCTACTAGCCCAGGAAAGATGTGTCGGTATGATTTACACCATTCAATCAGATATGGCTATTAGGATTGAATAATTTAACACCATTACACGGCTCATTGCTTAAAGAGTTCCTCTCCCCTGCAGGCGAAATGGGTATAAAAGCACTGATTTATCGTTTCAATAAACCCAACCTTTTGACCGATCTATACGCTCCTATAGGCATTCTGCTCTGCTCTATTTTTTCTCCTGAACATTTGAGCACTGTAAGAGCTTAGTGTAAGCTTGGGATTAGCACGTGGATGAGATTTATAATCGGACATGACTTTCTGATCCTAGATGCAAGATGATGTTGCTGAACATGGATGCTCAAAGAAATGTTTAAAAGTGATTCTTTTTTATTATTCTTTGAGCGCAGTTATCCTTTATGTGCCAAAGAGACAACTTCATATGGGATGTGGGTGTATTTTTTTTTTTGCGTAAAAACGCCTAAATTGCACATTCAGAGTTAAGCAATTTTGTACCCCATCCTTCGATCCCCTCCCAACCCCCCCCCCCCTCTTTCTCTGTCTCTCTCTCTCTCTCTCTCTCTCTCTCTCTCTCTTTCTCTATCTCGTCTTCCACCTCTTCCTACTTTTACAACTAAATGTATTACTACCCCCCCCCTCTCTCTCTCTCTCTCTCTCTTTCTCTCTCTCTCGTCTTCCACCTCTTCCTACTTTTACAACTAAATGTATTACTTCCCTCACACCTGTATATATGAAGACTCGTAAAGTTGACCTTTGATACCAGGTGGTCTTTATGTACAGGCTACTGTGATACACGTACAATGCATTGTTGATAGGGAAATTATTAATTTGGTCTTTATTGATATATGATCTTTTTATATACATATGGTCGCTTAATCAGATTTCACCGTGCCACTATAAATAAAAAAACGACCATTATTGGTAGTGAGATATTGAGATATCAAAGTGCTTTATTTAAATAGCTACCCCTCCATAGTCAATGTAGGGGTTAGTATTAGTTTAAGCGTTATTGTTTTATGTGGTGGAGGCGCGTTGTTAACGCATTATGCGTCATGGGTGCATGATACGTACAAACTATACAGAGCTGCAGTGTGCCGTGCATTCAAAGTGTTAATCGACAGGGAAGCAGGAAATGGATTCGACTAGGAGGAATGTATCGACAAATTGTCGGATGTTACCTAAAGGAGACAACCATAATTTACATAGGGGAGCGATCGTTGAGTCCTGTTAACGAGTCGAAGGTTCTGCTGTAAAAGACGGACGATGTCAAGAGAAATGTTACTATTGTGCTGTAGACAAGAGCGATGAAAACATTGAGATGCTTTCCTTGACGAACCGAATGTGATGAAAACAATCTATCAATGCCTGCCTAGCCCACCCCACATGACTTCATGCGAAGCTCTGGATTCATTGAATGATTTATCACCCTCTGCTTAATGATCTAACGAGTTAGAAGGTCTTAATAAGGGACTCCCCAATCTCCGGTAAGAATTAATCAACATTACTAGGGAACAAGCGCCTGACTCTTATCTTAAGTGAAATTCAATTTTTCAAGGGAGGAATCAAATTACGTAAAGCGACAGTGACCTGAATTGATTTTACCCTTTATTTGCTACTAAGGTGTTAATATTAGAATATTTGAGATCGCCAAACTATTGTTGTTCTTACATAAAGGCAACTTCATTATCAATATAAATGATACAGCTAGCCCGGCTTCATAATTAAACGGCGCTCTATATTCATTGAGGAAGCGATATTCTCAAAAGGCGCTCAAATGTCATTGCCGAGCAAGGATTCCCGCTAAGTTGGTTTGTGTACTTGGCGTTTGACACATTTGGGTGGAGGACGTGCGATTTGGAGACCAATCACTCCCCCCTAGGCGCCATCCATCCTGCCGGGTTCCGCTTTGATAAGAAGGTTGATGGCTCTGCCGTCACTCATACAGCCTTACCGCATTCACTGACTCTGATTCATAGCGCTTGTTTTAAGCCGTTTGTCTTCTGAGCATGGTGGAAAGGGCTGGTATATGAATATGTTTGAGAACGTTTGCTTGACTATGTGCAAGGTCTATATAGTTCATTATCAGATTATATATTTTGAGATCAAGATTGTTTCATCTTTTAAAGCTTTCACCTACATTTCAATATGAGACAATATGATCCACAACCACGTCAGTTCCAAGCCCAATTTCTCTCACTATTATATACCTTTTTAAAACATAATGGTTTCTACCAGGCAATTGCTTAAGATAAAATACATGTCAAGTAACGGTTTAAGCTTTAAAAGAATTTTTGTATTCAAAGAAAATGAAAAGGATGAGACATGACACGATAAATTAATATATCTTTGACTTTGAGCCTGTACGTGCCTGCAATGGATAACAGTTGTAAAGAAATTTCTTTTACCATGTACGTTTGCCCGTTTTGTATAAGATTACTGAAGAGTATGTCCTGTGCTTGTTTGTGATATGAATCTTAAAAGTAATCTGCTTCTTCTTCTTCGGGTTAATCTGCCTTCTTCAATCCTGAAGATTCTTGCAGATATTCTGTGTGTGTGTGTGTGTGTGTGTGTGCATACACAGGGTGCGCAGGTGCTTATTTACAATGATAATGATGATCATTTGAGCGGAAGGATAAACGTATTTCAGATCAAAAGCATGCGACAAATTTCAATACTAATTGCCGTCAATTTTTTACAATGATGTTTTTTGTTTTTGTTTTTTAATCATTAAACGGCTGTTTATACGCACGCATATAACTCAGACATCTCCATTCAGCTGTCAATATCGAAACGAGAAAAGTCCCCTTTTGGCGCCAATTTCTCATCACTTTTTTCGTTCCTGTCGTCTACGAATGTCGTTCGCGAATGCATATTTGAGCTATTAATCTTACATTTGGCCATTGCCCTGTTTCCTTCATCACCGCCAAACGTAGTAGACTTCATAAACACCAAAGATTTTCCACCGGATGCGTCTTTACGTCATCGCAGTACGCTAGTTTTGTGGAATTTCCATTCGCGGTGGCAAAGAATTTCCAATTCCAATTTCAGTTTCTCTCTATTCACCGCCCCCAAATGAAAACATTACACTAAGCCGAAACATTGTCGGTTCGAGATGCTTCATTCAAGTATTTCTTTTCACGTTTGCATGAATTGGGGGATCCGTTGATTGTGTTTCACATCCGTTTTTGATGAATTCTGGCTCTTGTCTGTAGCATTTTGGTGGCTCGATATTTCAAGGATTCTTTTTAAATTGCGGTACATGCTATGCATTCTTGATATCATATGATAATAATATCTTCATATATTCATAGTTTAGGTTTTAAGCGAGTTGTCTTTGTATTATTTTTTGTGTGTCTTTTGTGTATTCAATTTACCACAAACTCTGATATTTGGTAGAACAAGTATTGAGTGTTTAAATGGAAATGATATGTTCTCATTTAACGCCATGGGTAACAGTCGGATCGAGACCTTGTCTCATAGTGTGGCCCGTCCCGTGCCAACCCATAAGTGGCAGGAACCTGTACACGTCTCCCACCCTCACCTCTGCCGCCCACTCTCTCCACCGCACCCCGCCCTCACCTCCTTTCCCGCCCTCACCTTCGCGTCGATCGTGAGTGCATTCTGCAGAATGTGGGGGAATGATAATTAGCATTTAGAGTAAGGGGGAGGGGGAACATGTCCAATTACTTCACGCTCCTTAACTCTCTCCAGATCGTCTTCAGGAGAAGAATAAACACTTAAGACAATTCCAGACAAGCAAGATGACGCAGCACCCCTCGACAGCGCGAGAAGATGTAGCGAAAATGTCGCATTGGCTGCTTCGGGAATTGGTCTGACAAGAGAATGAGCGTGGAAAATAAAGATGAGCCAGTAAGGAAATTAAGAATTTATTCCGTAATAGAAAAAGTTCGTTCTTTGTAGGCGCGGGATATCTCGTCAGCACATGAAATCCAAATGAAACATGAAGAATTCACGATTAAAACAATCTTTGAATCTATTGAAATATTCCAAAAAAATGCGAGTGACACTTGATATAGTTTGGAAAAAAAAGTAGTTCGTATCTTATCTTTATTCAAATATGGCACTAACATATACAGGTGTTAACCCGCTGACCTGCCGGAATGAAAATTAGTATGTCTTCATGCTCTCCTGATACCCTTAAAACACCCACAACATGAATTGGGTTATCCTTATCCACACACATCACTTGATCTTTTTCAATTGTGGACATGGTTTTTACAACTGCCTCACTGCCTTCGGGGTATTGTACATACAGACATCTGATGACGTTACCCCGCTCACTGACTGAAAACTATACAAAAATAAGGGACAACTCCCCCATCTCTATCACGATTCTCAGTCGACGTCAAGATGTTTCTTAGAAGCGGCGACTCTCTCCTTGTTCGACTGCCAACCTTCATTCCCGGGCCAGATGAGAGGAGGACGCTGTGAGTGTATCACAGCTGGGCCAGCAGCCCCCTAATATCTCTCAACTCGTGCCATTATTCATTTTATCAAGTGAGACGCTGGGAATCCATGGCAGATTCTCCAAGAGACAAGCGCCCCAATCCCCGACCAGCAATATGATGCCCTTGACAACGCTCCTCCGTGATGTGTTTCTTCATCACTGTTCGCCAGTCATCCTCATATAATACGATTCCTGCGACGCCCCCCCCCCCCACACACACATGCCTCCCCCCCCCCCCCCCATGTCCCCTCCCACTAAACAATATGCACTTAAGTGCAGGCAATTTGTTTTCTTTCAGAAGCGAAATCCCGCACCATACCTTCTAACGCGTAAAAAAGAATATTACGCCAACGGGTTGATATCTTGTTATGAATATTTAATTTAGAAAGGATTTTGAGACGGATTTTGAGACGGATTTTTGAGAGATTTGGCGGTATGACGCTAAGTGTGCGGAAAAGATGCAATATGGTGTAAAGGCTTGAATGCAACGGAGGCTCCCATGTTAACTATTTTTCTCGGGATTTTTTTTCATAACGAAGACACAGTATTTCACACTTTATTAACAATTTCCTCGCACGCGTGCACTTTTGCCTGTTTATGGCGCCTGGATTCGTTTCGAATGAGTTGCGATTGGATTCCGCAGTAATACCGCAGCGAAACTATCCTGCTCCTCATACTCAGCTAACCTTAGACATCGAATCAGCGATTTCAGTTGGCCCTCTTCCTAATTATGAGCATTTTGAATGCTGGTCACCTTCTGATGTGTATCAATTATACATTATTTGAGCAAACTCGATAATTTTGTAATGTCTTATTATTCAATCTATTATTAATCAATTCAACAAGACCAGCCTGTATGTCTCTCTCTCTCTCTTTCTCTCTCTTTCTCTCTTCTTCTCTCTTTCTTTCTATGTCTCTCTCGCTCCCTTATTCATTAATACAAGCAAATCAACGATAAGCCCCATTCATACAGTGCTAATACTGGTAGCAAACCCACGACAACCAAAAATTGATGTCACCAACAACAATAGGCTGCCCACGAAAACAAATTATATTTGTAAGAAAATTTCGTCGTCGTTTGGTTGCCGGTATTTGGATGTCGACCTGTTTGAGAGCTATTGAAGAACGGCTGCTGGTAGTAAGTTTGGCAAATGGCCAGTTTCAACCGGTTGCGGGGATCAATTTATGCTGGTTCTCTTTGAAAAAAAGTCAAAATGCCACAAATGCCAACGGCGTGAATAAAGTATTTTATTCACGCCGTTCAAACAGTACGTTACCAATGGGAACCCCAAAGCTTTCTTAGGTTTGTCCGAGTAGCAACAACTAATAGATTCAAAGTGCATTCCATCCATTGAATCTGAATGACAAGATACAGGTGAATGCAATAACGCGTTTCTACGCATTTAGGGGGAAAGTTGTGAATACATTACGAAAACAGTCTATTGTTGACTTCCATACAATCTATGGCATTTTGACTTCTCTGACGTCACTGGAGGCGTGCGTTTTTTTTTTTTTCAAATTCTCGTCAAAATGAGAATTTCTTGCGGCAAACAAATGTGAAATTCGTTTTCATGGATAATTTTACATAGATTAGTGGGAACTTATTTTTCTAATTTAGTAACCCTTTAATCTTTTTCTCAACTCTCCATACCTCAAGGGAAAAGTCGTCTCATAACGCACCGTGCAGTGACATCCGTTTTTATTTCTTTTGCAACCATAACCGCTTACGGTCTCATACACTATAAACTTAATACGATCCAATGTGTGTGTGCGATTCATCAAGGAACAGCTCCTGATTATATGCAGCAGGACGAATTTGGAGAGGGGATCCAATAGGGACCTCGACGTCGGGTTTCGACTAGGGTGTCTTCTTTTCCTACTCCTCCTACGTCCTCCTCCTGGTCATTAGTCTCACCCTATCCGTCCTTCTCCTGAATTCTAAAAAATGAACTTAGGTTTTGACTAAAGCTTCGACTTAAGTCCGTAACTTTGATTGGTCTATTGGCGTGCTTTTATATTTACGTCTGTGTTCAGAACTCTATACTACGAGAGTTTTTAAGAACACCACCCCCGGGCACGGTGCACAGGGTCGATTTGTTAGTAGATGGACTATGCCCGTCTGTGGGTGACCCAGGGACCTCTGAGCTCGGAAAAGGATCAGGGATTTCTTCTCTGACTTAATAGGAACACCGTTTCTTTGATAACACTTCCTCCTCTAGCCCATTGCTACTTGTTGGTTCATTGGCTTTAAATTTGTCATCTATCAATCCTGTGTCTGTGTGGGCTCTCCTCACTCTCTTAAATTGAAATAAATTGAATTGAATTGTGTTTATTTGGTCCATTTAAAAGATACATATATGGAAATTAATTTTGTCCACATGATAAATATGTCTAACATAGAACATAAAACCAAACACAATTTTACTGATTAACTGACAACATCATACACACACGGTACCACAACAGTGAGATTAAACATAAACATTCCGGGTCACCTCGATAGGTTTACATAATATGACAAATAATAATAGGCTTTACATAGAAAAACTGGTGTTATACCATACGTACTATAATGCAATAATATAATACTAATGTATAATTGATTTAAATTATTATCGTACAGTAAAATATTGATTAGGTCACTTTACAATTGAAATTCATTGATATACTGTTATGAATATTCCAGGTAAACTCGACATAACCTAAGGTAGTATTATTATAATTACACTTATTGGACAAATAGTCATTAAGTTTATTGCATTTGATAATGTGACTAGAATGGTATGAGCTACTATTACCCTTGCACTTGGCCTTTCTTGTGAATCATCTAGAACATGGTTCCAGTGACTTAAACTTGAAACAGCCAACTGCGCGTTGTATTATTATGTCCAGACGATATCATTGTAAAGATCGCCATATACATTTATTAACAGATTAACTATATTAACATGATTACTATGATTGATATGAATATCAGGAAAGTTTTCATGAAAATAACTTTGTTCCCGTCTCAATGTACTGCCAATGTCTTCACCTAAAAGATGTAAATTGATATTTATTAAACATATTGTGGGTGGAGTATATATATATGTATGACAGATGGACTTATTTGTATTGTCGTGATTATTGTGGTAACGTTTCTTTTCACGAATGATATTAACATGTACAGGCCCGCTGCGTTGGGACGCGTGACAAGGTAATATAAAGGAATGCGTGTCACTGCATAACGCAATCTACTTGAGTATCTTTTCAACAAATTCCGCTTACATCGGGGGCCTTTCTAAGGTCCCGTCACTGCTGTTCAAAACTTGAATTCTTCCCCACTCAACTTTTGTGATTATTTTTTTTTCTTATTCTCTTTTATCTTTAACGCGAATCACTATATTTTTCTGCTGGGGTTGTGTTTATGACTCCCACATTTTAATGCCGGTGCTTTTGTAATGTTTTTGTTATTATGTATGATAAAGGAAGTGTATCCCTTTTGCAGCCAAATTCAAGTTATATGAATTATTCCATAAACCACAAGTACTGACTATATGTCCAGTTGGTTAGTAAGACTGAAAAAACTTCCTTTTCAAATGCAAAGAAAAGTCGAAGTCATCCATGAAATCACCATTGGTGTGTTTTCTTCATATCAGCATTGATGTGATTCTGAAGATTAAAATAATGTTTTCCAAGCGTTTGTAGACACTGCTCTATATTTCCAACCACCCGACACAAAAATACGAAAAAGATATGTAAAAGGCAATACCTGACTAAACTCAAAGTCACTTTCGAGTAGTCACATCATGAGGCCGGTTTTTACACAGTACTTCGGATTTTGTCTGTATACTGTGGTATTTCACATGTTAGGCATGCAAAAGGGATAAACCACCTTTAATTATTGCACATGGTCTACCTTTTTTATGGAGGTGTGAAGAAAATTCCATTGAAATTGTCCTTTCAACATGGTCAAGTGATCGTACAACAACAGGAAGGTGAAAGGTGATCATTGTTGTTGGTTGTCAATGTTGTCAATTGGTGAGTAAACGGTCGGCAACATGCCGTTTAATGTTAACCGATAGTTTGCCGGCCCTAAAACGAAGAAAATCATAACATTTTTGCCAACCTTCAGGCCATTAATCAAAAACCAGAAAAACCAGACACCTGGCCTTTCGACCTTCCTCCCCACACCCAGGTGGATACGGTAAACTCAAGACGTCCATAAACATAATCAAATGTAGGTCATCATAATTGAAACATAAATAAAGTATTAAAAAATATAAATAAATAACTATAACTTTAATATGTATAACTATATGTATATGTACATGTATTATTTTGATATGTGAATTAATTCTTCAACACCTGTCAATGTTTTGACTTGATGCCTCCAAATGGTCTTCATAACACCGCAGTAAGAGGTGTTTGGGATTAGACGATGTGGTGTCTAACGCGAAATGTCTTGATACGTGGTTTACGAGTAATGATGCAGCATTTTTGTCTAATTTTTCTTCTTAATCTTAGAGGTGGCATTTTCTCCATAATTTTTTTATATCACATTTCCGTCTTAGTCTATGTATGACCTTTTTTTACCGCTCAGTCTCGTTGAGTTAAGGTGTTTTTCTCGCTTTGTTAATGTTTTGCTTTTCGTTGTTCTAATTCTGTTTTTCCTCTTGGTATTTTTGGTATTTTACGCTTGTACTCTTTCAACAGTATTCCTTGGAGTACACACTTTTTACTTGATGTAAAAACTGTTTTTACAACTATAATTATGTGATTTGTGTGTGTTTGGTTCAATCACCACTCTAAGAAATATTGGGTAAGATAGGAAGTGGTTCACGTAATGTAATATGAATCCCGCCAACCTATAGGTTACTTCTGTTGGTTTGTGTTTATCATGAATACGTAAAACAATACAAGCCTAAAATCATATAACATGATTTTTTCCAGAGCTAAAATCTATATTCACAGCGCACACGTCTGTCCTAATCACGTGACAAAGTAAAGAGTATTGTGACGTCATCCAAGTGGCGTTCGAGAAATTCAACATTTCAACACTGAAACTACCATAGGACTATTTATGTAAATATAGGCGAGAAAAGATACTATAACCCCACTCAAAAGCAGTATGGTTGAATCCATGTAATTCATTCAGATAACAGCATGGATTCATTAAATGAGGTATATAATCGGGTATATGTTTGACTTGCTTAGCCCTTGAGGGCAATAAAACCAATGTTTACCCAACATTTCTTACAGTGATACAGTGAGTAATGTTTGAGGTGTGTCACTCTCATGCCTGCCATTGACACCATGCTATGCTTCAAATGAACTGAAACATGTGTACCATCTCTTTGCCTTGACCCCCACAGTGCGGCCAGTTGGCTTAGACCACCAGAGGTCAAGAAGACTCGCATGCTGCTTCCGAGATATCTCACCTGGAGATACGTCCACAACAACTACAAGAAAATCATTTTCCTCGCTGTCTTCATCCTCATCAACGTCGCGCTGTTCTCCGAGGCAGCGTACCGCTATTCCCACACAAACTGGTGCCTCATGACAGGTAGGCGGGCAAAGCATCCCTTTTCCTCCTTCAAGGTGTCCAAGCATCCTCCTCTTATCCTCATCCCCCTCCCACACCAATGATAAGGGTAAACACCCCCATGAGATGCCGCCGTATACTATACACACCCCCGACACCACAACACACCATCTTTTTCCGACTCCTTCGGCTTGCACAAATGAGAAATGCACCGTTAAACGATTGGTTGTCATGGCAACCAGCCCGATACGACATTGTCATTGAATTTTAAGATCTGCTAACAAATACTGGCTTAATCGGGTTAAGACCCCCGTGGGAATTTTGCTGTTAATATCATGACGTATTTTTTCCACATTTTAATTTCTTTTCTCACGGTTTATATGTTTTCTCCATGTTGTTTCGAGTCGTATGCTCTCCATCATAGAATGTAACGCGTATATATGCGTTCATAATTTGCTCAAGAATAGTTCTGAAGCACATTGCTTGTTTCGAATTGAATTACTGTTGCAAGCAACGTAGTACGATGTCAGTCTACAGCTGATTCTTCCAATACCCAACTATTTGGTCTACATCTAATATAGTGTTCCATGCTTTCTGATACTTGTTACGTTTATCATGTTGATATATTTGTCATTTGTTCAAATTCCTATTTGATGTAACACTGCATAGTCCAAAACGCAATTGGTCTAACAATCATTTCATCTATGTAAAATTTTATTTAAAAATCATTTCGATTCATACATGTCATTCAGTCCATAATCCATTTTTATCAAAACATTCCAAGGAGTTATACACTCAGTCACAGTCACAACTTCATAGCGAGAGATTATAAACAAATAGATTGATGATTAAACAATTGATTATTGGACGAAATTATTATCAGACCAGGGCGTGTTTCACTAAACGACTTTTTGCACGACTGGTTATCTGTTCTTGTGCTAAATCAGATTCTCAGTGATTTTGATTCCCTTCAGCTGATCTTTGTAGATTAAGACTCTTGTTGTTAACAAGAGTCTAAATACAAATTTTGTGATTTATAGAATAGAATAGAAATAGGTTGATTGTTGGAAATTAACTCCAACTGTGTTAAAACAGGAACAAATTAGGGTCTCATTTAACAGGTCACCAGTGGTGCGTAAGAGCTGGGGATATTCATGAAACATTTCTAGCCTCGTCAGGCAATACAATGTATTGGGCCGAATGCACTTTAGCAAATAGCTAGGATTGCTACGATACCAAATGGTTTATACACCACATGGGTGTAGACGAAATTGCTATTAAACCAAATGCATTATTATGTAAATAAGACTTGGCAGAAGACGAAGATATCAAAAATTATCAATTATATTGTATTGGAATACATGATGTTATAGACGTAATTTATTGTTTTTACCATTTTCATGATTTTGGTAAAACAAATACGAAGTGTGTGTGAATTGGTGTTGGACAAGACCAAGCGGTTAAGACGAAATGACTATAGACCCTCATCACCATTATCATGGTTAGTAAACCTACTTACTTTAGGAATATGAGTGTTATTGTAATATCAGTCATGATGTATTTCATTTGAAGTATTTATAGCGCGTCTCCATATCTATGATACCGTAGATTGCTAAGTATACACTGTATTATCAATGTTTACATTAATCGACAGAATTATGAACCTGTACCTAATATGTCATTTATTAAATCATGTTCGCGTGCAGGGATTCCACCGACACTGGGCAACGCAACCCTAAATACGCACGTCTTTGTAAACGTGCCCCAAGACCTAAAATCACAACACGTATATATAGACTCATTCCATCTTTGCCGTACATCAGTCTGTTCAACTTGGCGATACTCTAATCGCATTTCCAAAATTGGAGGAATTGAAGCGAGCTCTTTGCCATGTTATCGCTGCGAGTCAGTCGGCGGGGTTCTTTTCGAGGTCAATCGAGTAGTTTTCCGCGTATTTTCTTTACATTTATTTCTTAAGTATTATATGATTACTTCATTCCACCACAACACTTTCCCCCGCTAACATCCCCACTATGCCCACCCTCATCATCCCAGACTCCTTATTGAATCTCGCTGCTGGTAGAGCTTCGCTCAAGAAATTAGACTCACATTCCAAACGTCGAATCGCAAATAAGCACTTTTAATCAAATCCACATATATCATGACAGTGTTGACTTCAATAATCGAATTCTAGATGCAATGTTTACAAAATCAGCTCTACCGTGGATGCTCGAGGAGAGCGGCTGAAGATACAGCATCTTTGAGCTATGGTCCGCCTCTTCATTCCCTCTCTCCTCTCTCTCTCTGTCTCTCACTCTCTCTCTCTCTCTCTCTCTCTCTCTCTCTCTCCTCACCTCACCTTTAGTTTCTGTCCGATCCTATCTCTACCCTCTCCCCCACACTCTTCTGTTCTCTTTATGTGTATACGCTTGTAATCATCCCCTCTCACGCGTACATAGTTACTCTCTCCCCTATTTCTCTCTCTCTCTCTCTCTCTCTCTCTCTGTATCTCTCTCTCTCTCCCTCTCTCTCTCTCTCTCTCTCTCTCTCTCTCTCTCTCTCTCTGTCTGTCTATATCTCCATTCTCTCTCTTGGGCAGGGCAAGGACGAGTCATTTTGTGTCGTAACTGGATTGGGTTTATTGTCATTTGGTCCAATCCCAGTTGCTCCACTCACCATTTCGTCTACAAGGAACCCTTTAAAAATACCTTTTTAGATTAAAATACTGGGTTAACTTATCAACAACTCTAATCTACACAATAACCTCAACCGTTAACCCTAATCCAGACCCCCTACCCTAACCATAACCCATACATATCAGCATGTGATGGAAGACGAAATGGTGAGTGGACCAACGGGGATTGGACCAAATGGCAAATCACCACTGGGTTGTCGTCTCGTAATGAAGATGACATCGACGATAAGTTAGGAACCCTCATGCTCAGGGCGGAAGTAATGTTGTTCTTTTAATGTTCAACAATGGACTCTCAACGTCTGATTTTTCCACCATTCGCTTGCATTAGCACGAATGTAAAAAAAAAACCAGAATAACAATCGATAATAATGATTAAAATGCCTCCCATGAAAACAAATTGCAATTAGAATATGTTCGCATGTTATGATATTAAACATAAGAGTCGACTAAGATGGACGTTGATATCAGTCTCTATATATACTATAATAGTTTTATGATATAAAACAGCGACCTTTCATGTATATCATGTAAACATTAATGGAA
This sequence comes from Arbacia lixula, assembly GCA_963669155.1. Classification (NCBI taxonomy): domain Eukaryota; kingdom Metazoa; phylum Echinodermata; class Echinoidea; order Arbacioida; family Arbaciidae; genus Arbacia; species Arbacia lixula. The sequence continues at coordinate 12,539,409 of OZ022576.1, read as the reverse complement.
CTTCCTCTGCTTATACATGTATTTGTTGCGACATTTATTCAATAAATTTAGTCGAGCATTTATACAAAATCAGCCGCTGACTGTGCTGGACCCAGGTGTTATGACGAGGTTGTCCCGATCGTAATGTTGTCTCGTAATGAAGATGACATCGATGATAAGTTGGAAAGCCTCATGCTAAGGGCGGAATTAATGTTGCTATCTTCATCTTCAACAACAGACTCTCAACGTCTGATTTTTCCACCATTCGCTTGCATTAGCATGAACGTAAAAAAACGGTAATAATGATTAAAATGCCTCCCATGGAAACAACTCGCAATTAGAATATGTTCGCATGTTATGATATTAAACATAGAGGCGACTAAGATGGACGTTGATATCAGTCAGTATATATGATTGTAACAATGATCAAAAATATAAAGTATGTCCACAAAAAATCAATTTGAAGATAATACCAAAGCCACTGAGTGGACAGGGCAAGATCATGTCCACTATTACGAATAAATATCTGGTCTTCAACAACTTGAAGTTGACACAAAACTAACGCCGTAATTCCAACCAAAACGTAAGCATAAGAAAGCTCATTAAAGACGCGTTCATTGCTCATTTTTTCTTACTCACTATCAACGCAGTGATATTGATTCAAATAGCGTGCATTAAAGAGGATAAACAATTACGAAATGAAGCGTGTACGTTTCGGGTGGCCTGGGGAGGTGGATTTTTCATTTGCCGAATCCAATGCACTACTGATTTTCGGAGGCACTAATTACGACAACAAGACTCCAGCATCCAACATGGATGGTCGTTCGATACGTGTAAGTCACCAGGACCCTGTAAGTAAAGGTGAACTTTCGGGTTAGCGGGGCGAATCATTCCTATCGATGTTTTCCGAATGAGATCATGGGCTCTATGCAGACCGTTGGCAGAGTCAATATTGACCCTACGGTATTGATATAGACAGTTTGGTAATGATCGGATAACGGAACCGCCAAAGAGCGCTAACAGAGAAAGAGGGGGGAAGGCAGTGGTTCCGGCTACCTGTAAACGCTCACAATGCCATGAATAACCTTTCTAACGGAAAAATATCACTCATCGGGCATATACGCCACTTGATCTTATAGCGTGGATTTCCCCTGCAGCGACAAGGTATGCATAATTAACGTCCTTAGTAGAATGAACCTGGTGATAATGAAATTGAAAACGGAATAGAACGAAAACAACGCATAGTTGTTCTTTTATTAATTGGTGTTTTTATTGAATACAGGCAAACTTTGTGCGGGGGAAGGGGGGCCTCTGGGTAACATTATAATTTCTGTTTAAACGAGGTGAAATGAGGTGTGCGTGCTTCCTAAATATTGCCCCAAGTTATCGTCACTTAACTGTTATTACTGTTATTGTTTTTCTTTAGAAACTCTATATTTCATTGGTATAATGCATTGAGCAACATCACATCTTCATTTAACAAGTTGTTAGTTATTTAAACTTTCAATGTGACACAATCATAATCAAGTTCATTTTGCTATCCTAGATCTTTATATGCACATTGGGGAGAACAACATAGCCATTTAGTAATTAATACAAATTGCGTGAATGCATAGGAAAGTGTTCGTTTGTTTTGAGGAGATACGTTAGTGTGATCAAATTGATATAATACGATAAGCATTAACCCTTTGTGATCCATGAAGGCATTCTTACACACGTCATAGCACACAAACCCCTAGCATAGAAGGATCCCCTCCCCCCCCCCCCTCCCACCACAATCTCTTCCCATTATTAAAGGGGGTAAGTATCTTCCCACCAAAAGCCTCTCGCGAATAGCAAAGATCGTACATAGGCCAAACGCAAACAAAGCCATATTTATCAATTGCTCCTACTCATTATTCGTATACAACCTAAAACCGAATGATGAGATACCTGTGTGGGATATGACACAGAAGACAAGTGAGTGTAAACTTTATGGAGTATTCGTTCTACCCTTCTTGTAAATCTGAAAAGGAGAGAAATATATCACAAAGACTACTGTGTGAGATAATGAAAAGAAGTATTAAGAAAATGAGGCAATATCCCAAGACTGACAGAATTGTGTTCCTTAACTCTGTATTGGTGAATGCCTTTCTATCAAAAACAAAATGTTTGTCTTTCCATATTTCATATGATTAACATATCTGACAACATTCCTCCTCTGTACAGCAGTGGTCCGCCAGCTTTAAGGCACAAACTTTAGGATTATACCCTTCCAAATTGTCTTAATTATATTGCCTCATTTGCCAGGAGGCAAAGCGGTCAAATTGCGCCGGCAGCTATGGACCCAATTGCTCTCATTCTGTCCGCGTCGATGCCTATCTCACGTCTTTCTGAGCACACAGATCAATTAATGTGTGTCTTCACAAGTGTGCAGTGGCGGCCGAGCTAATTATTTAAGGAAGCAGGACGGAAGGTGGATTCATTTTGAAAGGGTGAAAGGGTAAAATGCCGAAAAGGAGGGAGTGACGTTTCTAAGGAAATTAAACCTACAAAAAGAGATGTGTTTACGTAAAGGAATGGTGTTCTTTACAATATTGAGAATATTAAGAGAACCAGATGGATATATAGGTTTGCAATATTCCTTCTTTACGCAGTCCGTGGCAGAACATAAAGGAGTGGTTTGGACGTTCATCTATTGATACCACAGATTCACCACAAAGACTTAATTTTGACGATGGAAGAAATCATTTTAATGACTGTCAAAGGTGCATCATCTCTTTTCACAGTATTCAACAAGTTGCTGCATTTATTGAACAATTGATGGTTAATGGCATGATCATCAAAACATGATAGAACACATATTTTCCATCGCTCCTACACGTCTGACTTAACATGGACCACGTATGATGACGTCAGTTGAGTGCTTGACACGCTCAATTCAACAACATATCACCTTATCAAAATCAGCTGCCTCCGAATCTTAGAAGCTTATCAGTTTTCACGTCGAGAATCCGTTCATGATTACAGAGGCTAACGCTTGATTTTCATCAGGACTGCTCTAGCAATGTCTAGAGAGCAACAACGTATTGTCGCGGCCAATCTTCATATTGACTGTGCACGCGCTTCATAATTAGGCGGAGAGCTCTTTCGAAGCGGTGCGACGTAACTCCGTGGAGAGAGAGATAAAATTGGCCAGGGATCGCGGTTGTTAATATCAAAGTTCCTTTTCTGTCACATTTGGGTTGCGGTGCCCCCTCTTGTATCCATCTTTTCCTTCACAGATCAGAGAAATGTTTCGTCGTCGAATGTTGAGCAAGTCTCCGTAATCACGCCCGGCATTCATTACAAAAACTAGGGGTATATCAATCAGAGGGTCATTGCGGCTTAAGGTATCTCTCTCTCTCTCTCTCTCTCTGCTCCTCTCTCTCTCTCTCTCTCTCTCTCTCTGTCTCTCTGTCTGTCTGTCTGTCTCTCTCTCTCTCTCTCCACCCCTCTCTCTCTCTCTAATACTCTCTCTCGATATCCCTTCTCTCTCTCTATCTCTCTGTCTCTCCTTCTCTCTCGTCCCCCCCCCCCCTCTCTCTCTCTCTCTCTCTCTCTCTCTCTCTCTCCACCCCCCTCTCTCTCTCTCTCTAATACTCTCTCTCGATATCCCTTCTCTCTCTCTATCTCTCTGTCTCTCCTTCTCTCTCGTCCCCCCCCCCTCTCTCTCTCTCTCTCTCTCTCTCTCTCTCTCTCTCTCCACCCCCCTCTCTCTCTCTCTCTAATACTCTCTCTCGATATCCCTTCTCTCTCTCTATCTCTCTGTCTCTCCTTCTCTCTCGCCCCCCCCCCTCTCTCTCTCTCTCTCTCTCTCTCTCTCTCTCTCTCTCTTCCCTGTTTCTGTTCTCGCTGGATGATGATACCGTTGACTGGGGAGGGAGTGGTTGGTTGGTTGGTTGGTAGGAGGAAGATGATGATGTAGGAGGTTGGAAAGAAAGACAGCAGACATGTGAGAAGACGAAACACAACGAAGAACTGTCAGGTGACATGTCTAGTCGGTTTGTGCTAAGATCGTGATCGTTTTTTAATCACACATCCTGCCTCAAGAAACATGTTCTATTGAAACAGGGTAGAAGAGGTGGGACCAATAAAAAGGTATGAATGAGAAAATGGCGTGAAAGGTTACAGGTAAAAAAAAAAGAGAGAATATCAAATTGAAAGGTATTTAGACAGGTAAAAGAGAGACATAATACTTCACATATTGCGCAGACATGTTCAAACAGCAGGCAACCTGGAAAATATGTTTGTACATGCAGTGACATTTTCCGGTGGATATTACGATTATTGTGTAGCTGTCGTCGTAGAAGCATCACAGTGACGTCACAATGCCCTCCGGTAACCCCTTTGTGGCTCCATCCATCTACGGTAGACGCTGCTGATTATTCAGCCACTAATATCCAACTCGGTGAATCTCTGCTCACTTAACCTCAGCAGACGAGAAACAGTCGTTTCGGATACCATCGTCTTGTTTTCCATCAGCAATGTTTAAAACAGTCGCACAGCAAGCTTACTCCAAGCTTCATATTTCCATGCGCTCAAAAAAGGTTTTGAGGAGGAAGGCAATTTCATAATTACGGGGTGCTGAGTCTTTAGATATTGTGCTCAAATGCTTAGCGCGTGCTGTTTCATTTCGAGTCCTATATTTGTTGCTCCGTAGCCTAAAGTGATGAATGAGAGGTTCTGTTCGCATGCAGGAACGAACGAAAAAAACCGGGTATCGAATAACCCGATTGTCTACTTCATGTTTGTGGATGTATTGGGATTCTTTTTAAATGCAGTAACAGGATAACGGGAAAACATTGTATATATGTATTTACACCCTTATTCCTGCTTTGGGCACAATATGTATTCAGCTTAAACATTGGGAGAAAGCCTTTTTGTACTTTATACGTGTACCATGTATACACAAATTTCCACCATCTGACACTGCATTTGTCATGAACGGTTTGTGCGCACGACATTCTGTTGCTCTATGGAATTTGTAGGTGTTACGTGTACCAACCAATGAATAAGAGGTTGTTGTTTTTTATCAATATCACTAGTATTATTTCAATTATCATCATGATTACAACCATTATTGTCGTAAGATCTTCTGTTTAGCTTTGTGCTTTTAGAGAAAACGAAGTTTGAACTTGGAGACTAGAGATTCAGAGGAGTCGTTGAAAACGGTACCCTGAGGAGAAGGCACATTTTTTTTAAATGACTAACCACGGAATAGTATAATCTACTCTTTGGGGCATTTTGCTCCACGAAATAGATTGTGCTGGTGGATGACGTCACTAATGACGTGGATTGAACACCTGTTTCTTAAAACAGTAACGCTAACTTAACGACAGAAGTTCTGAATACAGGGACGTATGTTGACGAGCGACATTGGGAGATTGATAAACTCCAATCCGGTTTCAAATCCAGCTTGATATGTTAAAGTGCATTCTATGTCTTCTGGTTTAGAGTTGTGCCGATGAAGCGTTTCGTTTCAGTGAGATAATGGGTAGGCACCTTCATACCAAATTATCAACCCCGTTCACACGCGTACCTGCTTTCAGATCTCATGCGGATAGGTTAGCGCGATTATTCGCAGGTTTCATTGTTTAAAGAGTGTCATTCCCGGAGAGATCAAATCCACATTCAAAATGCACTAATTTCCCCAATGGAAATGAAAAACACTGTATCCCATTGTCAAATTTGCGATAAAAGTGTCAACAATATAAGGTACAAATCATGTTTCATGCCGAAAGGGACTAAATTCATGTTCCATGAATCTATGATATCATTACTTTTTTTCGAATATCCATAAGAATCATAAATGATACATTGTTATTTTCAATAGTTTATTTTTATTTAGGGAGATACCTCAAGCATGTATACCAAACTTGAAAGGTATCACATGGCTGAGTGGAAAGCGGAGAAGAAAAAATATATCTCGATTTACTAGGAATTACTAGAAGTTGATTTAAACCCTTTTGGAATGAAACTCGTTATACGAGCATGATGTTACGCTGCATAACAACGAGTACATTAAACTGTTCTCTGGAATGTCATTTTTTCAACAGCTCTTCTAAAACTCTAGTCTACATAGCTAAATGTTGGTGGGATTTTCGAAACAGAATACACTGTAGAAGGAAAGGTCGCCCCATGATGCACCGCGCAACTTCGGAGTCACGCCCACTTCCAGTCTCGTGTACTAGTGTATGAGGCCGGAAGTGGACGTGACTACACAAATAATCCGGATGACCCTGCGCGGTGCATTTATGAGATAATTTTTCCTTATCTTCACCAATTCCGCCAAATAGTTCGAATCTTTTTTTTTTTCAGAGAAAAAAAAATTGAGAATGGGAGTGAAGATTCATAGATCCTTGATTAAATAGGCATTATCTGTTTTTTCTCACTCCTCTGTCCCTCCCAGCTCGTGGATGTGGACAGTGCCTGAACTTCAACTCTGCCTTCGTGCTGGTCCTCATGTTGCGCAAAACCATCACCACTCTCCGGACCACCAAAGCTGCCGAGATCCTGCCCACGGACCAGAACATCATCTTCCACAAGATGGTGGGGCTCTTCGTCGGCATCCTCTCGCTGGTCCACACGCTAGGTCACATCGGCAACGCCTGTAAGTTTCGCCCTCGCCATCTTGTTCAATTCATTACCTTCTTTGTATAATAATAATAATATTCAATTCTTAGAGACGCTTAATACCATTCAAATAGTCTTTATGCGTATGAAAGTAAAAATTGATCATGTGAGAATTAGAAAATTACTAATAATCATCAAACAGATGCGTCTTTAGTCTTGATTTGAATTGATCGAAGTCTGTCAATGATTTAATGCCTTGGGGGAGGTTATTCCATAATTTGGGTGCTGTATTTGCAAAAGCTCTATCACCGAATGTATTAGATTTTACACGAATTTCAGAGAAAAGATTTTTGATTGAGAACGAAGATTACGACTAGGCTGGTATCGTTTGATGAGTTCATTAAGATAGACAGGAGCGTTTCAACATAAGCATTTGAATACAAGAGTGAGGATTTTCAACTGAACAGGAGCCCTTATCGGGAGCCAGTGGAGACTACGTAGGATCGGAGTTACATGTTCATTTTTTCTCGCGCTACAAGCCTTGCCGCTGAATTCTGTACACGTTAGAGTTTAGAACCAGAAACAGACCATTATTGAAATTTGAGTAACTAAATATAAATGCATGAACGAACCTCTCTGTGGTCGCTTTATCCAAAAAATGCCAGATGAACAGGCGCTCTACGGGAGTGTTTATTACTCGTGTTGTGGCATGCAAAAAAGTATAACTTTATTCGAAGAAGTAATTTCATACAAATACATGAATAGTTGTCGTTGTGGAGTAGTTGTGAACTGTGACTTAAGATCTCGAGGTCCCAGGTTCAAGCCCACCCTTGGCACTTGTGTCCTTCAGCAAGACACTCTATCCGCATTGCTGATCTCAACCTAGGTGTAAAATTGGGTACCCAGTGTGATGGAGTGAGTTTGCCTGAGTGGCTGCCATGATGCATAAATGATCCTCTGTGATTGGTCAGGCTTCACAAAGACTTACAAGCATCCGATGATCGGGTTAGTAATAGTGTGAATATAGTCATATAAGGCGCTATATGAGTATGAACTATTAATGTCGTATCAATGTAATCATGACTGCTAGTTAGGTAGATTGAAGGTAAAAAGGAGCGGACTGGTCTTGCATTTTGCTTCAGAGAGAACGAAAGGGGACTGCCGATGAAAACGTGTTCCTCTACCTTATCTCTCTCTCTCTCTCTCTCTCTCTCTCTCTCAATCCCCCTGTTCTTCTTTTGTATCTTCTTTTCTCCAATCATTTCCCTTTCCTTTCCTGTCTTTACCATCCACTTATCGCTGCTCTCTCCTCCTTCTCCCTCTCTACACTTTATTTTCTCTTGTTCCCAACCCTCTCTCTCCCCCTCTTTCTCTCTACCTCCCTCCCTCTCTCCCTCCCTCTCTCTCTCTCTCCCTCCCCCCCCCCCCTCTCTCTCTCTCTTTCTCTCTCTCTCTCTCTCTCTCTCTCTCTCTCTCTCTCTATATATATATATATATATATATACATATAATTCTCACAATCCAAAAGAGGCAAATTCACGCTCCATGGCTGTTTGTTATTCTTTATTCTCTATTTTAATGTTTAACGCTGCAACTCTCTAATAACTGCCTGCGTTTAATAAACTTTAAATGTCATCATGTATAAACACACAAACAACGCGGAAAATAAGCATATGTGAGTCGGGTCAGCGGAAAAGATTGGCCATTACCCCAGGCGATGGACTCCGTAGACATTGAATAGATATCTACTAACTCTTCTTCTTTGCGCATAGTCAAAAAGCCAAGTAGTAAGACGTTCTGCACAATGTCAATATGCCGCCATTTTACTGGATTCACGATACCATCGTGACTACACAATCATCCACAAATGTGATTAAGCAATTTGAGTGGGCAGTGGAATAATTTTGATATGGTTATGCAAACTCCTGAGGCTTTTAGTTCCTAAGCCAGACTTTTCTAGGTGAAATGAAAAGTGAAGGATCAAGCGTGAGATGGATGTACGCTGGTTATTTGAAAGTCTCTTGTTTTTTAACAAATGTGAAGTGGCTAATGAAAAAGACTTCATAGCTGAAAGTTGATACTTCTATGAGGAATAAGCGGCATAGTCAATTTGCGTGAGATAGTGTAATAGTATCGAAATTATCATATGTATTATCAAGGTCACATGAAGGTATGAAGTAGTTCTCTTTTCCTTTTCTTCGTGTTACTGCCCTTTGTCATTCACTTCCCTTTTCTCCCTTTTTATAATTCCTATTGTTCTTCTTAATATTTTTGTCCTTCTCCTTCTTGACCCCCTTTTTTCGTCTGTATTTCATCACATTGCTTAACACGTATAAAGACCACTTATTATGTGGTCTACTAATACAGTTTCAAATGAACCCGATATAAAAAATCTTCGTAAATATCACACGGAAATGATCATAAACGACGACGTCATGGTAAGGAAAACAAACAAAAAACAAATCCGTCTCATAATTTCCAAAGTAAAGGTTGCGTTCGTGTCGTACTATGTCACTTTCTTAAATATGTTGAGTGACGCCTCTCAGATCATATGACAGGACAGTCTTATTCGTTATCTTTTCATTGACAGGATCGCATACTATTTCATAGACCGTAATCAGCTCATATAAATGTGCGTGCTAATACACGGGATGCGTGTACGGATTAAAATGAACCATCAGACCTTTTTATTGTCATGCAACCATGGAAACTTCACTCACCCTCTCATATGAAAAGCGAGAGAACAAATGAAAGAAAGGTGAAGAAAAAGCATCGCTTTTTAATTTCAACGTGGTCTAGACTCTCACCTCACACTGTGCAAACACTGCGTACATACACTGTAATTTGCACGGTCTTGTCCACGTTATCGTGGTTATTAATGCGTAGGAGGTAACCTTTATTCTCAATTTGCTAATTTTCTTCATTTTCGACTTTCTCGCGTCGACTTTTGCTTACGGCTGTGCGACCGCTATGTTTTCTTCTCAAAACCGCGATCCCTGAACCCCAAACCCTAAAGCAAACTATGCCGATGCCCGCCGCCAAGTCAATGGGGTCTTTTTCTAAGTTCCTTCCCGCATCGTAACTACTGGCGAGGCGGGAAAAAAGGCTGATAATCGCTGTAGGGGAGTATAAACTTGTACCCTCCTTAATTGATGGTAATCCCGAACAATGCCGAGGCGCATTCTCCACCTACATGTATTTGCCAGCCCATAACCTCTCGCGCAATTCTCGCTCAAGATATTTCTGTCACGCGGGAAGAAGGATCACTTCTTGTAGCGAGGAAAAGAACGTCATCTCTAAACATTAAATTGCCTCATGCCCGACATGACGAATGACACAAATAAGCTCTGAACGTGAATAATAAGTCATCTGTCACCCTCGTGGGTAAATAGCGACGGCATGTGGCGGGTTGCTTTTCTTCAATTTTGAAATGTAACGACTAATTGATCCCTCATAATGAGCCGTGTATCTACATGTTTCTAACATCTACTCTAGCGTGTAAGTAAACTGCGGTGCAGGGCATAACGATTATTCGTTCTTGCTTGCTTGTATGTCACGAAACATCGAGACTAGGAGGAGACGGAGGAACGGGGATGAATATCGTGACGTAGCGACGCGATTTCCTGTTGATCACTTATATGTTGACCACGTTAGGGGTGAATTAGGTTTCACCATCCAATTTAAACGATAACGCTTTGAGCTTTATGAAACAAATCACATCGTAGTAAATTAAGCGACATTATTGCAGGAAACTTCGTAATGTGGTACCCGAAAACAGTAAAAACAGTAGAAGGAGAGTTAAATTGTGTGTATTGATGTTGAAATCATCCAGAAGTAGCACGTTAAGGATTAAGGATCATAATTAGTTAGCCGTGTGGTACATGCTGGTCTCATTCTTTCACGCTACCTCCAATCATTAATGCTCAATAGGCAGCAACAAATGGCTGAGTATTGGCCAGGCAAATTTGTCATGATGGTTTTGAGATAATTGATAATGGAGTATACTATGATAGGTTTCATAAGAATGACGAGAATCTTTTCTATATTTGCCTTTGATATGTTTCGTATGGCACATTCCACAGCTGTCTATGAAGTAGGGAACAATATGCATATATCTATATTAAATCAATAAAGTTAGATATGATGAAAACAAAAGCAACGATAAAATCGTTGCTATGTATGCGTTACATGCATGAATGTATACCATGATTAATTTAACTCTACAATGTGGTTTCATCGCTACAGATTCATTTTCTCAAGTACGAGTAAGAGGAGGAGCAAACATATTTTTATATAAGTAATTGTCTGTAATAACTACATTTCTATTTAACCCTTAACGTACCATGTGTTTATGTTTTCACCATAAATGCAGCGAAAATCCAGTCTGACTGGCAAACTAAGGGTTAAAAGGATAGTTCACCCTGAAATCAAGTTTGTTTCAATAAAATAAGACACATGAATGAAATGTATTTAGTGAAGGTTTGATGAAAATCCGTTACAAAATTGAAATTTCAAAAGATCATAACTTTCTTATCCTTAGACGGATTTTCGCCAAACCTTCCCCAGTATGTTTCTTTCATGTTTCTGCTTTTATAAAAAAAAAAAAAAAACCCGTAGACAGGGTAGACTATCCCTTTAACCCTTTGAGTGGCAAACAACACGTTGTTCGATGAGATTGATGTGTATCGATGGTGAAATCATCCATTAGTGCCATGTTTAGGGTGAAATGAACATTTAGTAGGTACAGGTAATTACTCTTATATATAAAAAAAAAAAAAAAAATCTCCTCCTCTTACTCGTACTTGAAAAGACGAATCTGTGGCAATGAAACCAAAATAATGATAGAAATTTAGCTACGTGAGATGGGGGGGGGGGCACATTTAGATGAGCACCCCTTTCCGGGCAGAATGTAGATTCGTCGTGGATGGTGCTTGGGGCAACGGAAATAACATTTATGTCTGCGATGTTTTAATCGTTACCAAAATGCTCGGGGCAGGTGTTAAATTCTATTAGTCGCAATCCACTTGCCGCCATAAGTTGACAACATTTTCAGTCAGCGACGAGAATAGTGGTTAATTCGTAAATCTTTCATCGCGTTAAAGTTGTTCAGCTATAAAGGAGAGCTAAATGTTGTATCATTTAAAGCCAGTATCATTCTACTTGCCCTCTTTATTATGACGTTTTCTTGGAAGTTGTTTTGCAACTCCCTATCGCTTTTATTACTCATTGTGTGTTTGAAAGTACTAAATTATTGAGAATAGTTCATTTGGTAAAATTGTAATCTTACACAGGTAACCTTAAGATCTAAATCTGCTGTCCTTTTCTCACCCCGTCATTGAAATGAATTAATAAACGGTGATTGGCTGAATGGATTGGTTCAATGGCCAAAGTTTGGATATAAAAGCGTTTTCAGAACGACATTATGTAAATAAAATAGTGCATTACTGAAGACAGGGGATGAGATGGAGAGGGAGGGGAGAGATGAATAGAGAGGGGGGAGAGGGAGAGAGGGGGGGAGGAGAGAGAAGGGGAGTGGGAGATAAAAGAGAGAGAGAGAGAGGGGGGGAGAGAGGAGAGAGTGAAGAGGGGGGAAGAGTTGGAGAGAGAGATATGTTGTTTGAGTCATGAAAACATTTAATGGCGCTGATTTGATTAGAGCCATTAGGATGAAAGGTGAAGTCGAACCCGTGGCGGGCTAGCTCTACGGGCCGACGCCGACCCACGGCGGGTGAGTTGCGGCGAGGCAGGTGCTCCAACCACCAGAAGATATTCAATTAACGTCATCGCCCGATGTCCGACGAGCAGGAGGAAGACAACAAAAAGAGCGAAAAGGGATGGACCGTTTTGATATTTCCCCCAAGGGTGTCGCGTCCAAAAGGGAACGAAATCTGGTAATTTATGATAATGGGTGTGTGATTCTTCTTTTCTTTGAAGCTTGTTGATTCGATGTGGATTAATGATGTATGGTAGCGGTGTGAATGGCACCTGCTCCGCGAGGCGTCACACGGACTCCACGTCGCCTCCATCATGGCCTTTTCTTGGTGGAGGCGTTACCATGGTTACGCGACATGTATCTCTAACGGTCTCGTGTTCGCAGATACGTCGAGCGAGTTTGATACAGTGCGGCGCATTGTGTGCAGACTGACAAATGAGAAGAAATCAATACATGTCGGATATCAGATATTCATAAACATTTAGAGAATCAATAGGCTGTAATAATTGATGTCTCATCTCGTATAGCGCGGGGGATTGTCCGTATTTTTTGGGCGGGCTCTAAATAGATATAAATGTATTTATCAGTAGCGGATTTACGTCTGTGCAAAGAGAATGGCCCATTGCGAACCATTGACAGATGATCAACAACTCATTGAAGCCTTTTGCCGAACAGACTTTCCCCACACCTGTACAATTGCCAGTGATTTTAGTTGCACTCGACTGACAGTAATATAGATAGACTATGAGAGATGCAGTGGCGTTTTAATATACATCATCACTCCTCGTTCCTGGAATACACACACTCTCCCCCCCCCCCCCCCCCCCTCCCCTCCCTCTCGCTCTCTCTCTCTCTCTCTCTCTCTCTCCCTCTCTCTTCCTCCCCATCCCTTTCTCCCCCTCTCTCTCTCTCTCTATCTATCTCATTCTTTATCATCTCAATATCTATTTCTCCATCCCGTTTTCTCTTAAACTCGTCCCACTCCCCCCCCCCCCTTCTCTCTCCTCTTCCTCCCCTTTTATCTTACCCCCCCCCCACCACCCCTCTCTCTACTGCTCTCGCTCTTGTGTTAATCTTCCGACTTCTCTCTCTCTCTCTCTCTTTCTTCCTCCACCCCCCCCCCTCCCCCCCTCTCTCTCTCTCTCTCTCTCTCTCTCTCTCTCTCTCCCATTCTCTATTTTAATATCCCCGTTCCTGTTTCCGCCTATTCATTCTCTCTTCTCAATACAAACAAACATACATACATACATTCATGACCTGGCACCTGGATAACCATCGTGCATCATCTGACACGGCATATCTTCTCCATATTCTTCTCCTTTTCATCCAAGGTGATGACTAATTAAGATTCTGTGATTCAGACACAGGCAGGCAGCTGGCCAGAAAAAAAAAAAACACACGCACGTCGTCCTTCATTTAATCCTCACAACATAATTACCTTATGTCGCGCCAGTCAAGAGGATTGGAGGGTGAGGTTGTGAATTAGTCCTAGTTTGACGCCCGGTGTAATGGCCGATAACATTCCGGGTTTTGACTCGAGGACTGAATTACCACGTCTTTGTTGAAGTAACTGGGGTCGAATTGGATTCGAATTGGATTTGCTACGGCCCTTGGCTCGCAGCTGATCACCAATGGAAGTCCCGTAGTAGTTAAGGAATGTATTGAAGGACATTCCACGCCTTCTTCATTTCCTGCTCATTGGTTGTTAATGTTATTGTTATAAGCCTTTGTATTCATTGATTGTTTTGTTTTTTACTCTATATATATGTATTGCAAGCGCACGAATGAATCTACCCTGCAGAGTAAAGGGAAAACATCAATGATTATCTTGATTCATATTCCATCAGAATATCGTATAAGCAGTATGCACAATGGCAGTATAAATATCCGAGAGGTACGTTGTCTAATAAATGAAGCTCAATCGCACAACTGGAATTCGGAATACAACCCTACGGTGCTAAAGATTTCTTGAAAAAATAATTTCTTTCTTAGTACACTTTTCATATTTGCATCGATATGATTTTCATGTTTTTCTTTACCACGACAAATATCATTTGTGGGTTTTATTTCCCTCTCAGCAAATGTTACACCCCCTGAGAAATGTCGTGACTGGGAATTCCTCTTGCGAGCAAATGAAAGACACCGCTACTTTATTGTAAAATCTACAGAATGAGGGAAGGCCTGTCATATATCTTTCTTTCCTCTTTATCATTTTATATTAAACCATCCTTCAGCTAATGGTCCCTGGGTTGTTGTTTTCATGAGAATAGAACAAGCATATAATGTTAGTAAAATTTACTTTATATTAAACGTATACAGCCATTTTGATCTACATCCGCTGCATATATATAAAAATTATTTTCGTCTACAAGCAAAAGCATAAAACTACCCTTCAAGATTATATAAACTTAACCACATCCATTTCTACAATTCCAAACCTTAACCCTAACCATAATCACGATCCTTTAACCCTAACCCTTACAAAGTAGCTTGTCTGGTAGACGAAATCAAAGTAGACCAAATTGTAAGATACCATTGTACATAATAACGAGTCGCCTTGTTTCTTTGTCCGTCATCGTAGACTTCGTTGAGTACGTGGATGAGAGCGACCCGAACATTACGATGGCGGAGCTGCTGTTCACCAACCCTCGCGCCACGAAGCTGGGTCTCCCCCCTGTCGCCGGAAGTGCCTTCATCACGGGCTGGGTGCTGGACTCCGTCCTCGCAGTCATGATCTTCTGCTCCATGCCCTTCGTCAGACGAAAAGGGCACTTTCAGGTGAGCATTGCCCAGTAACCCAACCATCACCATCACCACTAACATGAATTATTACCTCCTTTGTCAACCCCACCTCCCTCTCCTCCAACCCCTTCTTCCATTCCATCATCCTTCCAATCATGAGATTCTGATATATACCCTTCGTCAGAAAAACAGGAACCCAACAATCACCACCACCATGAACTACCATATCCTTCGCTTTCCCCATCCCTGCTTCGTTCCTTTCATCCATCCTTCCAATCATCATGATAATGAGCTTCTGTTCCATGCTCTTCACCGGATGATAATGACACTACAAGTTAAGCATTTCAGATATACCCCACAGTCACCACCAGTAACAACTATTATTCCATTGGGCACCCCTTCCGAACTCCCGCTCCTCCCCTTCGCTCCATCGTCCTCCCGATCATCATGATCAGTATCTTCTGCTCCATTGTCGTACGAAGAAAATACTTTCAGGAGAGCTAGTCCCAGAAACCCAACCACCACCACCGCCACCACCACCACCACCACCAGCATCAGCTATTATTCTCTTCTTCACCCTCACCCATTTTTCAAACCTTTCCCCTCTGCTCCCTCATCCTCCTAATTATCAGCATAATAATCATTTTCTCCCTTCGTCAGACAAAAAGGACACTCTCAGGTTGCACCGCACAGTAGCTCGCCCACCGTTCACCATCAACAACGACGTTATCAATCCCTACGCCCCCCCCCCCCCCCCGTGCATCTTGACTATACAACAGTTCATCTACTTCTCATTCCTTCCATTTATCTCTTCAGATTCCATTTTACAATTCACTGTTAGAATAAGGCTGGCACAATGACTCAATGATATATGCATGGTGACATTGAGAGTCAAGTTACGTGTACATTTAAGTAATGAGACCCGTGATCCTAGAGCACTGCATAACGTCATGGGTAGCTTGTGATATTTTTCAAATCAATTAGATCAACGGTAACTTCCATGGAAACAGTCATTGAGATCTACCATGGTAGGAGCCACCAAGTACAATTTTGGTATATAAACAATAGAGAGTTTCAGAGTTCCATGACTGTGACTGTGGCCGTGACCGGCAGCTGTTCGTAGTAATACGATGCATACGCGATTGCGTCACGTGCACCTGGGTGTTACAACAGGACATGAAGATTACACGTAACATGCACAGGGACAGTCGTGGTAATCTGAATCTCGCCATTGTAAAAGGCAACGTGACTCTAGCTACTGTTCCCAGGTGAAGATCAGGCTGCTTATGAAGTTTCGTGGCGCCCTCTCTCGTCCCCAACACAGGTGTTCTACTTCTCGCATATGATGTACGTGTTGTTCTGGGGCCTGCTGCTGCTACACGGGCCGCGGTTCTGGTACTGGTTCGTCGTGCCGGGAATCATCTTCATTGTGGAGAAAGTCAGCCAGACCAAGTGCGTGAAGAAAGCCCGCTACGGCAACACCTATGTGCAGGAGGTCAACTTGCTGCCGTCTGGGGTGAGTACGGGGGTAGATTTGGTGCTGGCTGGCGTGACCCCATCCCTCTCTGTGACTCTTCTGACACAATATACAATTTGAATTTGAATTAAACGCAATTGTATTTGTCCTTGATCGAATCAACGATATTTGTATCGGGTTTTACAAGTCACATATAAAAAATGTTTTACTTCTTTCATAAAAATGTCTAAAAGACATGGGAACAAACACATTCGTTTCTAACATTAATTCCAAACTTGTCTGAGGTTTGTCTGAATACGATTGCTGCGGTACAATATGTTTTCTGTTTCGTTCTAATCTGCGGGCGAAGTTCATGATTCACAACTCATTTGACATATAATAAACATATAATGGTCATTCTTCCCCTCTTTGTTTCGATATTTAGGTGACACATCTGGTCCTGACAAGACCCAACCGATTCCATTACAAGGCGGGAGACTACATCTTCGTCAACATCCCGCAGATTGCGCAGTATGAGTGGCATCCATTCACCATCAGCAGCGCCCCTGAGCAGCAAGGTACGTAGCAACCAGACACATTGGGCCCTGCTAGGAAAGGGAATCCTCGGGCAAGCCGAAATTAATCAGCAAGTTTTTTTGCTTGTTTGCTTTGTTTCTTGTGTGTATATTATGTACATATTATAATATGGGCCATGTTGCATAAAGGTTTTCAATTATTGTAAGCTTTCATCAATGGTAACTAACATGGCAACGGCCAACAAACTCTCATTGTTGCACCTGTTGCCGTGGTAGTTAATATTGATGGTAAGATAGAATAATTGAAAACCTATATACAACGTGGCCCATGTGTTGAACGCACGAATTTGCCACGATTCTGCCATCGTAAGGGAAGGTGATTGGAAATATGACGTCATATACTAGTACAAATCCCATGACCAAACCTGCGACTCAGCCAGTCGCCGCGACGTAAGAATTGGTCGGGTGGTCTGTGGTGGTCTTTAAGCCTGCATCTGTAAGCCATGCGACTTATTGGGAAGTGCATTTTATTGCACAAACCATCATGAGAAGAACCCTTTATCAATAGACATGATAGAAGAGTTGATTTATATGCAAAGTGCATGCCATACTTCTGCACAGAATAGTATACAATTTGACAATTACGTCTGATTCTCTCATTTGAATTTGTCACCAAGTGCAAAAAAGGAAGAGAGGGAAAAATAATATTTTCATCTCATCCAGTTAGACGTGTGAAATGGCGTATGCAACCATTTGTAGTACAATGTATATCCATAATGACCGTTCTACTGCCATAATAGATGTCATTTTTCAAAATAAGTGTCGATAGAACACGGTACTAAGGAATATATATTCTCGGTCAATATATACTTTCATGTTAACCATTCGTTGTGGCCTGTTTGATATGTGACTTGATGATCCTCATGACTACATAAGAGGGGAGGGGGCGGAAACAAGAAACCCTTAAGTCTGCTCCTGATGAGTTCAAAATGTGCTCGCACGTGACGGCTTAAAGCAGGTGATGTAATCCTGGGTCTCTAAGCCAGATCGCCATATCAATGTCCATTCTACATGCTGTCACTCACACTACGCAGGTTATTTTGTATACGGGCGGCTGTCATCAAGCCGCGGGTAGCCCCTACGTTCCGAGGTAAAGTCGGCAAGCCGATAAGTCGCGATAAATCTTGATACGAATAACGAGTGGCGATGAGCTACGGGCTACAAATAACCGTGTATCATTTCATATAATGAAATGGTCATGTTTTGGTGACGATGGCTGTATTGATGTTTGGACACATGAGTACGACTTTATAACAGTGGAATTTAAGACGGTATTTGAAAACATGGAACAACAACCTCATTTAAATATGTAACGGCTCGTATTCTCAGGTTTAACGCAGATAGTGCAATAGGAATAACTTTAAGGGACGCCAAATAAAACAATATGAAATATAAGTATTGATTCAATAATTGATTTTGCACTCGGAATCATTTGGTATAATGAGCTTCTCCACATAATAAATACGGTGAATAAATGAAATCACGAACTGTTATGACTCTGTGATGAAAATCAATGAATGTGTGACAGCATCAGATGATTTATTTTGCGCCCTTTAAAGTTTATCTACGTGTAGTACGCGGTCTAAGTGGAACCATTGTTGAGAATAGGGGTCAGAGTTGTGTTAGTAGTTCGCCCCATTATAAACGCACACAAGCACCCACACCCACACATGCACTCACACCCACGCAAACATGCGCTCACGCATAGCACCCACATATCCACAACTTTACTTTATTGCAAGCCCTTTATGTACATCTACATGAAACAACATTCTTAAGTGGCCACACCGCGTGTTGTTGAAATTCGCCCATGTTTATGTAGCACAAATAACGGTGTTTACTGTGAATAGGTTACCGTAAGCCGTACGTGAAAGTCAGAAAGAAAATCTCCTATGAGATACTGTGTGGGGGCGATCGCGATCTTGCTTCGCGCTGAATAGCATATTCTCCGAATCAAAGCGACAATACGCACCACGCAAGATCTTCAAGGAAGACCGCTTACGGTCTAAATATCTTATAATTCGTAGCATTTGTAATTCGTTAATGTCTCGTGACAGGGAAACAGGTGCTGTGAATAATTTGACGCGATGTATTCTGGCTGAATGTAATCCTCCATTCATAATTCATTGTTGCTCTCTACGTGCGACCGTCTTTTGCCAATTCTGACTTTCTTTGCATCGCATGAAGACGAAGCGATTCATGAAAAATGTTATTGTGAACCATTCCTCAGCAAATATGCTAAGCAATAATGTGACAATGTGAGCGTAATGTAGTCTCCCCCTGTCTCTCCCGACATCATTATATCGTCTTCTCTCTCTTTCTCTGTCTCTTATTTACTGTCTCTTCTTATAAATCTCTCTCTCTCTCTCTCTCTCTCTCTCCCTCTCTTTGCCCCCCCCCCTCTCTCTCTCTCTCTCTTACTCTCTCTCTGTCTCTCTCTCTCCCTCTCTTTGCCCCCCCCCCCTCTCTCTCTCTTTCTCTCTCTCTCCCTTTCTCTCTCTCTCTCATTCTCTCACTCTCACTCTCTCTCATTCTCTCTCTCTCTCTCTCTTACACTCATTCTCTCTCTCTATCTCTCTCTCTCACTCTCTCTCTCTCACTCTCTTTCTCTCTCTCCCCCTCACTCTCATCCTCCTTGTCTTCCTTCTCGACGCCTGTTTATATGTCTCATTCTCTCTTCTCTTTGCTAATGACTCACCCTGCATGTTGTCACTTGCTACATTATGTCTTTGCATGCCACATACATAGTGTTGAGAGTGAGTCCAGTACACATCATAATGGATAGAGCATTGCTTAAGTTACTTGAAAAGATCCGAGAGGTTTTGTTTAAATTCAGGCGAATATTTGGTGAATTGGACAAACAAATGATTGAACGTTTTAAATCAATTATGCTTCTTAAAGGTGATATTCATAGAAAATCCAAAAATATGAAGATATTCATCTACAGAAAGCTTATCAGCCATACAATGAGCTCGGATGACATTCAAACAATATATCACTTTCCAAAAAGCGAAATTAGGGTGAAAACAATCACCGTATTCCCGGGGACAAATTTGCCCTGCTGTCATCCGAAACGGCCTTTAGGTCTGACGTAAGAAAAGGGATGCGTTATTGTGCATCAAACATGCCAATCCGCAGCTTCTTTTCCGCCAGAAGCATCATGCATTGTTGATGAAACTGTGATGGCAGTTGCTAGTGGATTAACAGGTGTGATACACAATGGTCATTGTGAAGCGTATCCCGGCTGTGACGTACACACAACGCCACTTTCCCTGAGGCGATTTCGTAGGTCAGGAAGAGAGTCAATTTAGTAAAAATTTGACTTTCATTAAACACAAAACTGAACACTTTCATGGCATGTTAGCTGCATGAATTGCTTTAATAACTCATTCAATTATAAAATAAACTATATTTATTTGATTTTCTTTCCTATGAATATCACCTTTAATCATATTAATAATGGGGTGTGCGGTATAAATTTGGGGAGATTGGACATATAAAAATCCTCTTAATTGTAACAGACCTATTGTTGTCTACACACAAGCTGGTTAAAGTGATGGTCTTCGTTACTCTTCTGTGTACCAAACAACATTATCATGAATGGGGGTTGAGTACATTACTGGTGAAATATACATACATGGAACGTAAAGAGTGTTTCACAAGATTTCTTGTTGCTTCTTATCGTGATTTTGATCAGCCACCTGCCTTAAGAATCCCGCTCTTGACTCGGTTCAGGTGGATAGGGGGGTACTCAGTGGGTTGTCTGCACCCGGCTACTTGCACTCCCGCGGCGCGGAACTCCCGCACGATGAAATCAAGCCGGCTTGCGAGAAGGGCCGTAGCGGACCGTCTGGTCGAAAGCCTTAATTACTGCGCCCTAATAGCGAGTATCAGATGCTAGAAACTGGAGCAAACTGGGTGGAAATGGATCCAGGGGGAGCTGGATTGGCGGGCCTGCAGCTGTTGAATCTGTAATTCAACAATGCGATGACATTCGCGGTGTCACTATCAGTCGCTGAATTCATCTATTACATGGGGCACGTCGCCGAAAGATCTCACTTTTGTATATTTGTGGGTCTGTTGGAGGGCACCCACGCTCTCGAAACCCCTTTTTCTCTTTTGCTTTCCTTTTCTTACGCATTCATCTTTTATTTTTCCCTTCCTGTAATTTATATCTCCCATTCACCTTGTCTCTCCCTATTCCTGCTTGTTTTCTCTTTCATTCGTAATATGATACATTTAATGAGTTTCAGTACATTTCTCTCTTTCTATTTGCCTCAGTCTCATTCACTCAATCAGTCTTTCTATACACCTTTTCTCTAGCCATCCATGTTGAACTCTCTCTCTCTCTCTGTCTCTCTCTCTCATTCTCTCTCTCTTTCTCTCTCTCTTTCTCTCTCTCTTTCTCTCGCTATGAGATATATTTAATGAAATGTATCTCTTTCTGTGTCTTACTCTCATTCAGTTTTTATCAGTTTTTCTTACTCTCTCGCAAGGACAGACACACACAGACACACACACACTTACCCCTCCCCCTCTCCCTTACTCTCTGCCCCTTCCCCACCCCGCCCCCTCCCCCTCTCTATCTCTCTCTCTTTCTCTCCCTCTCTCCCTCTCTCTCTCTCTCTCTCTCTCTCTCTCTCTCCCTATCTCTCTCTCTTTCTCTCTCTTTCTATGTATCTCTAACTCTCTCTTTCCATCTCTCTCTCTCTCTCTCTCCCTCTCTCTCTTCATTATTCATGATATCCATTTTTTCGATGTTTTTTCTCTTTTCTCTCCTTCTGCTATCACACTCTCCCCGATTCGCCATCCCAATCATCCTTCCCATATTCATCTATCTCTTCCTCTCTCAGGTGTCAATTAGAAATGAATGGGAAAAAACTATTGGTACGCGAAGTCATCGTCTTGTCTCATATTCTAACCGCGGGCAGTGGATTATTTCCCGCGCGCTGCTCCGCTTTGAAATCAAACGTGTTTGCATAATAGCGCGCGCCGCCCAGTAAGCGACTCACCCCCCTGCGAATGTTGAGAGAAAGATGCGCATGTGTTTTCACTATCATATCACTTAAACGACCTGTTCCGTAAACCACGGGAAGTGCACGCCCTTGTTTCTCTCACTGTCCCCTTGCCTTTCTCTTTCACCAAATCTTGATTGATTGGTATGGATTGCCGTGTTGATCGTATGACCTATTAATCAATGTCGAGAAATGGGCCCAGCAAAGTAGAGTCACCCAGATTGGAAGGCCTTTTCTCACCGCGTTCCTACCCAGGCACTCAGCCAGCCATCACACACTGTCTTCCATTCCCATCCCATTCCACCTGCCGCGACCGGCCAGTTAAACCTCCTGCAAGCTCGGATTGCGCTGCGCCGCTCGGCGAGGCCTGCACTCCTGCTATTAAACTAAGATCGAAGAACTCTTTGCGTCCGTGACAAAACCGATAAGCTCGCCTCGAATCCGTCTCCGCGGTCAGGATTACACCCCGCATCTAGCATTCATACCGATCGATGACGAAAACATCCTCTCCGAATCCACAGAGGAGGTCGAGGATTCACATGTAACAAAGACGGGTCTGATTACAAAAGTGCATCTTGATTTGCGGAACAATGGTGTCCATTTTTCATCTTCGTACATCTGATACAATGCGTGTGTATGTGTGTGTGTGCGTGTGTGTGTGTGTGTTTGTTTGTGTGTGTGTGTTTGTGTGTGTGTGTGTGTGTGTGTGTGTTGTGTGTGTTGTGTGTGTGTGTGTTGTGTGTGTTGTGTGTGTGTGTGTGCGTTTGTGTACAAGACTATGTGACGATGTTTACGTATGTACCGTTTATAAATGTATATTTGTATGCTTTTTATATGTGTTTGTGTAGGTAAGCGTTTGCGTGTACATGTATGTGCTTCACATGATTGATCGGGTTTCGTGACATTACATCAATTCATATTCTTGTAATAATTCTTTAAATGTGTATACAATTAATAGTGTGTTTATGAGATAATCAGTTCATAACACAACATTGCCATCGTGCATTACATATGTCAATCTATAAAGTCTTTCCTGCAAAAAGAATCATTAATCAATAATGACAAAGTGGGCATTGTTGTCTTCTGAATCAATAATCTGATACACACAATATTTTTAATCGTGATAGTTAAAAAGTTCAAAAATTTCCCGAGTTTAAGCTGTCCAACACGAACTGACCGTTGTTTCCATTTTCTCCGTCCTCTGTCCAGGCATAATCTCCATGCACATCCGGTCAGCGGGCAACTGGACCAACCGTCTGTACTCGTTCTTCGAGGAGCGCCAGAAGCGCAACCGCGAGGAGACCGAGCTCCTACTCGGCAGCGCCTCCGACATCCGGGTGGACGTCGAGCTCGAGGAGGGAGATGAGGCCAACCAGTACGGGGGCGAGTTCATCCGACTCAAGGAGATGGAGTGCGATGCGGCCGAGGCGGATGTCAAGCCTCAGCTCAACCACCGCGGCGCCAACGGGAACCTGCCCCACGCATTGCCGCGGGGATACTCGGTCGAGAGAGAAGAGAGCGAGGATAATGTAAGGGTCACGCAGTCTCACCTGTCTTACATCTTGATATCAGAATAGATCCTGGAAGTTACTGGGTCGTATTGGTAGAGATTACAGGACTCGTGATCATTGAAGAATCGCTTTTACGTCATTTCACTTTTCGGCCGTTTTTTATTTCATTGTTGATATCGATTTGTGATGATTTCTTCACGTGATCATGACATTATTGGAAGAGAAAGACTGGAGGGATTAATCTACCGTAGATGTTGATATACTTAGAACCTGCCGAAAATGAAAATAACAGGGGAAATCAGATATTAGTCTCAATGGGCAATACATACGGGCACCCCCACCCACCTCACTCCACAATGACAAAACGAAGGAAAATAGAACGGAAAATCAGTGTATGCATTAAGAATACTTTGCCTTTGGGGGGTGCATCGTGACTCTATTGTGTACTGCATATTAAAGTTGTATCATCTGTTGTTATTCCCTCGAAAAAGAACCACGTCAAGAAATAGGGGAAGGAGTCATACATCTTTCTTACATCACTCACGTACAGTGGTAGTGCTGTAGGGGGTGTCAGATGGGACAAAACACACCCTCTTTCCCTGCGCTATAGGCCCCACACCTGTCATTATTTATCCATAGGCTCATGTGTTAAGTTAGCATTGTCAAAATCATAATTAGCTTTAACACTGGGTGGACTTCAACTTCATATCATCTTTATGCAAATTTTGTGGACAATCAAATTAGTTGTTGACCAGGGCCCCGTAACATAAAGATTTGCGATCAATTGCAAATTTGAAAGACCAATTCTGATTGGCTACAGGTCAGTCTTTTGAACAAAAAGCGCATGTAACAATGGTGTTGATTGGCCATCGCAAACCTTTATGTTACGGAGCCCAGATCGATTTCGAGGTAAAGTGATGTGAATAGCGCCCTCTCTTGAGGTGAAGGAAAATTTCTTCAAAAGGTGTGATCGATATCAATTATGTAGTTCCAAAATATACAGCTAATCTCGTCGTATATTTCTGCGAGGCAACACTCACTCTTTTCATAACTGGTGCTACATCATAAATCATGCCCTTATATTTCTCGAAATCACCTATTCAAAATGATGAAATCAACATACGGTTGGGTCGGAAGCACCTCACTGAACTAACTTTACAATAATTAGGAGCGTGCGACATGTGTACATTACCTTTGTATGTACATAATTAATTGTTTGTCTGTCTGTTTGTTTGTTTGTTTGGCTTATGTGTACAGCAGCACCAGCACAGGACCATAGCCTGCCAGACGACGTTTGAGATGAAGGGGGCCAAGTCTTGGAGGAGCTCTCTGAGGGAGGAGAAGATTAAGGTACCTCTGTCCTGCAAGGCGCCTCAGATCGCGCCCTGTTTATGCCTCTTATCAACGCTCTGTGTGCCAGATAAATTGGAGCTTTGTTGGAATTATGTACATCACTTGTGCAAAAATACATCAATGGTGCATAAAGAGCTATTGGGTGTCGGCAATGTGTTGTCGAGTTGTCCGTCCGTCCGTCCGTACATATTTTTACGCGATAAATCGTAGAACATTGGACCAAATGGTATCGAATTAAGCGCAATGATCATGTAGGACAAATTAATCATTTCCTTAGATTTTGACAAAATTTCTGAAAGTTAAAAGGTCAAAGTCAAGAAACGAAATGTCATTGTTTATGTCTTTAGCGTGATGCAAAGTCACAAGCTCCCGTCCCATGAAGAGATCCAAGTACACTGGGTACACAAAACCAAGGTAAAAGATACTTTCATTTAGCTATTCAGAAGTCAGGAATCTATGACGATCGGGCGTTCACCCTCCGCACTATCATATAAAGATGTTCCGTACATTACTGAAAACTTCTGCCGTGTCATTTTATCTAAATTAGGCTACAATTTGAATTTTAATCACACGTATGGTTATCATCACTATAAGCGTCTCCGCTGAGAACATAATAGTGACAATAGTGTTGTGATGACATCTTTCATCCATCCATCATCTGGCTCCATGTCTGTTGCTCCGCTCGCCAAACGGAAGCCGAACCTACAGCATGTGTATGCGTCTGCTTTCCGGTAGTGCCGGTGACGAAGGAAGTGTCATCAACGCGTTTGTTGTAGTTTTCAGCATGGCTGTAAACACTCCAATATCAGTTGTGTTCATTACTTATCATAATTTACCCAAACTTGTTCTGCATGTAAAACGACTTTCCTGCATTTTTTTTACGGATTGTGATTGTATTTACCTAATAGAACTACCCAGTCACTATTTATATGTTTTTGTATCCACGTTATTGTGCCTGTTGTGTTCAGCCTCTTAAGGCGGCGAATGTTCTGCGACGCAGGTCACGCGTTAAGGCACGTTCACACAGACTTGGGTTGTGGCTACCACTTGCCATAATGGCAATTGTAATGGGCATTTCAGAATCGTTATGTACTCCTTTCAGAATCGTTATGTACTCCAGCAAACCGGCAGACCACCTTGGTATTTACAGATCACGACACAGAAGGATTGTCTTGCTTTTGCGACGGTGGCAAGCCTCTCCTGTGTGGACACAACATTACGCGTGTGAACGAAGCATTACCGTGTGAACGCAGCATTACGCGTGTGAACGCAGCATTACGCGTGTGCGGGTTGATCCCGCAAGGCGGTTACCTCGTTTAATGAACAGGAGTGGGGGCATCTTGTCGAGGGGCGGTGCATTGTCGAAATGATCGTTTCGCCAACTATTATTGCTTCATAGTATGTGTTTACTATGCCCAGTAATATTAAGAAATGCGTCATGCCCATTCATCGTAAAAACATCTATATATTGTGCCTGACGGCGAGCATGGCATGAAGGCATTTACCCTTCATGTAATCAGCAGGTGTCTCTTATGTTCGAACTGTGTAGGAATGTGCGTGTGTGTGTGGGAGTGTTACATAGCCTTGCAAAAGGGACATTGCTCTCCCTAGCACTTATGACTTCTTAGAGAGTTATTGGTTGCCATGAGAATTTGTATCATAAAAACTCCCACTAAATAGGAGGTGCTCATTGAAATTCAGTTTATGTTTTCTTCATGTGTGTTAATCGCGACCTCGATTGAACGGTGTCGCCTCAAATCCTAGTTTGATCTCCGTAACGCACAGCTCTCTTCGAAATGTTCGAAAAAACATATCTCATAAACATGATTATGAAGAGGCTTACTTATTGAAATTGAGTATCATAATTAATGGCCTATCCACATC
This sequence comes from Arbacia lixula, assembly GCA_963669155.1. Classification (NCBI taxonomy): domain Eukaryota; kingdom Metazoa; phylum Echinodermata; class Echinoidea; order Arbacioida; family Arbaciidae; genus Arbacia; species Arbacia lixula. Next base: position 12,512,566 of record OZ022576.1, on the reverse strand, counting down.
ACTAGTTCAATGAATTAATAATCAAGTTAAAGTAATACAAAAGGATGTGTGTTAATTTTTGCCATATTGAATGTTATGTCGTCTTTGTAAACATACATTTATGGTTGATGTTTTATAGGAAGGTACATTTTTGGAAACATATCTCTGAAAAAATAGAAATATCATAAATCTAATCCGTATAAATGTTCCCCATAGAAGAAAACAAGCAATTATACAAAGGAAATGCAGATATTGCAAAAAAAATCAATCGTTAAGGATCTTTACCCTAGAAAGACAAATCAATTTGATATCATTATGGCCCTGAAGGCCTCCCCCCACGCCCATAAAAGTATGAAATGCGTGAAATAATAAACAAAATCAATGTTTTCCCATTTCTGCCTCTGCAGGTGTTCATAGACGGGCCCTACGGGACCGCTACGAGGGGCATCTTTCAGGCCGAGCACGCCGTCCTGGTCGGGGCAGGGATCGGTGTTACCCCGTTCGCCTCCATCCTCCAGTCCGTCATGCACCGCTACCGCGTCGGCAGGCAGACGTGTCCTATGTGCCAACATACCTGGCTCGGAAACATCCCGACAGACATGATGAGGCTTAAGAAGGTTGGTTTCTTGCTTCTCTCCAGTAGAATTGACTCTCTCAGTACCAAATAGGAATAAATAATTGGATTTGAATACATTCCATGCACATATGGCACCTAAAGGGTTAACCCCCACTTCCCTCATTAACATTAGATCTCGATCGAGGGCACTGGGCGATTATGTTAAACTCTTGACAATAACGGGATAAGTTGCTCGTGTGAGTTGGCATACAATAGCGCCCCCATTCGGTAGGCCAACTGAAACTTGTGTACGTTGGATCAACAAGAAAACAACCAAACTGTTGGTCCCCATACATGTAACCGCCATCACGTAGGTCGCCTCTTTAGCCAGTATTAACTCTCGCCCTGCCAAATAAAGTGCCGAACTATAGTAGCCTCCATGGCACATGCAGAGTTAATGTGTTCATAGTGTAGGAAAGAGAAAGGTCATTTAAATGAGTTGTATCCTTGGTGGAGCGCCGAGGAAGAACTCTTGAAAAAGAATCAAAGTAAAACGTTGTCATCAAGGTTGTTTGTCATATATTTTTCTTGAATATCTATTATCGAGGCGACAAATCTCAATCTTGTTAATCATTCTTGCGCAACAAGATTGGTAATGTGTTCCATTCTTCACGTTAGCAACAATATACAATGGTTAGGAGTAAGGCCGGGACTGATTCAAAATATCGACAGTTTTCTTACTGTCGTTTTTACTTGTGGATGTAAACAACAACACGCTTTCTGTCGTGTAACTTGGCGTGCGTCATACTGACATCAATCATGGCATTGGATTCTAGTGTGGGAATACCTGAATACAATGAAATAAAATCTCCCTTCCCATGTTTCCCATCTTCCCATGCCTTTTTTTTTCTACTTCATCTCAATTTATTTGTTTACACAAAAATACACTATCATTATTTCTCCATCTTTCTCTCTCTATCTCTCTCTCTGTATCTTTCTGTATGTCATTCTCTCTATTTCTCTCTATTCATTTATCTATATTTATATATATATACCAATGTATTTTATTGATTTCTCTCTCTCTTCCTTCATCTGTTTTCCTCCCTTCACCTTCCTCCCACGTCTCCCCTCCCTTCCTCTGTTTCTTACTCGTTGTGCCCCCGTCATTCTCTACACTTATACTCCCCCTTCTTCCTCCGCCCTCTCTCCTCCACCATCCCTCCCCCATCCACCCTGCTCCCCTCCCCTCTTTTCGATCCCAGGTGGACTTCATCTGGATCAACCGCAACCAGAACGCGTTCGAGTGGTTCGTCAGCCTCCTCACCCAGCTCGAGATGGAACAGGCGCAGGAGCCCTTCGACCGCTTCCTCGAGCTCCACATGTACATGACGTCAGCGATGGCCAAGAACGACATGAAGGGCATCGGCCTCCAGATGGCTCTCGACATCATGCACAAGAAGGGCCACCGCGATCTCATCACGGGACTCAAGACCAGGACCCAGCCCGGCAGACCAAACTGGAATGAGGTAAGTCGTCCCTTTTTTCGTTTCATCTCCTTAACGTCTCCAGAATGCCACAAGACTAGCAAAACGCATTATATAAGCGTTTATATAGTTCGAACCCATCCACGATCTGATGTTTAAGGAACTGATATGATTGGTGAAGCAAGCACTGTGCCCTATCCCCACTCCCTCCCTCCCCACCTCCCTCCTCCCCACCCCCTCCCCCCAAAAAACGCTTCTCACACACTCATAAATAAACGAGTCAAGAGCTTTGCAAATTAGCTCATTAAATTTAACAAAATGGGAAGCATTTCTATGGGCTTTCGTGATTATTTTGTGGTTGTCCGCGGTTGTATCTCGGCAAATTGGTGCGTACTTCCTAAAGAGGAAGGTTGACCATAATTATGTTGTTCTTAGTGGTTTTGTTAATGTTGACTATCCCACTTCCCTCTCTCTCTCCCTCAATCTCTCTCTCTCTCTCTCTCTCTCTGTCTGTCTGTGTCTCTCTCTTTCTTTTTCTCTTCCTCTCCATCTCCATCTGCATCTCTCCCTCCACAGATCTTCACCCAGATAGCTCGAGAGAAGAAAGGCAAGGTGCAAGTGTTCTTCTGCGGGTCGCCGAGTCTCGCCAAGGTGATCAAGAAGAGCTGTGAAAAATTCAACTTTGGGTTCCACAAAGAGAACTTTTAGACTCAAATGCAAGGACTAATCGGGAACAAATGGCGTTGTGACCAGATTTACCTGCTGTCAGACAGCGGCGGCCATGCAGCGATATATGGACAGTCAAACTGTGTATCATACGTACATGTATTTTTTCCAGAGAGAAGGAGTCTGTCACATGCTAAATTTACCATTATAGAGGGGATTAAGAGACGACGGCACGACGGGTGAGAAGGCGAGAGAGTGAGCGAAAGAGAGGGATATAGAGAAAGAGGGTGTGACAGAGAAAATGAGAAAGAGATGGAGAGGGAGAGGATAGAGAGTGAGAGAGACAGACATGGACAGGAAGGGAGGAGACAGAGAGGGAGTGAGAGAGAGAGAGAGAGGCGATTTTATTGCATTATGAGACAGGATCTTTGTTACAAATGTATGTTTTCGAAACTCTAGTTTCTTTATTTTAAAGTTCCGAATTCACGAAAAATTTGCTTCGCCTCCTCTCTACCATTTCTCTTTTTGGAATTTATTTTTCATGCTCTATTCCCTATCATATGTTTTGCTTTACTGCTACCAATGCTATTCACCTTCTTCCTTTCATTCTGCTTATTCTCTCCTTTGTTTCTTCTTTTTCTCCTTCTTCTTCTTCTTCTTCTTCTTCTTCTTCTTCTTCTTCTTCTTCTTCTTCTTCTTCTTCTTCTTCTTCTTCTTCTTCTTCTTCTTCTTCACGGTTGGCCAAAACTTTTCTGTTCCTTTATTTTTGGCTGTTAGAATTGACTTTTAATATATTACATATAGGGGTTCCTCTCTATCCAGATTAGATTATGTGTTTATTTCATGGAGTATTCGTGTCAGCCGTCACTATTTCTGATATTCGTAGTAAAATATTAAAACATTGCAATAAACTTGAGCATTTACAATCGATTGAGCTGGAATCTCAAACATTTCTGATGAATTCGTAATTTCTGTTTATCTGATCTTTTTTCATCTCTTTTGAATGTTCAAATATGCAAAGTAGTGGTCTATGTATGTATATTTCTGGTAGAACATAAAACTATAAGTAATAATTATACTAGACCTACGATCAATTATACTAGTTGTAAAGAGTACAATATGTCTGTTAAGCTTGATATCATTATTGGTAGCAAGATCTAAAGTCTACCAACTATTCTGATTTTCTAAGTCACAGTCCATGGATCTCGTCGAGTAGTTTTTGTCCAAACAAGTGCGATTGAGAGTTTGTTTTGGTCGAGGTTCTGCTCTCTTCAGGCATATTTCTCTTGTATCTCGTCGGTAATTGTAAATCTCTTATACTTTACAGGTCCCCGCATCCATATGGGTATAAAGCTCATTCAAGGTTTACCTTGAACAACTAACAAACCTTCGTATATAAAAATGTACCTGCACGTATTTGATAGGTGTTCCAAAAAATGTTCAAATGGACTTCCAAATCGTATTGCCCGATACATGGACGATATGGTCAGTAAAATCTTTTTGTCTTTGTATTTTCCAGAGAGAGAGAGAGAGAGCGAAAGCAGTCTTTTGTATAAAGCGAAAGAGAAGAGCGTGGTGTATAATGACACAATAATGAAACAAGAGTTGGATGTTTGGCGATTACGGATGTGAAAACATACATTGATTGCGATTCTCGATTTGCAAACGTTTGTTTCTTTGCATATTTCCATTATTTTGGAAGTTATTTTAGAAACATGGTTTGAGAAGGAACATGGAATGAGTTGCTCTCTTTTTTTTATGAATTTGTTGTAAAAATACAATGGAGATGGGGTATGTGTAAGGTAATGTGCTATACATTTCCCACAGCAGAAAAGGTATGCTTTGGGGCTACGGAAAAAAGTGCCTTTTATTGCATCTATAAATATGTAATTGATAAAATTTCATGGACCGGTAGATGAAAGAGGGAGTAGCGTGATTATTTAACTTATTTAAGACACGAATGTCACGCAAAATGTCACGTACAAAAGAGTACTAATTCGAAGAGGGGGTACAATACAATGCAAGCCATTGCACTTTATACCATCAACTGGTTCTATCGCATTCTATAAACAAAATAAAAGAAAACAAAAGACGGGGTGAAATTGGGAGAAGCAGATAATTAAGCTGACAATTATTGTTACGCATGCAATTGGTGTTTATGATAATTTTGATGATTTAAGAGGACTGCCTGGTCAAAAAGAAAATATTTGGAACTTTGCCAGAAATAAACACAATGTGCATGTTGCGATGGTGAGAGCAAGGTTAACATTAAATCGAGGACAGTTAATTACGCTACTGGCTACCTTACATCGGAATGAAATAATTTTAGCATTTGTAGATTGGGTAAAATGTTTTAACCCTGCGATTGCAGAATAGTTTCATCTATTTTAAGCTTTCTAGTTACTCAATTATTTGAAGAGGTCGTGTTTATCAAAGACCCCATTTCACTCATTGCAAATGCATTTCTATACATTTTCAAAACATCGTGTAATGGTATAAGTTATCTAACTTACATGCCATGAAAACAATGAAGAATGTAAATAATGATTAACGAAAACAAAATATACTAATATTATGCAAACTATCGGCATAAATGAGTGTAGAGCTATAAGCCTATAAGCCAGGTCTGTTTCGGTGTTTGCGTGTAGCAAGGTAACACACAGCAAAGTTCAAATTGGTTTGTGTATTGTTTTAAATCCGTGATATAGAGCGGAATCGTTAACAAATGACCATACGGAGTGACCAAATGTATCATAGTTATCTTGGAAAAAAATTGCAGTATTTTAGATTTTAGTGTATGTGGTGACGTGAGTGAAATGTATTTAACTGCACGAAGTTGTTAAAATCTTGTAGCCTAAATGGTATTAAACGCTGTTCATTTATATTTTTATGTACAGAATTTTGTCGTAACCCTTATAGGGTTTGTGTAACGCCAAGTTTCGTTGAATTGGTATTGCGGCAGTCGCTTAGTTCTCTCACCTATTTAACCCCCTCAGTACCAAGCCAGCAGAAGCCTATTGACATACAACATTATCATGCACATTATGGTACAGAGAGGTTTGACGAAAAAGCCATTGTATGAGTGGTAGGCTTACGTGTATGTGTACGTATGAGAACTGCATGACCGAACTTTAACGAATTTCTTTCCCTATCGACGTCCTAATTCTTGTTAAGTTTTTCCACCTCCTCTTCCTGCTCAGCTCCTCCACGATTCTAAGACATTATTTACATTGATTATGTTGTATTACTCCAAAAGTATACATATGAGAGGGTCTGTATGTGCTTCCCTCTACGGTATGCCTTTCAACATTATTATAGCCAATGGCCCGAATACGGAACAGATGTTTTGTTAAATAAACCATGTTAACGCAAACAGTGTACTATACTAATACGCGCGAGCGCGGACTAATCTTGTACTAAGTTAGTCCACTCTTTTGAATACCGGCCAATGTTGTTATTGGCATTTTGTAGTTAGGGAGGAGATGATTCCTAGAATTATCACGAGGGGGATAATTACGATAATTATCTGGCCCTCAGGGAGGGAGGAGGGACCATTGACAATACAGCGCTGGCAAAATACTCGGGCAAACATGTATTCTTGTAGGTTACCAGCTAGTTTGAAAAACATCTTCATCCACAATAACTTTTCTTCCTTCTTATGCAACGGAAAGAAACCGTAAAGTTGGTGATCGATGTTACTCCTGAAATCGACACAGACCTTTCCAAACTCATAAAATGATAAATGATAACATCAATCCACATAAATGTATTGTATCCAGATACTGTTCCTTCAAACAGTCCGTAAAAAAATGCCTGTAGGTGAAGGCTGTGCAAAATAATCTAAAGTGAGGTTTAAGCGCTTATTGGTTTTATTCTCTGAAGGAAAACGTAAATATTCCTGAAGAGTTTTCTTCACGATTCGAAATTCATTTGGCCAAGTAGCGCATTTAAACAGCCCAACTCTACCCATCTCATACTGTTACGTGAGCCGGCTGCAACCTTTCTGTCTGAAACTATGCAGGACAGTTCTCGATTTACCACCAGTCAATGCTACACACTGAAACACAACCAATGTTGTTCAATTGATGCCCATTATAAGCAACCAGAGGGCCGAATTATAATGGAGCTCACATTAAGTGCAAGTGTCATAAGCATACACAGATCTTAATGTTCTTTGAATGTTTCCATGGTGAGAGTGTACTAATAAATACTATTTAGAAAATAGAAGAACTTTCTTCACCCCATAAGTGGGTCAATTATCCGAAAGAATACAACCACATGGTGTTACCGAAATTTCTACTATTTTCTAAATAGTAAGCAAATAATCAACGTCGGTGAAGGTAATGGGACGAAATATCACTTCCGAGGCGATCTGGATGTAGCTATCTTTCCGAAGCTTTTAGCTGAGGAAAGATAGCGTATACATTCAGATCGCCGAGGAAGTGATATTTCGTCTCATTGCCTGAAACCGAAAGTTGATTATTTGCTTTATATTCCACATCTGATACCAACAATCTATACAGAAAATGACAATTTAGCGTCAAAAGGGTCGGTGCGGCTACGTGATCTTACTTTTTGTTTTCTTCGGGCCTTGGCACTACTGCGCATGCTCTCTAACTGGTGACAAAATTTGTTGCAGTACGCGATACATTTCTTTCCAGCTGCTTTTATGTGTGTTCAGCGGAAAATAATTGATTGCCCTAGGAGAGCTCTCGCGGTGATGCGGCCGAGGCGCAACTTGAATTTCCGTTGATTTGCCCAAGCCGCAGAAAATGAAAAAAAAAATGACTCGGGCTCCTACGTTCAGAGCTTAGAGCAATATCTGAAACCAACTATCTACACAAGAAAATGACAATTTGACGTACAAAAGCGTTCGAGAATCTAACGTTAGGCCTATCGTTGAATGTAACTTTTAGACCATATTCTGGTTATTGGAGGGGGAGGCTACGAACAACATTGCGGTACGGATGAATTCACCTGAATCATGATGCTGATCATGCATGCAAATGCCGTGAAGAGACGTCAATCATAGTTCTCAAGTTCACAAGAAAAACAATTCCGCACAGGCTTAGCATTCTAGGCTAACATCGCTAGGCCTGGTCTAACGTTTACTCTAACTCTAACGTTAGTTGTAAATGTTCACAACGCAGTTATTAAACTGAAACGTTGCATTTCTGTTCTTGTTCAGAACTTGGACATCTCTATTCTCAACAGAAGCACCGTATCCTACAATGTCTATGTCCCGCAAATTCAAAAAATATTTCTGCAAACCATAATTGTTTTACTGTACGACTCACCACTAGAATTTTCCAAGCAGTTGATCCATGCAATGCCATGGCAATGATTTCAAGTTGATGTCCGCTAACTGGTCAAACTCGACGTCCCCTGGCCCTAGTGCTGCGCAAAACTCCTGAAATATTCGAAGGCTAAACTTCAATTGTCTCTTTGTATTTTCACGTTCACTTTCTTGCAGCAAATATCCCAGTTCAGTGTCGTTGAGTAGTTCAAATATAATTCCATTGGCATGGGCTATTTTGATTGAAACGCGACTGTGGCAAACACGAACTGTACTATGTACGTACGTATATGCATGTACATACGCAGTACCCCCGCCAGGCGTAGCGCAGTATTTACAACCACGAACACAAATTTTTAATTATCGCGCGCCGCGCGCGTCGTCTGCTTCGAGCTAAAACTGATATTCCGAGTGTAACGCACTGTTATTTCGCGCGTACTCAAAATATTAATCACGCATTAGGACTGTGAGGATTGAAGAGATCAGCGAAACCAAAAAGTACTATCACCTAGAGTGTAACGAACTTTTAATTCTCAGGTGATCTGATAGGAAAAACTACGCCTCATCACGTGATCAACTCTTGACCAATCATATAGCAACATTCTTAGTATGTGGAATATAATATTTATTAATAAAGAGATCTGTCTTGGATATTATTGATTAGTTTGTGTGCAATTGAGGAATTTTCCAACCAGAAATATACACATATCGTATAGGGCAGCCGTTTGTCTGGCTGTGGTGTCGCTGTGGATAGAATGCAGTTATCAGGCAGATAAACCTTTTTCGTGTTCCTTTTGGTTCTAGCGCCCAACCTATACGTCTGAACACGAAGACTAGCTTTCATGTTATCTTCCTCTGAAGAGGGATAGGGGAATGGTGCTC
>OZ022576.1:12146203-12498703 GCA_963669155.1 Arbacia lixula | reverse complement strand
CTCTCTCATCTCTCCAATATCGTTCTCTCTCACTCTCTCACTCTCTCTCTCTCTCTCCCTCTCTCTCCTATCTCTCTCTCTCTCTCTCTCTCTCTCTCTCGCTCACACTCTCTATCTCTCCTCTCTCCTCTCTCCTCTATGTCTCTCTCTGCCCCCCCCTCCCTCTCTCTCTCTCTCTCTCTCTCTCTCTCTCTCTCTCTTTCTCTCTCCCCTCTCTCTCTCTCTCTCTCTCTCTCTCTCTCTCTCTCTTGTTTCTTGTTTTTCTCTCTCTTGTTTATACACAGTTTGTGGATGCAGGTTTATGTCTACATCATTTTTTTCTATATATATGCGTGCTTTGCACGTGTGTGCGTGTGTGTGTGTGTGTGTGAGTATATATATGTGCGCGTTTGTACGTGTACGTGTGGGTGTGTTTGGATGCCTAGTCGTTGGCTAAATGCAAATGCAAATGCAAACAACTATTATTTCTTTGATTCAGAATAGCGACATCACCCCGACATGACTCCTCATTTCACACTTCACTTTCTTGTCTAAGACTGAAGAAGAGACTTCCAATGAAAGTGTCAATGAGAATTGCAAGGGAGACTTAGCTCGATATCGTTTTGAGAAGAGCTTGAGATGGTAATTAAAACATTTTCATTAACAGAGATCTAACCTGGACTAGCTGCAAAAAAATGTCAACCATAGTGTAGTTCGATCTGCAACCCTAATTATAAATAATTACCAAATAAGTAATAAAATTGAGTGATTTTTTCAGCTTAATTTTATTCTGCGGATTAAACAAAAATCATTGTCAGTGAACCAAATGGCTTATGTTATGCGCCTAGTTTTGATGATCCGGGGCTACATGCCTCTGCAGTGAGTAAAGGGATTCCCCTGGCAAATTCTAAACTTGCCCCTTCCTTGATATGACACTTAAACCTATACCCTCCGCCAATTAACTGCACTAACCCTGTCCCAGTATACTGCAATAAAAAGAATATTGCGTGCTAACGAACGTGTGTAACAACGAACAAAATCAGGCCACCTATTTGGTGCAAAACTTAAACCAGGGAGATTACTGGTGATGAGACCCGATCTAACTTAATACCTCGACTGTGCCTACAACGATTATCAGATAATAAACCCCGAGGGCATTACATATGTTCTGTAAACATACTTGTACCAATATGTATATTCTAAAAATAAACCATGTGCTATCATGTACGTTGTCAAAATATACCCTGTGCTAATATTATCAATGTTCTAAAACCGTCCCCTGTGTCAATATGCATGTTCTAAAAATAAACCCTGTATCAACATTTATGCTCTAAAAATATACATTGTCTCCAATCTCTATGGTCTAAAAATACACCCTATGTTAATGTATGTTTGGAATTCATAACCTACTCAGCGGCAAATCCCCTGTACTTCCACCAAATGAATACCCCCCCCCCCCTCCCACACACACACACACTGACAAAACATACACACACAACACACACGCACACACACACACACACACACACTCTCTCTCTCTCTCTCTCTCTCTCTCTCTCTCTCTCTCTCTCTCTCTCTCTCTCTTATTTCGTTTGAATTGATTTTCTGCGGCACACAACTTGTAGGATCCAAATCTGTCCAAAAGTGAAAATCTCATTACATATTCACAAGGTTATGAAGGTCATTACAAGAAAAGGAGGTCACAAAGTGACATCGCTTGACTTTATAATGTGTAAATTCCACCTTGATTTGAGTTGCAACTTATTTTATTTATTTGTGAAAAGTGCCCAATGTACTTTTCAACAAGTAGTCTAACTCTGATGTGCTCTTAGCACAATGAGCGATTTTCGTAATGTACTCACAACTTTCCCCCTAACTGCCATAGAGACGCATTATTCCTTTCACCTGTTCACCTGCATCTCGCGATTCAGTTTCAATGGATGGAACGCACTCTGATTCCATTTTTTGTTGCTGTTCGGACAAACCAAGGATGTTTAAGTACATGAATCACTGCCGTTTAATTAATGTAGATTCATTGTACTCTCCTTCTAGTCACAAGAGAACGCTTTACAAAGATTTTCTCTTTGATCTCCTTTGTTCGAATCCGCCGATTCTCTGGATGATTTTTGCCTGGACTTGATGTATAAACAAAATCGGATGCGCAGAAGAATTTTGGGAAATATCCTCAACCCATATGCTCGCGAAGTTGTGACATGTAATACCTACGATGCATCTATAAAGATTCGAGGAATATTGTTACAATATGAAACGTTACTTTCAGATATTTTTCTTTCAGACAAGTAACATGAAAAACGTGCCCAGCCGCGCCCAATCTAGTATCCCAAAAAGATCAAATTTCGTATTCGTTTGTCCTTATTAACTTCATAACAAGCACTTAGTGATAAAAAAATACAAGTTCAGCAGCGAAAGCTGAAATGTATGCATTTATAGGAATGCGTATGACCTATTAAAAAATCAAGGTGAACGTGACGCAATCGCGTATGCATCATATTGTTGAGAGCAGCTGCTAGTACGAGGCGGCTTCGAAGCTGGTAGAAAGAATTTCCGCGAGATATAACTCCAGCTCGCCTAGTACCTCCTTGGACTAACCTCAGACAAGCTTTGGGGTTACCATAAGTAACCTATTGTTTGAACGACGTAACGAAAATTGTCTATCCATCCCCACTCCCTCCCTTTTCAATTTCTCTCACTTTCTCCTTTCTCTTATTCACGTAAACATGGTAAACACACACCCGTACAGTTTCCGTCCACATGCCTAGGTTTCGTAGGATTCCTTTCTGGTAATTTGAAACTAAGGTAGTCAGGAAACTGTTTAACCTGGTGTGGGTCTTTGTTAAGCTTTCTTATCAATTTATTTGGATTTTGGAAGTCGTAGTGAAAATACTGTACGAGGACTTTCCTAATTATGATAGAGCTGGAACTGACTTTAAGCGGGATTATAGTGATCGCTATACATGTAGTTTCAAGGAGATTTTGTTTTTCTCGGTGTATCCCTCCCTTTCTACTTTTCCCTTTTAGACGCGCGCACGCGCGCACGCACACACACACACACATACATACACAACCGGGGAAATGATAAAGATGGTTCATGCCTCGCAAGTGTGTCAAAGTCACCTATATGAGAATTACCATTGAGAGCTCATCTCTTCCTCTCTCTCTCTCTCTCTCTCTCTCTTTCTCTCTCTCTCTCTCTCTCTCTCTCTCTCTCTCTCTCTCTCTCCCTCTCTCTCAATGGAGACATTTTAGGTTAGCGATTAGGGCACACCGTGATAAGCGAACCATTGTGATGCTGACACACAATGGAGATTGGTGCTCAAATGACTTAACCTTCTGGGACAGATTTCTTCTGGACGTTTCTTAGAAAAATTTAGAATCCAGTCTTTATTTTTCCAGAGGTCATGATATCCTTTCCGAGGGCATATACTGTTGTGCCCAATTCAAACCAAACTGCGTCAAGGTCTGTTTATTATCATAGCCATCATCATCATAACTATCATGGATCAACCTCAGCATCATCCTCATGGTTATTACCATCATCAACATTACTATCTTGATCATTTTAATATTCATATCCGTCCCAATCCTTACTATTCTCATCTTATCAAATCATAATTGATATCATAATCACAACTGTTATTTTTATCACCATCATTACTATCACCATCATATTTATCGTAACCACCATCACTATCATTACTATCATAATCATTTTCAATATTATCTTCACCACCATTAGCACCACAAATTTGATTGAATGGAGTATATTACATATATTTATATACAAATGTATATGCCATATGTACTATTATTAGCACTGCCATCATCATCATCTGCATTATCATCATAATCTTTCATATCATCTCCATCATCATCATTATTATCATCATCATCAGTCACTCATCCATTCATCCACTAATCCATGCATTAACCCACTTACTATTCACAGATTAAGTAAGATTTTATCCGTGACCAATACCATGAAAACAAGTAAAAACAGTATCTTTGAATGAGATGATATTTATTTGTTTATTGTAAAAGCTGGGTGAAAATACGAGACTCGGTCTACAGACATGCATAGATTGCGTTAAACTGCATTGTAATCTCACGAGAGCAAGTTATTCTTCAACATGAGAAGCTACAGATGGTTGCATCTACATTGTTTCTGCTTACCTCATTCGAGGGAAATGGTTAGGGGAAATGCCCCGTTTTCTTATATTGATATTGTTCTTAAAGGAATATTCTTTCACCAGCAAAAACAAACAGGGAATTTGATGTAGATTTGAACGTTTACACATATGCATACATGAACGCAATTCCCAAGAATTCAATTTCTCTGACATATCGATTGGAATAAGGTCAAGGGCTCCTGTTTGCTACTTGGCATTTGGATTTCAATAAAATCGTTGTAAATACCTATGCTTGTGTTTGCATCGATAATTCATGTTTATCACTTCATTCTATTTTCACACGGCACCTTCTTCAGCCAAAGGCTGTTCGTCTGCACGCCCATGATCAATTTCATCAACACGTTGATATTCGTCCCATCCAGCATCGAAATATTCAATTTGTCGGGTTTCTCATTGATTACATTGACGTGACATTACTTATTAATACACCAGTTTTATTGAACAGGTATCCGCATTTTTCTAGTACGGTTGGCAAGGTTATGAGCACAGTGCTAGCAGGGATGTATCACATTTCCGGGATTTATTTACTCATACATGTGGTGTTGAAATATGTCTAACAAATTTTCAATTTTGATTCATAATCATTTAAATTATCAAGTCTATCACTGACGACCCTCGTTTATTATAATCTGTTATATAGGCATTTGAATGCCCGGTCGTTGCTACACCGTTTCTAACGGAAGGAAACAAAGTAGGATTGTGTTAATTTAAGAGAGGGAGAGAGAAATGGAAGGAGAGAGAGAACACGATGTTCCCTTTTGTCTGAAAGAAAACCACAAAGCTTAATTGACAATGAGTTATGACAAGATGCTGCACTTACATGGTAAATAACGCCACCGTGGTGGCATTATATGATATAAACTATAAATATCTATATACATATCATGATATCAACATTCTGTGTACTTAAAGATAAGGCACATAATTATATCGTCATGGGGTCTCATTACGTAACAACAGAGCTACCAGTAGCCCCTTGGTCCTAGCACAACGACCCCAGCCAGAAAACCGTCTCGCGTTAGCCGCCAAAAGGGCGACCTGTCGGTTAATCATAAATAGTTTGTATCCCCCTGGATCATAGTGTGTCCGTTATACACAAAGTTATTATTGCAGCTATCCATCTGGCACAATTCCACATCTTGATATTAAAGTTTAATGAGGAATAAGATTGGGTAAGGTCATTCTTCTCTGGTAGATTTTCTGATTGTTGACGGGTCCCAGGTGGAGCAAGCTGAGCGTCCAATCAGAAAGTGCGGACAGCGAATCTTCTTTTGATGCTTGTTTCGGTGACGATGACGACGACAGGGAGGATGAGGATGTCGACAAGGAGGAGGAGGAAGACGAGGAAGTGTGAGTGTTGTTATTGTTGTTATGACTACCGGACAGGGCGGACACCGCGCGACGGAAGTAGCGGGTTTTCCGGCTGGCTTTCATCTTCTTCGCTGCCTCTGTCTGCACTTCGCCGATGAAGTCGAGGATGCCGTCCTTGAGCTTGCCGTTGTCAGTGGCGGCGGAGACCTCCCTGAAGGTCCAGCCGGCATCCCTGGCCAGGATGTACCCCTCCTTGAAGCTCACCCTCCTACCACGCCCCATCTCCCGCTTGTTGCCAACCAGCATGACTGGCAGGTGACTCTTCCCGTGAAGCCGCAGGAGGGCGCCAAAGCGTTGAGCCTGCTCGAAACTGGCTCGGTCGGTGATGGAGTAGACGTACAGGAGGGCATCTGCATCTTGTAGGTAGTGCGCAAGAGGCGCCTGTACGGGGGCAAATGGGTAACAAGCAATCGGTTATAAAGACATTGTACATTGCTCAGAATCTGAGTTCTTCTGCTGATATTTACTTTAAAAACCATCTTTCTTGTTCGCCTTAATTCATTCAGTACATTAAATCACAATTTGTTGCATTTTTCTCATTACTGGCAAGAAGATGTTTGGTAAACCGATATTTTTTTAAGCCCTGGTAATGTAAGGTGTATTATTATCATTAGTATTTTTTTACTATAATTATCATCATCATCATAATCAGCATCATTATATATGCAGTTAATTTATTAACTTATGCGATTATAAATGGTTATGTCAATTTTCATTGATGGGGCTTTTGTATATCTACAAACATTTATATTTTTCTCTTTACCGTGAAGATTCACATGCACATGCACTGCGAGATTCAATCATGATTAATATTATACTCATAGTTAATCGTGTGTTGACGGTAATATCTCGGTAGGTGAGGAGGAGGGGTTGGAAACAATAATCACCTGATTGGCTGTATCGAACATCTCAATCTTGGTTGTGCGGCCGTCAACGGTTTCTGACTTCTCGTAGCAGCTTTCTGTATCAGCAAAGAAAAAATAACATAAGAATAAAAGTGTGTTCGATGTGTAATTTCTCTCGCAAAAAAACCTTGGGAAAAGATCATCATCAATCTTCACTTAATGTTTTCGATGAATAAACAAAGGCAATTTTACAATAAGCTAAATACGTGTATTGCAATTATTTCAAGTCATGCAATTTACCTTAGAGTGATTGTGTACTTCAAACAATACTTTGATGCAAAAAAAGAACAGTATACTCTTAGAGAAAACATGAATTACCAGGATTGAGCTAAAATATATATATAATGATACATCTTTGATTCTCATGTGACTGCAACAAAAGGAGAGCTCTAAATGATTTGTGTGTTTTACTTTCACAAAAAATAGGCATCAATAACACATTAACTCTTAAGAGGTAATGTGTGTCTCTTTTAAAGAATAATGCACGTAAATCCCATAGAGAAGCAGTTTGTGTGGCAGAAGGAGGGTTAAGAATGAAATGAGACACTCACCTAACGTGGGGTCATACTCGTGCAGATACCGTCCACACAAGAACCGCACCGAAATGGCTGCAGAGGAGAAGAAAAGAGAAAATATTTCCCAGGTCAGACAAATCTCATCTGATTTTTGTCCCAGGGTAGAGATAATGTAAATAAGAGGATTATCATTGCATTGTGTCATGTTGCGGCTTATATAACGCGTATGGCCTGATTGTGTGTGAAGGAGATGCGGTGGCCTCGCGAATGTGTTTGCTGGAATGTACAGGGTGATATATCCATTAAGCTATCACGACCATAGTTCTCAAAGTGCCGTGATACGGTTTTCCACACAACTTGGACTAATAAAGAAACTAGCATACCATGTACGTTCATAAAGCACAGCATCCATCTTTCCATCTTACCTATTTTCATATTCACGTTCGCATGCTCCAGGTTCAGTTAAAGAAGACGATGCGTTATGTTTATCAGCGGGTGTGATCGCTTCATGCACCTCTAACTCCCTCCACATTCCACAACCACAACAATCCCCGTGACACCTGAAACATCTATCTAGGGTTACGCCGTTCCTAATCCGCTTGCTCTATCTCCCCGAGCTCATTCACTTTCATTAGAGCATGCCAACTCTGGATGGAAAGTCACTTTAACACTATGAATACGTGAACATTTCTCTCTCTGTACTAATAATTGAATGCGCTGGTGATTGTGAAGTACAGCAAATCCGTTAAGATTGTGAAACTCTGTAAAAGGCGGGCACGGATATTTTTTTTAGCTAATTCAACTGTTCACTTCTCGTCTTTGCGGGGAACATAATCAACATTTGTCATCCTTGATATGCTGATACTGTTCCTTGCAGACGCGACAAGAATCGTTTTTTTTTTTTTTTTTTTTTTTTTGGGGGGGGGGGGTTGTGGTCGCAGCGGGAGTCTTTGATAAGATAAGAAATCTTAGATAAAGAGATATACTAGATTAATCCTCAGCTTGAGGCTTACAACTTTATAACAGCTATCTCTTTTATCCAAGAGTTTCAAGCGTCAATGCTTCTAGGTAATCCATGTTTTCTTTAAAAGCCCTGAAATCCGAAGGAGAAATGCTTGAAGGATTTCTTTTTTAATTGAGAAGGAGACTGAACGTTGGAATCACAAATACGGTTCTACGTTGCTGTATAAACTGGAATTATATTCAATCAAAGATCAGATGCAAGCAGACAGAATCATAAAATGGAGCGATTTGGTATTGAACAATGTTCACATTTCTATCGCTTCTATGCTAAAAATGAGTTTATATCCTTCCGAATTTATACATTATGAATAAATTAAGCGAGTGATCAAATACGTTTGTGAGAGACCAAAGCTAACGTGAAGTCCTCCGGCATCCCAAAATGTGTCTTGTATTTTAAAGACCAAAATGTGCTTGTCGTTCGTGTCGCGCGAAGGAAGGAAAGCAAAGAAAGTCAGTCCATATAAGGAGGCGCCTGCTATAAGGACAACACACATCACACATTGCAGCCTAAGTAAACTTTCTTTTCTGCAGCCGGAGACTTGACTTAGAGGCGATATAATGTATCACCCTTTCTTAACCAAACAGTAAATCACTTTGGAGAGGTGGATATTGACTTTACTATAAATAACACCATCTTAAAGAGAGCCGCTCAAGTTAGGATGGCGAGGCGCACCGAGTTAGGAGATGGTGGTGGTGTATCAGAGTGTTGGGGTTACTAGGTGAAGATCACACTTTGGATGACAAGACATTCATCTTGAATCACTCATCGTCGTGTGTGCACGGTATCTATCCGTGGCGCGGGCATGCACCCGATTTCAAATTCTAGTGTGATTCCTTAAACAATGAGAAATGACCCTGTACAGCCACCCACCCTCTGCTTCATTATTATTGCTTTATTGGTATTATCGAACAATGTTTCAAGATTTGATTGCCATTTACGCGTGAATATGAGGTTACCATCGAAAAAACACAATATTGCCACTTACTACCCACCTGGTTAATTTTCTTTGATTTGAGCAGAATTTATGATCCATGCTAGCGGTATTACATGTACAATACAGAGATATACAATATTCTCATCGCGTTTGCATGAATTATCAACCAAATTTGCCTTTATCGCGTTAGGCATGACAATTTGGAAAAGAATAAAGGAACGAGAAAATTGAGAGAATATGTATGCATAGATAGGTAGAGAGGGAGGGAGAGAAAGGTGAGGGAGAGAGGGGGAGGGTGGGAGGGCAATGAGGAACTTGAAGGAAGACGGAGAAAGGCTAGAGAGGGAGAAAGAGATAGAGATATGGGGAAGAGAAAGAAGGCGGAGAGATTTGATGCACAGAGAAAGAGAGGTCGGAGTTAAGACGCTCCGTCGGCGAGCGTTGTTTGAATATCACCTGATCTGACTCATCTGCTAATTAGTCGACATGCCATTCACCGTGTCAATAAATCAACACAATTACCCAGATACAACCTCTCACTATCACAACACCTGGATCAATCTAGGGTGCTTTAAATTAGGCCAGAGTTCGACCCGAACACATTTAGAATAATGTTCAACATTCACCTACCAATCTTTTACATATATAGCATCTTATCAACCGCACGCAATGCAAGTGCGGTTTCTGTTTCCCTAATTGCATGTAATTAAAGTAATCAAAGTCATGTCGACTTGTCAAACAGGCTCAAAGTCATGTTACAGTCTGATCGGAATTGGAATCACTTTGCCATACAGTCCTAGAAACAAAGGGTGTAAAAAGGTGATTATTTTGCCTAATATCTGGTGACCTATAATATGAAAATCTATTGAGTAAAATATTACTGAATTGGGCACAATCGCTCATGATTGGTTTAATATTTGTTATAAAGTAAAGGTGAATATAAAGATTTGGTTGATTTTTTCAAGAAATATATGTCGCGTTGAGAGTCGCATCAATTATAAATAACAAAATGTTAACGACTACTGAATATATCTATTAATTCAACCATGCTAGACGTTAAATGTCAAACTAGAACTAAGCTAGATGTAGTTATTGAACGTATGAGAGTGTCACAGAAAATGTGCTATATTATTTAATTGATTCGATAGCATGGTATATGTGGAAAAAATTCCACTGCCGCATCAGTAATTCTGTAAACTGGGGAGCCGCTATCGCCTTACTTCTATTAAGCCACCTTTATCATTTGTTCTTTCATAGATTAAAAGCGTAACATGAAGGTAACATTCTGGAAGATAAATCCTCCGCACACATTTATTGACATTGTTGTGATAAGATCTCGTGGCGTGTTGTAGAGAAGGAGTTCAAACAATTTGTGCGAAGTGCGCTAAGACATAGCAGGAGATTAAATCGAAACACATACACATGTCTCCTCGATTATTCTTGTTTATCAATAATGAAGGCATTCTTCGTCCGCGTGTAAATGGTCATTTAAACCTCCCATGGAACAGACTTAGGCCTAAAATTCGTTTGAGAGAATACGATTTAAGGAGTAGTGAGGTGATTTGGAAGATGAAGACTAGTAGTCCTGATGGAGACTGGGATGGCATGTTACTGTAGATAGGTAGATTGAATCGCTGTTGTATGGAAAGCTCGAGGTATAGGCGCGATACCTATGGCATATACATTTACAAAATAATTCACTCATAGGCTTATTAAATGAGGTTATCGGGTATAGATATGCATATGACGATGATACACGATACAATCGATGACAGGCAAATCAAACAGTCTCCAAAATGTTAACACTCGTGCAATGACAACTTTAAGTCATACAGCACTCATAACATAATACTTTTACATACACATACACTTTTACATAACGTCCGGTGAAATCGAACAAAATTCATCACACATACTCAGAATCACAGCTTTCTCGTCACTTGATTAACGCAAAACAAAACTACAATCCCATGGTATTAATTCTGTTTCCATCCTACTTCGTGTACTCACCAGATTTGCCGACCCCGTCTTCGCCGAGGAGCACGATCCTGAAGGTGCCTGCGTGCTTGTCCGTCCTCATGTTGAAGGCCTGGTCGTTCACCTTGATGGACGTAGAGAACGACACCGATCTGTCTTTTGCCTTTTGTGTGGAGCGCAGCGGGCTGTGGAAAGAACGAAACAATGCATTAAACAATGCATCAAACAATACAACCATAATCCCCCATGAACAATCGAGTGTCCAGCGTAGCAGTGATTTCAAAACTAGGACGCACGATTTGGAGGTGAATGTGTTGAGAGGAGTTTTTTCCGCGATATATAGCTGAAAGTTACGCCATTTCGTAAAATCAAATGTTAAAACTTATAAGTCTCGAATTATCCCACATCTCACATCCAAATGCGTGAAAGAAAGATACAATGTTTTATTATATAATGTGCTAATATGATTTAAATGAGGTCTAGCAATTCAGTATCTTCACGACCAATTTAAAAGAATTCCTTTTGTTGCATATACAATGTTTGCTGGTGTCTCCAATTTTCCATTAATAATTACACATTCATTGCAATAAGCAATTGGTAATGAATAGATTTCCTGCATGGTTTAAAGTCTCGAAAAGCGAAAAGTATCAATCCACTTTGTAGTTGGAAGGAGTTTAATGATTACAAAAAATCACATCAAACTTACCCTTTGTTATGCGGTGAGATCGTCATGGCAAATAAAGTATCCAAATTGCAAGAAAAGGTGTCAAATTAACAACTTGAAAACTGTTGAAAAAATCAGTGTATTGCAGAATAGAAGTGGCGTCTGGTGCAAGCGAGGGGATGTCGCGGGAGAGAGATAACGCAATGTCTTTGATCGGACTGTTTGGAGCTAACTAAGATGTGTTGACGGAGCGCGGGGGATTTTATAGGGACGGCTAACAAACAAGCATGCTCGGTTGGCTGGGCTGCGGGGGAGAGCGATGACCATTGTTTGGTGTTCGGCTTGTCTGCTTGGTCAGAGGCCAGCTAATGCGTGGATCACAAAGGAGAGGCATGTTCACTTGGGGTGATTCGAGGCCATTTCAGCATGAAAAGAAGTAGAAAACAGGTTTGGGCAGAGAAAAAGCTGCAACTGCCCATTCGTTCTCCGCCCCCCCCCCCCCCCTCCTTCGCTCTCTCTCTCTCTCTCTCTCTCTCTCTCTATCTATCTCTCTCTATCTCTCTCTCTTTCTCTCTCTCCATCTTCCTTTTCTCCTTCTATCACTCCTCTCCCACCTTTCACAACCACTCTCTTCATATCCATTCTATCATCCTGTTTTCTCTATCTTTATACTATCTTTCTCTGTCTCTCTCCTTCTATTTCTACTCTATATTTATTTCTCTCTCTCTCTCTCTCTCTCTCTCTCTCTCTCCTCCTGAAATGTATTTCCTCCCTCTCCACCTTCTTGTAAGATTTCTTCTCTTCTTATTTGATTTAGCGGTCCAAATCCATGATGTGCATTTACCTTATTACCTTCCTCCTGTGCCGGGTATGAATGGCATTTTCGCTTAGATTAACATCTTTCACAATAATAAAAAATGGCAAAGATGTTTCTTAGCTGTATCATCTATCCATCTCTCTTATCTCTCTCTCTCTCTCTCTCTCTCTCTCTCTCTCTCTGACTCCCCTTTACCATCCGTACCTGGTTCTAATTTTTCTCTTACGTGTCACTTTTTAACATTCCTTTTACATTGTTGGTATGCCCGTACCTTCCAGCACCAAAAAAGCTAACAAAAAACAGAGAGCTGTTGAATAGACAATAAACCACATCTCGGAATGTTGCTGACGGCAACCTGGGTTGTTTGTCACTTAATTCTTGAATCGTCTTCGTCTTTTCCCCTCCCTTGTGCTATCCTTGGGGGTATACCTTCGTGGAAAGTGCTACATTGTTTGTTCCATCCCCCTATAAAGGACAGGGAGAAAGTCTGGTGTCAAAAGCTGATTAATGATGGACGGGAGGGACACGCAAACAAGTCTGGAAATGAAAGTGTCGCTTGCTAACCGGCTAAAATGTCTTCCAGCAGAAATGTCACTTCATATCAAAATATAATATCATATTCATGTTAGTAGAGATTTAGATTTAGATGTATATATTTACTTGATTTTCTTCTGCGTTTGTTGTATAACTCTGGGTATATTTTGTGATTATGATAAAGGATGCTTGGGGTATGCAAGAGAAACCAAACTTACAGTTATGGGAAAGCGCTCCATTCTTTTTCTTGATTTCCACATTCCTATTATCAATAGCTCGTTTGGACTTCATTTCCACATCGTTTATTTCGGTTTAGTAGTCATTTTTATTTCATAAGCAATTAAAAAAAAAGTTAACCCTTGTAGTGCAAATAAAACACACATACATTAGAGCGCTTTTTTTTCTGGCACAGAGATAGTAAAGGTCCTAGTGCACTTTTGATGCGCTCTAATGAGATCACAATTTTCTAATCGAATTGAAGCACATTCCGTAGACGATTGATTACTTTTATGTATTTTTCAGCACTCATGACAAAAGAATGCTAACATAGAATATCTTACAGTAGGAGTCAAGACATGATGTGATTAGGAAATCAGGAGACAAGAATAGACAGTACGTCATCATGAACAAATGCAAATCGGTCATTATTTGTCGTTTATCCACCACATAACGTTCTCCTATGTCATGTATGGGAAGAGCAGGCGCCAGTGTTAAGCAAAATCCGTAGCTATTAGGGTAATGGCGACAGCGACTATGCCCTGAAAATATATCTAACGTTACGCGTGTTCATGTAAATCATTATCCTTGGTGGCTTAGCAGCTTCTCTATTACGCATGGTTTGTTTTCTTTTGGACACCAAAGATAATGGAGATGTTTGGAAAATAAACATTCATGTTTCTTACAGTTCGATGTATTCATTTGCAACGTTGTCCTAATAAATTGGATCTTTTTGTACATGTTTTGGCGCCGACTACATCCGTCTGATCATCACTCAAAGGAAACCGATCACACGTGCCATCATTCTAAACATTTCACGTGACTTATTCTGGAAAGAAAAACATTAATAGTAAACTGATGTTGGCCAGGACAGTGGAAAGTCACTATTGACCTTACATCATTATATTTCTATAACAAATTAGATAAGATTTCTTTTGACATCATAGATAATGGAAATGTTCGGAAAATACACATTAATGTATCTTACATTTATCTCTATTTAGTTGGTGTGTTACAATACTATGGACACGATTTTGTAAATGGTTTGACATCAACTGGATCTGGATCTCGATGAAAGCAAACCGACCACACTTGCAAGCATTCTGCATATTTCAAGTGACTTATTCCGGAAAGAAAAACATTGATAGCAAATTAATTTTAACCAAAGACCTAGAAAGTCAGTACTGGCATTACAGCATTATGTTGCCATAATAATTAGATGTTGTTTTGGATTTGCAGCAATTGCAACGGACTCCTACTCTTTCGGATATGAAACATCACGTGCTGGTATAATGTACCTTACACGTGACCTCTTCTGAAAATAATCGCTAAATAACATTAATTTGAAGTGTATTTGAAAAATTCCAATTTTAATCTGAGCAAACAGTTTGATGAAGATTATGTAATGAAAAATACTAAACATTTTTGTGTACAAAAAATGTCTTCACCTGTATTTCATAGAAGATATTTGTCCGTGTGTATATATGGACCCTGTAGTAGTGTACATGTATGTGTATGTGTGTGTGTATATATTTGTTTGTGTGTGTGTGTTCAACATAAAAAAATTATCATTCTGTAAAAAGTGTCCTGCATGAAATACACGAACAAATGTTCCAAGAAACATGGACAATACTTAGGTTGTGTGCACACTACCTAAATGATTATAGGATGACAACAAACAACATGTTTTCACTTTGACGAACTCATATACGTTTTTTTACCATGTGTCTCATTTTCACTGATTCTCATCACCCCCCCCCCCCCCCCTAAATTGAGAGCTTTTAATTCAAATAAATCAAGATTAGTAGCTTCATTCTCCTGTCAGAAGTAGTCACGTGCATAGTTCATATGGAATGTACATGTGGTTTTTCCAAAAAGCAGAATACTGATATCCCAGTAAAAACCACATCAAATCTTATTGTGTTAATGTGTCGTTGAAAAGCTATTCTAAGGTCACTTTATACAATATCAGCTATACGTATTCCCGATTTCCAATGTCGTTACTTCCACAATCAAGGACTGGGTTCAACAGTTAATCTCTTAGTAGATTTAATCCGTTTCCTTGGCCAAAAGTCAGTTGACACTAATGTTGTCACTTTTTAGACAACATTTCTTTGCAGGTCAACAGCAAGCACGATTCAATTTATTTATTTTCATTCTTTGTTTGCCTTCGTATATAATGTTCTACAATATGACTGTCTCCTATATATATATATATATATATATATAAATATATATATACATATATACATATATACATATACATATACATTTCTAATCTTGTGTACATATAAGACACACACACTTGTATACACATACTACAGAGAGAGAGAGAGAGAGAGAGAGAGAGATAGAGAGAGAGCCATCCACCAAGATAATTATTATACATATTTACATTAGAAATGTTTTCCACGTAATTGCAATGTTAGTATTCTCTTTGTTTTCTTTCAAGAAACCTATGTAAAGTATGTGCGCCTGTGGTTGATTTTCTTTTATCGATAAAAGGAGGCGGATGAGGTCAGTTTAATACTATTTAGTAAATAATCATGTCCAAATATTTATCATCAAAACAATGTTGTGAGGTCAATGAATACGCCACTACAGATAACCATTAGTGTGGTGCTACATAAACATGTTTGATGGACCTTACGAACCTGACGAACACTTCCGTCCCCATTAACCAAATATAATCATTAGATGTAAATATGTAGTTTAGCATATAATATATAGTTACTTACTATGATTGCAGGAGATTTGAAATACATATGCATTTTTAAAAACAAAAATAGATGCGAAAGAGAGGTCAGACGAGGAAGAGACGGGGTGCTAGAGGTAAAATATGGGGTGAGGGAGGGGTACAACGCGTATTGACAGATAAAGAAAGATATAAAGAAATATAAATATAAGTATGAATGTACTATTCTAGAGCTGTCGTCATCGCTGTTTGATTGCTATCCGTGTCTTCCTTTACCTACTATTTAGTTATTCGCCTTCTCCTTTGGATAAATGTGGACGATGCGCCCTCTCGCCCCGCCCCCTCCTCTCTTTCTTTCTCTCTCTCTCTCTCTCCCTCACATTCCTTCCTTCAAGTCACTTGTCTATCTTTGCATATTGTGTATGTTTAGTTCCATAGTAGTCGTCTAGCCATCTCTCTTTTTTCTCTCATGATCTATGCCTCTCTCCAGCTTCCCACTTATCACTACATTCTTCCTGTCGCTTCCCCTCCACATCTATCTACATGTATCTATCTATCTATCTATCTATCTATCTATCTATCTATCTCATTTTCTCTCTCTCTTTCCATCTTTATCTCTCTCTCTCCCTCTCTCTCTCTCTATCGTTCTCTTCTTCTTATTGTTACTGCAAACAAACTCTCTCTTTCATCTCTCTTTTGCTATGTCAGTGTCCCTTTTTTCTGAGATTTTAAAAGTCACCTGTCAAGTGGTGTATCTTCTGTGTGGATGGGTTTGCTTGGAATGTTTCGACTGATTGTCTATCTCTCCTGTGTGCGGTTACTTGTTTGCTCTCAGTTCGGTGAGATTAATGCTCGCCACTCGTAATTCCTGATTTTGTTCCGAACGTTCAGAAGGACACCTTTGTGAGAGACGTTGTGTAAGATCCAAAGTACGGTGTCTCCTTGTCTATTCGGGGAAAACATGCCAGATAAGGCAATTCACGTAATTCGACCAATACGGCGATCTCTGTCCGTTTCTTGGGGTCATCTGGGGCTTCCCGTTTTTCTCTTTTCTTAACGAGGCAGTGCTTATCGAATGGAGTTCTAACGAAATCAGGACTTGCGCCTGTTCATGGTAAAACGTTGGTTAATTTGCTTTCTTATTTGCTTGCTTACTTCTAGGGAGGATAAGAGATTAGCATTCGTTCTTTTTTAATTAGGGGGTTTCAGTAGTTATGTGCTCATGGATATTGTGGGAACTAGCATCACCATCTTCACGTGTGATCCGAATAGTTTTCACAACAATTAGATAAAATGAAGTTTCGGATTGCGAAATCAACTTTGAAAATACAGATAACATTTCGAGAGGAAAATATATATACACGTGCGCTTAATATATATATATATATATATATATATACAAGATGAAAAACAATATACGTATTACTTCGTTTTAGTATTCCCATTGCGCTTTTTACTCACGCTACTGTCATTTCGTGTTTCTTAATAATTTATAAAGGTTGATTATTTAAGTCTACAAATTTCCTTTGCAATGATTATATGTTTTTGTCAGATATTATAACTTATATGTTTATGGTTTGACACTTTTAGGGAGAACATATATCCTTTTTCATTAATTATCACCACTTTGTTTACCTGTGTGTACTTCCTTTCCTACATAAGGATTTTCTTAATGGAAATATTCCATGACGGGATGCTTACCTCGAAAGAAGGAAACACTCTTCGCCTCAACTCAAGTCCGCTATGTCAATGAACCACAACTCCCGGTCATCCACTTGTTAGGAGGCAGATCACGTGTTTGGGGTAGTTTGTTTGTGATGTTATCCCATCATGATCATTGTTTGAGAGCCATGCGTTAAGGAATTGCAATCCTCCTTTGAATGCACCGTTATCGGATTAAGAAACTTCTGAAAGCAGCAGAGCGGGTCGGATTCCTCAGTGGTTGGCCAAAATAGCCAAGGAAAACAGCTGGATCGCTCACAAAGCTTTCTTTATATCATTCGTTCTCTTTCTTTTTTTAATCCGCAATTAACAACAACACAACGTATCATCCAACATCTGGTCTTGTCTTTCCCCATCCATTCATCATTGCAATTTTGCTTGTTTTGTAGTCATTTCAATTGTATTTATTTTCTAAGAATTTTTGAGCAGATTCATGGGTATTCATAATTTATATTCATGTGTAAACATACAAAAAGAAAATATTGAAGACCGGAAGTATCCTCATATGATGCATTTCATATTTGTCATTTTATTTACATATATGTATCAATGCCATGAGTGTTTATAGCCATATCATTTGATAGTTTCAAATACTGGCGTACTCGTCGCTATCATTTCTTATACTATGAAATATTTTTCATGTCATTCTATCTAATACTTTATCCGGTTTTTGCTCTAAATTGACTGGGATGTCTGATCTTGGAACCTTCTTCGTAGCATAAAGTCCATGGCCTGATTAAAGAGATTACTTATGCCACGGAATCTCGGGCAAAACGGATGACACGGCATGATATCAGCTGATTAAAACGCGGTCGCATTCATACTCGTTGTGATACGATTGGAATCGCCTCTGGTATGTTAATCTGTTTCATGGATAGACATCGACTCTTTGTTGTTTTTTTCTCTCCAGTCACAACCGTTTTTAATCCGCCAATTGACCACGGCATAACTCCTTTGATAAGTTGACAGTTACAAATCGCACTTTATGGACGTATGAATGTGATGAATAAGATCATTGGATAAAGCAAAGTGGGGTCTCTCAGAACAAAGAAGAAATTGTTTGTGTTGAATGAAAAGAAAAACACTTGCAGCCCTACACGAAGGACGATATTACATTGTTGCAATACTGACGTTATCAGTTATTTAAAATAGTTTTTTTTTTTATTCCGATAGATATCTCAATAAAAGCTCACCTATTGCTGGTATTATGACGTGTAATTTAAAAGGATACGTTCAAGATATTTGGCATATTCCCAACAGACAGTGACATATATTTAAGAAAATCTTTGAGGTTCCCCAATTGATGTAGCCTCATAAGATTCATCTAAACGCTTTGAATTGCAATTGTTCTATGGCACGTATTTCACACCTTATGATTCTGATTTACATTAATACCAACTTTTTATGCCACCTTTGGCAAGATAATGTGTAAAAATAATAGGTAAGTGATCTTACTATTCTAAACTTAATCATACGATTATATCAAATTTTATGCTGTGCTCTGTAAGAAGATCACGATTTTGGTTAGTATAATCACACTAATTGATTATGGAATTCTGGTTGAACATAGCGATAATGTTAGTTAGAGGCGGCTTTAGTGTAGGACAAAGTGACTTATTTATAGCAGGGCATTTCAATAAATAAACGCAGGGAAGTTACAAAACGTTCGACTCGGGAGTCGTTTTTTTGTTTATCTTATGGGCAAACAAATATGAATAGGCATGTGTTACGAAATGATGAGAGATGTTTCAAAGGAATGGTTTCTTTTCAGAACGTTGATTTTGAAAGCGGGACCCGTTCCCCATCCCTGTCATGCCGGTCTCTACCAACCCTATTAAGTGTAGATCCGCCATGTGGTAGTGGTGTCGATAGACATCACCTTCTCTTATTGCCGCAAGAGAAGGGTATACCCTCAGTATTCTTCACCTATGAATTTGTATATTTATGTTTATTAACATATTCTCGTTTGATGGGTTGGAGAAGACCTGGTCAGTGATAATCTGTTTTTGCAGGGGGTCAAGATATGTCATGTATGTTGACAAATCGCGTGAGGTCATTGACTGGCGTACTAACATCAGCAGCTGACCGCCCAGTCAAAACAAGGGATTCGACCTTTTGAAAATTGGTCATTATTCGCTGAAAAGTCACTGCCTCACTCGAATATCTATAGGGAAGATCTTTACCCTGGGTATTGCAGGGATTTCGGAGAATTTCTTCCAAGTGCTCTCAATACGCCTACTTGCCAATTAGTATAGAGCGAGAGTTCTTGTTAAGATGTACCTTACAGTTGTAAGAAAACACTCGTTCGGACGTTCACATAAGCGTTTCACGACGCAGGAGAGTTACTCGTTACACTGTATACACCGCTGGTCCAATTATAATGAGTAGGTGTATGGGTCCTCAACGCTCAATATTTGTCCATGCACGGGTCATCGTTCGCGTTCGTCCATTCATCACAAACGAATCGCTTTCTTGCGATCGATTGATGACTGAAAATCGGACTTGTGACTGTCTTTGTTGGTTAGAATTCACCCTTTCCATTAATCGCCCACTTGATCTCTTTTTCTTCTCGTAGGTTAATGGCAATACGATGAAAACATTTGCCTCACCCCTTTTTCTGTTTATCTAACTCTCTCTCTCTCACACACACTCTTCTTCTTGGCATATATTGCCCTAACTTTCCCTTTGTGTTCTTTGTCTATGTCTCGCTCTCGCGCTCATACAAACACACATACACACATTTAATCCACCTTCATCTTCTCTCCCTCTCTCTCTCTCTTGCTTTTCTCTTTTCGAAATTGCACGTAGCATTAACTTCAGTTAATGCAGTTCGAGGAAGGAAAAAAAAGGTTAATTTGCGCTGTATAACTTCTGGGAGTTCTCAGCACAAAGATGAGAGGATTTATATTATCTATAGGATACAACGTTACCTGCCTGTGAAAGACATGTGATTAGAAGACATTACACCCATTTCTAAGTATAAAGTCATCGTGGACATTCTTTGATATTGTGTGTTACTCTGAATGAACACGGAAACGTTTTTAAAATGTTATAATAATAAGTTTAATCTTTAATACGTCTTTAATTGAGAGGATGAAAGAATGACCATATCGGTTTAAGATTTGAAAGAAAGGAACGTCCACGTAACTTTGTCAAAGCGGGTACTTTATTGAGCTGTAATAACCCATAAAAACCTGACAGCAGAGTATTATGACAAACATCAAATTATCAAATTCCTCCTTATTCAGTATAATTTCGGACCTTGGCATGCCAACACCATTACATCACCTTCTCTTAATCGGACTCTAAGTCCGGGAGTATGAATGAGAAATCGCCTATCTTTCTGAGAAACCTGTTCCAATCATGTTTCACTATGAGAGAAAATGAGAATAAAGCGCTGACCTGCGGAGCCACAAAGCACGTAAAGGCCACCGCAGTCGTTACGACTCGACCAATCGTATGACTCGGCGACTGGCTGAATCCCACGTCCCGCTCATTGGATTTGTGCAAGAACGTGACGTCACACTTCCCGTCATAATTGCAGATGTGTGGCCACACCGTATTGTCTGCGCTGGCCCTAACGCGATAGCCCTTGTCGCGTGCATTCACCGCGGTGCAGTGCGTGGGCAGTGTTGCTTGCTTGACCGCCAGATCATTGTACTTACAAGAAACCTTGGTCGATATTACCCGTCAATACTTCTGTATGATTTACGATTCTCTAAATAATCACCTGTTATAATCAATTCTATTTGTATAATCCGCAATATGTAATAATGCAGGTATATGATGGGTCTTCAGCTTTGGATATTTGGTAATGCCGAAGGGGGTATGACCAAGCCCCCCCCCCCTCAAAAAAATAATAATAATCAAAGTCAACGTGACCTGCCTCCACCCCCACCAACTACCCCCATTCCCTCACCTCTTTTCGAAATGGTTGATCTGCCGTTGACAAAGATAATTGATTGAATCATTTTAAGCAGGTGTGCTTTAATTATAGTCCAACATGGGAAAGTTCATAATTTATCAGTAGAAAAATCAACACGTTGACTAGCCATTTCACTAAGTTTGACCATTATTGAATTTGTAGAAAGTATATAAAATACATGCAGTTATTATGAATCCTCCATGACAACGCCGAGATGAAGACTTGTGTCGATTCGTTTAACTTGATTCCTAGGCTGTTCCTTCACTAGAACGCATGTGGGTGAAGCATTTGCTACCTCTAATATGCATTTGATTAACCCTCTTATTACCATTGGCAGGCAGATTGTGTAGCAATTCGGTCATGGGTTTATCAAAACTTGATAGAATGCGGGCTAACTCGTTATGAGATATATGTACATTACTAGTGACAAATGGCATAATGACACATAAAGAGATAATCACTGGAAAGCGACGCTCTTCCCGCTGACTTTCAGTCAAAAAGATATCCTAGTTTGAAGGTATTTGTGGAGTGAGGGAGAGAAGGGGGGGGGGTCTAAATCCTCTGATTCAAAGCGGTTTGTTTGTTTGGTAATTTATGTCATGTTTAACTCCTTAACGGACGTGAAATTCCTTTGTGTATTTTTATCGGTTTAGTAGAGCGGGACAGGAAAGTGTTATTTCCTTCTTAGCGCGGTATAAGCGTCGAAGCCTGTCGGATCCTTTCCTGTGGTCTTTGTCTGGAAGAAGGAAGAGTGATGATGAACTTAAAGGTTTAGTATCGCATTGTGAGAACAACTGGAGCAATTAAAAACAACAATCTATCATTACAATATAAACCACTAACACTATTACCTATATTACTACATGTGCTATTATCATTATCATTATTGTTATCATTGCTATCATTTTGATCAGACTGCTTTCAACCAATATGATGATAATTTTAATACCACAATCGGAATTAATGTTTTTGAATACTTCCACTATTAGTACTATCGTTACTGCTACTACTGTCGCTAATAATACTGCAGCTGCTACTAATTATTATGATAATTTGTATTATTACTACCATCATCGATTCGTCATCAGTTTTGTTCACTTTAAAGCTATATGCGCCATCGATACATTCTTTGAACAAGTAATACACATAAATACCCCAAAGTAGCTATTTGTTTGGCACAGAACAGGTTAATATAAACAAATATATCCTAATGACGTATTTTGCCATTTGTGTACAAGTACGCAAATGTCCCTTTAAGGTCGAATAAGACCCGAGCCCAGAGCTAGCATTATAGGCCTGTCATCGCATTCCCTTAACCCACCTATACACATCCTGTGATTAGACTTATCTCAGTTTGTCGACTTAAGAAACGGATGTTTTGGTTTCTTGGCTTTTCAAGACACAATTTACGGAGGAAGTTTTTGAATCGTTGAACCGATTATAATTTGTTTTGCAACATAAGCTGCATTCTATTTAGTCGTGTCATATTCAAAACCTCATTTAGTAGATTGTCTCTAAAGAGCTATTTATATCTTGTTACACTATAGATAACATGATATCTGCAGTTTAACAAGATATAAATGGTTATTTTGAGACAATGTTCTCATGTTATCTATAGTTTGACAAGATATATATATAGTTCTTGAGAGACGATCTGTTATTTTGAAGACAAAGAGACAAACAGAGAATGGAGGAGGTGCAAGACAGAAAGATATATATAGAGAGAGAGAGATTGAGGGGGGGGGGGAGAGAGAGAGAGAGAGAGAGAAAGAGAGAGGGGGGGGTTGATTTACTTCATATACATGACAAAGAGACATGAAGTATAGAGAAAGAGTGGATGAGAGAGATGGGAGGAATCATAGACTTATTAACCACTGGAGAGAGTAGAGACAGAAAAATACATGTATATCTACACATAAAGAGAGAGGGAGAGAGAGAGAGAGAGAGAGAGAGAGAGAGAGAGAGAGAGAGAAAAAAAATCTGAACAACACTAAATGGTTAACACAGGCAATTACAGGGGGAAATTAACACAACGGAAAAGTTAATATTATGAATGAGCATGGAATTTCTCAGCATTTATAACATGCTTGAAATTAAAGATGCCTCAACTAATACGTCTGTCAAGAAGAAAACTAAACCAAATGTTATCGTAAGCATCAATCGTATGATTGTCTGTAAAGGTAAGGAGTAGTAGTGGGGTAATGATTACGTAATCATCTCGTATTCGTACACCATTTTTGCTTATTCTTTCCTGGTATCCCGAAATCAATCACGAATTTGACCCATAGTCATGACAAAATGTCGATTCATTGATTACAAGTCTCATTGCCTTATCCAAATAATAATAATATATAAGTTGCCCTTTCAAGAATGTTAGGACAAACATTATCTTACGTGATTGTACTAATGTTGCCAACCATTTGTGTGATTTTGATATATTTCATTTGATCTAGCATTTACATATCTTTTTTTTCATATAAAATATGCATGGTCAAGGGTAGTCCACTGTCTGGACTAGTTTCGATTATGCAAGCTCCCACTTATCAAATTTCACCGATGAGGGCTCACTCAGATATACGTCGGATCGTGCGTCATACCACTTGTCAATACACTAATAAAGCAATCAATTTGATTCTTTTCGATTCAGTTGGGACGCATAAGGTCGAGGCGTGACGGATACGGCATTCTCCTCAGTCCTTGGACTAAACTAAATCACTGACTCCCTAGACCAGACTAGAATAAGACCAGGGACGGGGCCTGGCCGGGGAGATCGGACGTATCCAAGGGACTCAGCCGCTCGATGAAGGTGTCGTTCACATTGGGCTCGAGTTTTCTCGCTGACAATCACGAAATAAATGCCGTCACATTGAGATTGTGTCATACAAAATATTTTAGCAACCGACCCCGACTCTGAGTCAGTTTACTGATTTTTGTGTGTGTGTGTGTTTGTGTGTGTGTGTGTGTGTGTGTGATTTGCTGATTTTTTTTTATTGATAGCATGACTAACGCAATGGTATTGGACATTAATTGTTAGACGTGAATCACATATGCGCTGCCAATAATGTGGAGATATACGATATCAGATATTGTAATATCTGCTTAATTCGTCTCGACAGATTTGAAAGACCATGTCTCTTAGCTACATTGGTGATATCTTTTCACGTTAGGCGCCAGTTCCAAATATGAGTGTGCATTTCTCTTGTGTGTGTGAATGACCAGCCTTTATCTCCGGTAAAACCAATTTCCATGGCAAAAATGATTAGCATTAGTTTGCCACGCTGCAACTATGACTGTGATTTACAGCTGCCCCCTAAAAATACGATGCATATATACCACTACGTCCACGTGAACGGTGCAATAGTTCATGCATTTTCCACGTCACAATTCACAGCCAGAGACATAGTCACAGTCACAGTCACAATCACAGTCACAGTCACATTCACAACCACAGTCACATTCACAATCACAATCACAATCATAGTCACAGTCACAATCACAGCCACAGTCACAATCACTGCCACAATCACAGTCACAGTCACAATCACATTCACTATCACAATCACATTCACTATCACAATCACAGTCACAATCATAGTCATAGTCACAATCACAGTCACAGCGACAGTCACTGTCACAATCACAGTCAAAGTCACAGTCAAAATCACAATCACAATCACAGTCACAGTCACAGTCACAATCACAGCCACAGTTGTGATCATCTAAAACTATGTACTGTACTATTCGCAATGTGACGATGTATATGTGAGCAGCCAAAAACAAAATAATTATGCATCATTGATCAAGAGCGATAAAATGTTAGATTTATTCTTGTATCATGTACCATTCCGTCCAAAGCTATTTCACCTGGCAACCTTAAATGTGCCCTTTAACATGTTTAATATGACGTTTAATACCTTAATCAAAACCCTAACCCAAAATCTTAGCATTTCAATCGATTAAATTATGAACGTTAGCAGACAAAGGAGTCGATCACACTACCACGCACAAACATCGTCGGGAAGAAATGGCCTGATGTGAATCAATCCTAAATCCTCAAGAAGTGTTTTCTCGATGTCTGTAAGCACTACACGGGTTTCCTTTGCAAACACTCAGGGCTGTCCGGTATTTCGTGTGTCCCAGGCGCCTTTAAGTATTCCCAGCAAGCTAATACTATCTTAAGTAACGACAAACATTCTCCTCCTGAAAGTCATTTTAAAATTATCGAGATCGCGACATCTTTCAAGTGTCAGGGTTAGACCTTTACACATGTTACGTGTTCGACGTGTTCATGCTCGCGTTATGGGGGGGGGGGGGGTGAAATGCTGATTGGCCCTCATTTCATAATTTAGCAGGAAGAACTTTTGGCGCCACAAGCTCATTTATCTTACAATATCTAAAAACATTATCCCATTGAAATTCTTTATACACATGATCAGACCAGCTTTAAATTGTCAGGTAACATTTCGATGTCTTAGGAGTGTGTACTTACTGGCTTTGCGAAACTTACGCTGTATACTAAACGCCTGTCTTTATAACTTTAGATATTGTATGGAATTGCAGAAATTGTCAAGGACACATTGAAGGCATCATTATATATCATAATCACAATGAGAAGACGTTTTCCAAAGGGTAATGACACTTTACCTACTACAGTATTTGAAACATAACTAATTCCAACAGGATATACATGTGAACACAGACGAGTTATGCAGGTCTCCAAACATAATATGATTACTCTGATAAGAGAATGAGACGAAATGGCTGGAGACATCGTGTTTACCACCTTGCGTACCAGACCTGTTGTCTAGTCTATCACCAGTTGTAAGGTTTCTTCGAAGACACTACGGTCTAGATGGTAGAGATAATCTTAATCCGAGCAAGGGCCTTATTCCTCAATTAGCACCCGACGAAATATTTGCGGTAAATACTCGACATAGCTTCGAATGTAACAAAGAGCATGTATGGCATAGCATTCACCAAACCGTAGCTTTGTTTCTATTTTGATCATGTGCATTCCTCTTTATAATTTAAGTGAGAAATAGTTACTTCATGTATAATTTTATTTTTAAAGACTATCATGACTTTGTGCATGTCGCAAAGGTGATGGTACTGAAACAAAAAGCTTGCAAGTAATAACATCAATGACAACTTTCTAGTGTTAGATACGAGCGAATAGTTGTTTGTAGCAAGTAAGAAAAACATGAGGGAATAAGAATCAATCTTGTTTGGTGAAGACTCAAATATTTCTGCGATAGTTTTGACTAGAAACGCTCAGCAGCAATTAAGCTAGAATACTAGGAAATTGGGTCGAGAAAGAAGAAAGGGCACAGGGAGAGGAATATATAAAGGGAGGGGAGAGGGGAAGAGACGAAGAAGTAGAGGTAAATAGTGAACAGCGAGAGAAAAAGTAAAAATATCAATAAGGAGAACATAAAAACGATGACGTAGGTCAGAAAGAAGACGGCGTATTACCCCAATTCCACTTAGAATTCCACCTAAATTCCACTTAAAGTACATTACTGACAACTCAACAACCAGACGACCAATCATAAAATTAATCCGCGTCGTGAAATTTATATATCACCTAAGCGCAAAAACAACATGGATTTTACTACCAAGGGGGAAAGTGCGCGTAACTACCTCAATTAAAACACAACAGCAAATCGTGAAGAAGGTGTCATCCAGGCGTCATGAGGCATGGAAGGCATATAAGCCTAAATTCCACTGCGATGCGTGATGCCTGTGTGACTAATTGTGCGTTCGTGCGTGCGTGTCTAGTGTATGTAGGTCGAGTTGCCACAAGCGGGCGCGCGCGCAGTCTCGGTCAGACGGGCGAGCAGGCTAATACCACCGCCTCCTGTAATAAGACTACCAAATCTTCGCCAAGGCGCCACTGGCCGACTTAAGGGAGCGGTTCGCAGAATGTCGCGCGCGAACCGCTGGCTCAAATTCGGCCAGTGGCGCCATGGGAACTTCTGTCATTGATGATTACCCAATTCGCATATATCTTTCCTTGTATCTTTCACCATCTTCCCTCGATTTTATTCAAAGAAAATCTAAAACAAAACTTGTACGTTTTATTCGTCCTTAAGTATTAAATATCAATATAGCTAGTATATTGCGTCTACTACATCAATGTAAAGCTCTTTGAAAATAGTTAATCATCATTATGCGCCGTGTAATTTTTATTTTTATTCAATTTGTTCATGTGGGCCTAAAGAGAAGGATTTTGTTGACACAATAAACTATCATTGTTTCATTCTCGTCCAATAATTGCATATTTGATTGTATTTTTGGAGTGTTTTCTACATGCGAAAAAAGCTGCAGTCTGTACGGCTATCTATTCTACCGATAAGCCTTTATCGATTTATCATTTTCTTTCTTGTAAATGAACGAAGAAAGTGTATATGAGCTAAAATCATGACAAGGACCTTATCAATAGAACGACGTCACTGTGCAGAAATGTTTATTAACCTCAAATCCGAAACAGTTTTTTTTTCAAGCACTAATCAAAGAAAGTCACTGGGATGATTATGAGAAATATAATGAAAAGTTGGTCTGAACACGTCGCGGGAAGGCCTGTGCTAATTCAGACCAGTAGGCGGATTGGCCTTAGCTTCCCAGACCGGGGATAACCTCACCAAAAAGAAAGACTAATGCGAGTGCCCGGGCGCTTTAAGCTGCAAGATTACTCTCATCAGCTAATGGGGGGTGACGGCTGCGGGTTCCAACGTCTGCTGTTTTTCTCTCCCCTCCCCTCCCCCTCCCCCTTTTCTCTCTCTCTCTCTCTCTCTCTCTCTCTCTCTCTCTCTCTCTTATTATATCTCTCTCCTAATGTACCTTGCTCTATCCCTACCTCTGTCTCATGCTATTTTGCTCTTTCCCGCTTTCTTTCTGTCTCTACAGTACCTCCACCTCCCTCTCCCCCTCTCTCTCTCTATCTCTCTCTCCCTCCCTCTCTCTCTCTCTCCCTCTCTCTCTCTCTCTCTCTCTCTCTCTCTCTTTCTCTCTCTCTCTATCTCTCTCTCTCTCTCTCTTTAGCCAATTTCTTCTTCTCTTCTTGCCCATCTGCCTTGTCACATATTTCTAGCGGCGCAAATATTTGTTTTCCCTGTAACTCATAGTGTCTTAATATTCACAATTTTCTTTCTTTTTTAAAGTAACGATTATAAAACGACTTTTACAGACGTCATGATTGTAGAATGCCTGCTATGTGTTCTTCACACTATGTTATGTGATATTATGTTATGTTATGTTATGTTATGTTATGTTATGTTATGTTATGTTATGTTATGTTATGTGATGTGATGTGATGTGATGTGATGTGATGTGATGTGATGTTATGTTATGTTATGTTATGTTATGTTATGTTAAAGCAAAATGTGTACAAGATGCAACGGAATACCTTCGTGTATGTTATTTTAAATGAAATATTTTCGTTTTACACGACAAACCCCCTTGCTTTTCCAAGGAATGGTACAACTTCGCTTCCATTGCGGCTTTCACTATTGGGAAGATGACATTACAATTTAATGCTATTATTGCTTTTTCTGTGTGTTTTTTTTGCCAGCATTATTTGCGCCTTACAATGAATAAACAACCACGGCGTGATGTGCATACGTCTGGCAATATAATATTTCATTCCGTGGACAAGCGTGTCTTTACCACGTACCTGGATCTCTTATACTTGTTTTCGAATCTTCTGTCTATGTATTTCACATGCAATGAAACGTGTATCTAAATATGGCTCAAGGGAGACAAGAAAAGTGCTAAGCCGGTATTATGTTTGCGCAGATTATTGTAAGATAAATTTCGATGCGAAACATTATTTAAGGGAAACGGAAAATAGGTTTTTACATACAGGACTTTTTTTGTGATCGCTAAAGAAGGTTCCACTGTACCACTAGTCTTTCAAAACTAGTTGTTACATTTTGTTTGAACATAATAATACTACAAGTACTTACACAGACACACACAAAAAATATACACATATCTACGCACACACAAACATACATACAAATACAAAAGCATGTACACTTACACACATACACACACATATCACAGCACACACACTCACACAAAGCATAACACTATATGATTTCTGAACTAGCACGACCTGTCACGACGGTCGCGCCGTGTCTGATTGAGTTACCACGGTCCAGTTGACAGAGGCTTTGAAGAGAGCTCTAGTGTTTTTGCTGTTTTTTTCCTTTAAACTTCCTTTTTAAAGGAAGGCACAAAGCAAATGATTGATCTATCATCATTTACATCTTGAAGGAAGAACGACAAGGAATTAATTCAGAAAGCGACACTCTAATGGAAACAATATGTTTGTAAGTCCCGATGACATAAAAAAAGCACCATTATTTTGCCACAACCAGAAATTGACATCAGGACAAAAGGAAAGGGGGAAATGATAAGAAAGTGTTATAATGTACTACGCGATTTCCTTATTCGATACACAAAACGTGCAGTAATTATACAAAAGGTTGGTTTCGTCTACTTTTTTTTAGGCGCACAAATACATACATTGTATACGAAAAACAGGAACGTTATGCATTCTCAACATTTCAAAGAAGTTTTTTAGTACGTTTCTTCAGGTACATGTCTGACATGATTATGAACACGTTCTATTTAAGGTTAGATGTGTATTGCTTAAAATGATCTAAATTCAAGTTAATTAT
Organism: Arbacia lixula; assembly: GCA_963669155.1. Classification (NCBI taxonomy): domain Eukaryota; kingdom Metazoa; phylum Echinodermata; class Echinoidea; order Arbacioida; family Arbaciidae; genus Arbacia; species Arbacia lixula. The sequence goes on along the minus strand of OZ022576.1, from coordinate 12,468,533 downwards.
CTTAGTGTTGCTTTCAAATGTTTTGGAGCGTAAAATCAAAGTGTAGATTGAAATCATGCCTTGCATTACTCAATATAAATGCTTTTGCTCAACCATCTGTTCATTTGGCTTCTACAGAATTTGTCAGATAATCGTAAAGTGAATTTAATATGATATGAAAAACACACACAAACTTAGGTTAACTGGTGTATTATGATCAACACGCTGTAATCGAATAAAGAATTACGCTTATTTCGTTGCGTGAATGGGCTAAAAATAAGCAACTCTACTGAAGAATGTCACTGAAACATTTACCACACAAGCAGAATTACCCATCACAACAATAAACCCACTTGCATTCCTCAATTTACATTATTTTGCTCAACTATCTATTTATAGGACTTTTTATTGCAACTTAATTTGTCAGATTAACCTAAAATAGATTTGATTTAATAGTAAGTCACATACCTGTGTTCTGTGATCAACAGTTTATAATCGAATACAAGAATTACGTTTATTTCGTTAAAACGGGCCAAAAATAGGCAAATGAACTAAAGAATGTCGGTAAAATCATTTACCATACAAGGTGAGATCCAATCAGGAACAAGTAGACTAATATGTAATTTTGTGTCAAATTCCAACACGTCAAGGTTTCTGCAGTTACATAACTAGCATTTTATGTAAGAGAGATGGGGAAGACCTAATAAATCACTTTCTGGAGTCTGGTATTTCGGAACACTGTATTGGGAGATGAGTTCAATACACCGATATGATTAAATGGGGATGCAAGCCATTGTAGGTGATTTTCTAGCCCATTCGAACAAAAGTAGCGCTGACAGCGGGTAGAAGCGGACTGTTGTACCAAAGTATGCCTACATTATTAACTTATCACTTAGACTGATTCGCTCTTTCTATAGATTCGAAATACATCAAGTAAATATTGGCTTATTACTTGTAATAATTAGGACCCGGAAAAGTGCGAGCGATCGGATCAACTGTGATTCCAGAACAGAATGAGGATTGTAATGATTCATCCCTATTTGTTCACAAACATGTTTTTTTTTTTTTTGCACATATCATACTCGGAAAATAAGTGAACCAAAGGTATTTTTCAGTTTTGTGAACGTAAATGAAAAGCATTCCACATACTATTAGAGTTGTTAATGAGAAATTCCTCTCATTAGAATTGGTATTATCTCTTGTCCTAAATACGCCTTACATATTTCTTCTCAGACTATCCCAGACTAATGTGTCATATTGTTGTGTTTCATGTTGTGAATATGACTCATAATGTGAAGCATGTTTACTTGAGTATAACATGAAACTTTTTATATGATTACGTTGAAATACCTTCCTTAATCATGTAGAAATTGTTGAATTAAGCCTTTTCGTAACGCTAGCCAAAAGTACATTTCACAAAAGAAAAGCCAAGCATACAAAAAATGAACCATTCATTTTCAGAATACCAACTATCGTAGCTAAGAGATTTTCGACTCAAGTTTCTTCCCCCATCCCACGTACACATTTTGAGTTCCGAATGGCCGGAACTTTGTATTCGTTTTTTTCCTCAAAATACCACTTAGGAGAAAACAAATAGACAACATTTCTCCTAAGTCAGCATGTTAGAATGCCATCGCTTGGCAACAGCTGACCGTTCAACAAGCCATTGAACCGGAGTCGAGAATGGGTGAACTGAAAGGTGTGGTCGACTCAAGGAAGGTGACCGACCGATCACCGACCCCAACTCCCTGCACGGTCTGGCGCGATTTGGAGTGTCTGCTTCTTGACTTGTTTGCTTGTTGTCCCCTCAGTCGTTTGTTTGTTATATTTGGGGAGGTACGAGCAAGAATGTTTAAAAACAACTTTTTCTATTGCTATTTCCAGCCTGTGATGTATCCTTTTTTTAAGACGTATGAAACGAAAATTTGTTTCGGTCAACCACCTGACAGTATTATGGAAATAAATAAATTCGAAGCACTTCATACAAAACACAGGAAAGTAAACAATTGTTTTAAAAAAAAAACCGCTACATTTTTATTTAGTTTGTTGACGTGTCAACATTTCAAAGAAGTTTTTAAGTACGTTTCTTCAGGTACATGTCTGACATGATTATGAACACGTTCTTTTAAGGCAAGATGTGCATTGCTTAAAATAATCTAAATTCAAGTTAATTGTCTTAGTGTTGCTTTCAAATGTTTTGGAGCGTAAAATCACCTTAAGTGTTGATTGAAATTATGCCTTGCATTACTCAATATAAATGTTTTTGCTCAGCCATCTGTTCATATGGCTTCTACGGAATTTGTCAGATAATCGTAAAGTGAATTTAATATGATGTGAAAAACACACACAAACTTAGGTTAACTGGTCTATTATGATCAACACGCTGTAATCGAATAAAGAATTACGCTTATTTCGTTGCGTGAATCGGCTAAAAATAAGCAACCTTACTGAAGAATGTCACTGAAACATTTACCACACAAGCAGAATTACCCATCACAACAATAAACCCACTTGCATTCCTCAATTGTTTTCAGAAAAAAACACTACATTTTCATTTAGTTTGTTGACGTGTCGTCTAAAATATGGCCACTACAAACAGACCCTGGTTCAACTCAATTATGAACATCTCAATCTAGACTATTAACTCAGATAATGCTCTCCGCACGGACATTTCCTGTGAACTATGTGATCAGATGAAACGATAAAAAGGAAGATTTCGCTGTTAACTCCATCTTTACATTTGAACGTGAAAAAGAAGCTGGGACAGCGTAAGGTAAAGTATACGGAGGATGATTTTTTTTTATATAATACATTACTCTTTGAAACCGTTGAGTTGCATACGTCACGAAGGTGGCAGTTTTGCTGTTCATGCTTAAGTATACATAACTTGGTAATGTCGAAAAAAAAAATGTTTCACTACCTTTAAATATGCACCTGAGGGTATACTCACTGGGCTCATAATTGAGACAAAATATAATGCATAGATTTACATAAAATTAAACTGTTATGTCGATGCTGCTTAAAGTAACAAAGTAGTAATAGTATTGCTATAGAGCTAACCTCTCCGAAAGAATACTCCGACTCCAACCCTCTCCACTTCATCTGTTTTTCTTTCTTTTCTCACTCGCATTCTGAGCGGTTCTTTACAGAGCTATTCCGTAAGGAAAGAATGACCCAACAGCTCGTTTCAGAGCTTGGCTATCCGAAAAAAATGTTGTTCTATCATCCGCTTTACTCTCACCCTCTCTACTCTATCTATCTTCTTTCTATTCTCATTCGCTCTTGGAGCAGCTCTTTTCGTAGCTTTTCCGAAAGAATAACCCAAACGGTAAAACCCATCGTATATTTCTCGACTGGCAAGAACCTTTAGTCAAGGATCGCTAAGTACTTCCAAATTGTTACTAATCATCCTTCTAATGATTACCTTCGCTGGAATACTCTTGCCGAATAATTTGTTGTCAGTGGAAGATACTTATGTACTTTTGATGAATATGTGGAGAAAAACTTATTGTTACATTTACTGGGTTGAGAACTATATCAAGAGGCAGGCACGTCATTGTTCTCATGGAAACCGACCTTGGTGATTTTTCCTTCCAACTACATCCACTCACGTGAGAGAGGACACGTGTTACCCCATCACCCATCCCCACCCTAAACCCACCCAATCCCCCCCCCCCCCCTCCTTCCGGGATCCACCGCTCAAAAATAGAGCTAATGGTCAATCTAATTTCGCTTAAAGTCAGTTAGTTATTCTAATAGTGTGAGGGAAGTACGTAACTATGTCACTTTATATTTTACCATATAGCCACACTGCCTTTCAGTGTCCGCTTGCATTTCAAATGATTTTGAATTCAAATGATTTTGCTCAAATATATATTCATATGATTTTTATTTCGGTGATATAATTTGTCCCATAATCCTACGATTAGTTATGATATAGCCATTTGCATTACATTTTACACAGATACAGTTCTCCTTTTCTTCTTTTGATATCTATGATGAAAATGCGATGTTTATGATTAAAAAAAAGCTTGAGAAAGGGTCATTGTTATATTTAATTTGTTGAGTACCATCAACAGGAATGCGCGTCACCGTTCACACGGAACTGACCTTGGTCCCTCCCTACTAACCACAATTATTCAAGTGAGAGTAATCATTCATGTACCCCAATATCCCATCCCACCCACTTTCTTCTGTGATCCACCGCTACAAAAACACGAAGTATTTATTTATTTGATTGTTCTTATAAAGAGACCGGGTTTGGAAAATGTTTATGAATTGGTGTATCTGTTTGGCGAAACCTAGATAGGAGTAATACACATGTACCATCTGCATTAGGCGAAGCCTATCATCTCTTTAGCGAGATATCTCTATAGGAGTTACCGTCCTTCATCGGGGGACAGACGTTCATTCTTAAACGTAGGCCTGTAATCACTTCTAAAAACATAGTTTATTCTGGTAGAAATAGCACGGAATCTGGAAAATAGTCGTTAGGTTATTTGAAAGAAAGCAGATTGTCAAAGAGTCGCCTCGTATCTGGTAGGCTTCGTGCAACCTACAAACATCGCTGAACTAGTTAACTTTAGGTACATTTGCGTCACATTATGAACAGCAACAATTAAATGACCTACCTAAGACATTATATATTCATGACATGACGGAAGTTTCTATACAACGTTTTGCATCCTTGCTGTTTTTTATTTGGCGAAACAGTTACGATCTCCATGGAGACGTCGATCAGACACGTTTAGGCAAAGCGAATGTTCTTGAATAATACAAAGTATACACCAGGTTCCATCTGTTAACAGATTCATATTTTCTAAACCGGTTTATACATAAGCCGTCTAGACCAGTTCTGGCCAATTGTTATTCATATTTTCTAAACCGGTTTATACATAAGCCGTCTAGACCAGTTCTGGCCAATTGTTTGTACATGACCAGAAGTAGAAGAACCTGAAAATGGAAAAGAAGCAAAAGGAAAAAAAGGAAAACAAGGACAAGAACAAGAAGAGGAAGAAAAAATGGACAAAGAAGAAAAGAAAAGACTGAAGAAGAAGAAGAAGAAGGAGGAGAAGAAGAAGGAGAAAAAAAGGAGAAGAAGAAGAAGAAGAAGAAGAAGAAGAAGAAGAAGAAGAAGAAGAAGAAGAAGAAGAAGAAGAAGAAGAAGAAGAAAAAGAAGGAAAGATGAATATATAATGAGAAGAAAGAAAAATCAACAAAGAAAAATGAAGAAAAAGAATGGTATCAATGGACTTTAAAATGGACGTCTAAACCGGGTTCGATTGATTGTGAACACACAACACAACAAACGAAGTGGAAGAAGAAGAAAATGAAGAATAAAAGAAGATTGAGAAGAAAAGGAAAGACGAAACCGAGGAAGAAGAAGAAGAAAAAGAAAAGCGTGAATTAAAGAGAAAGAAAATGGAAGCAGAAGGCGAAGAAGGAGGAGGAGCTCGGAGAAGGGCGAAGAAGACAATGGACAAGAAGAATGAAAAATGGTTTTAAAAAGAGTGGTGACGATGACTAATCCGTGGGACAGTAGAGCTTAAAAATTGTCTGATCTAGATCAAAGCAAGACCATACGCATTCATGCAATGCACAAGCAAGAGATTTTGACAGTAGTATGGCGCAATCCTAACCCTATTCGGCCGCTAGGGGTCGCTCATTCCACTCAGTCAACCAACAGGATCAGTCATCTCGCGACTACGTCACTTCTTCGCCGTCCATTGTTTTGTATTTTATGCGGTCTATAGTTTGGAAAATTCTGAACATTATGGGGAAGAACATGTTGAATGATATTTTTTTAATAGATGTACATGTATAGCATTTATCATTTTGACAGGGTTTCTAAAGATAGCTATCTTACGGTGTCTGTGCGGATAACATTCTCGTTGGTGTCGTCTGATCTGGCCGGCCGGCTCGGCCGCGGTACACTGAGCAGACTTTACAGCAAGGTGGCGCAGTCACAACTGTCTGGACCACTCGGTTACACGAAAAAGCTCGACAGGTGTTTATCATGCATATCCACAAGTTACGCACTAAATGGAAAAACAAATACAAGTTCAAACAAATTTATCAACATGAGATTGTGTGGTGTGGTGTGTGTGTATGTGTTTTTTTTTGTTTGTTTGTTTGTTTCTTTCTTTCTTTTGGGGGCTTACACTGTATTTCTAATAATTTGCCACATAAATTATTTTCTTCTTTTTTTTTTTTTTTGGGGGGGGGGGGTCAATTCGACGAGCAGGGTTTCAATCTAATGTGTATACCCTGTTATTTCCGGACATGTTGGTGCCACATAAAAGTTGAGTCTATGAACTGTCCATATATATAAAAGTTTTCTTCTAGAATAATATATTTGTTATTTGGCAGCCGTTTAAAAGTGTCAAAAATGAGACGCACGATAAAGAGCTACACGGCATGGGGTGTATTCATGCCCTGTGTACTCTATGTTAAGCGAGGAACGTGCAATCAGTGCACGAGCACATAAAACGGCACACTTACATTACTGGAAGCCCTGACTGCAAATCCACAACAGTCTTTCCGAGGTTCAACTAGGAGACCCCCCCCCCCCCCCCCACACACACACACACACACACACATATCACCTGTATCCGCTGTAAAATGTAAATTAATGTATAACCTAAATAAAGATTAGACAATTTAGTTAAATTTCAACACATTTATCTCCTTCAAGGCAAACATTCACCGTTACAATACATTGTGGAAAAAAACGTAGGTAGTGGATAATGTATTTTGTGCAATACATGACAGAAGCAAAACGGTTTGAGATGGAATTGCCGATCAAAAAGTTGAACTCACACTAAAAATAACGAATTCCACAATATAAAGAAGATTGTAAAAAGTAGACATCCAAAATGAAACATCGTTGCTACTCTACTTATTTATTATTATTTATTATTTATTTATCCGTCAAAACAGTTCATGTTTAACAAAAAATTTAACATATTTTGAAAAGTGGTCATTACTATGAAGCTGCTTAGGGTGCTGTCCCACGATAAATTAAAGCACAACTAACTAAAACTAATTGTATAGACCTGAAACGATCCAGTATGAAATTGGATAGTAGGCAATGTATAACAAATCAGTTTTAAATGTACATCACCTGCATCACCTGCGTATATGTATGTTACGGGGCTTTGGATTTGATACCTACCTTAAATTAATCCAATAGGTCGTTTTTGTAATGTTTTCACAACTGCCCCCTAAGTGCGCAGGAAGGTATTATTTCAGTCACCTAATTCATTTTGAATGGGTGCAATGCACTTTAAATGTAATTAGTCGTTGGTAGTCGGATGAACCACGGACAAGCTTTGGGGACCTAGGTACTAGGCTGTGAGGTGCATGGACATAACCTAGTCTGTAAAATGAAGTCTAGTAAAACAGACTACGCCCTAATCCCACCCTGGCTCCTCTTGCTCCTTCGAGAATGGGATGAGAGCATAGTCTGTGTTACCAAACATAGTTGTTAACAAATTAAATTATGTCCATGTACCTTACAGCCTAGTATCAGCCTAGTATTGATTGAAAGACACACATTCAATTTGCATATACATCACGAAAATGGTCAATTACGAAAAACGTTTTTCCTCCAACGCAACATATTGTAAAGTACTTAGAGACCCCCCCCCCCCCCCATTCCAAATACACACACATCCTCTCAATCTGTCACATCCTTTGTAATCTAAATAATGGCAGGTATCGAATTGCCCTCACTGCTAATCAAGTCAAGTCTCAAGATTCCACTGTCTTCTAACACTTTCAAGAAAATGAATCCCTCCCACTTGAGGTCCATGACTTGAGAAACTTAATTAAAACATACAGGTCCATCGATCCCCTTTACGGAAATAATTCATGATGACAACTCATATTCATATTAGCACGCGACGACATATCGCATTATGCTGCTAATGTACTTGAAGAAATCATCGTACGGTATATTGTACTGCTCAAGTTTGGTGACCGCAAAATGTGTATGCGTGGATGCTATGCACGTCCCACATTGGTAAACTTCTGCACATTCGGTATGTGACGGTCATCCGTCCTCGAATGTAGCACGTACATGCAAACTCAGAAACGCATATCTCACATTGCTGGAACATATGAGTGTATGTGTGTATGTGTGTGTGTAAGTGTATGTGCGTGTTTTTGTGTGTATGCGTGTGTTTGTTTGTCTGTGTGTATATGTATGTGTGTGTATGTGAGGGTTGAGCGTTGAGTGCGAGTGTGAATGTTGTATGTTGTTTGTGAATAGGTTTTGTTTGTTTGTTTGTGTGTGTGTGTATGTGTGTGTGTGCGTGTGTGTGTGTGTGTTTGTTTGTGTGTGTGTGTGTGTCTGTGTGTGTCTGTGTGTGCGTGTGTGTGTGTGTGTGTGTGTGTGTGTGTGTGTGGGTGTGTGTGGTTGTGTGTATGGAGGGAGGATTGTGGGTGTGTATTTGTAGGTGTATATCAATGCGTGCGTGCTGGAAATGGTTGTGATAATTGTTTATTTGCCATATACCTTATAGCGCTCATGAAACGTAGAGAAACGTATTGCCTCTCCCTACCCCCGTAATTGTTAGGCCCTGCAATTGCCATATCAATTATCATGTGGGGAAAGTATATTTTCATCTTCCGGGTTTTCACAAATCTGTTACATCAATGAACACATCCCACACCGGCCTATCCTTATAAAACAACTAATAACATTTTTGTATGAATGTTTCTTTTCACGACACAACGGTGGAGGCCATTACAATTTTTTGATGTACAATTTATCTGTTATATATTTCACAATTTTGTTTTATACGAATGTAATACAAACGGATAGACGCTTCTTTGAAATGAAGCCCTTTGATTGATATCAAAGATATCAAGATATGATACAACTGGTGCATCAATTACACAAATTGAATACGAATGAACCAGCAACAACAAATCGATAAGTTCATTAAATCCAAATTTGAATTGGTTAACTCTCATAAGACAAAAACATCATTAACCTATAAACATTGACATTTTGTCCTTTTACTGTGTATACCCTTTCGAACGGACACGCGGAAGCTGAACAAAGGGTGTCCACAATTGTAAAATATACGAGATCTACCTCACATTCTTGATAACCCCTAGAATATATGTCATTATACGATATGATCTCGTATCATCTCTTTCCAAGTACTATAAAATCATTCAACAAACAAACGGAGAGAGAGCGATATATCATTAGGAAATATACCTCTTGAACCCGACGTCCAGCTATGCGAGGCACGTCAATGGGCGTTCGTGTAAGCCCCCTTTTTTCTAAATTGCTTGTCAACGGCCTGACTGACACTGTGTCATCGCCGAGTCTGCTCCCTGCATCAAAATTCACCTGCGTCACCCTCAATTTCTGAACTCTCCGTTACCTGGGCTAGCTGTCCTCTTATCTCTCACATACACTCCTACACTGGTTATGTTTACTGAGGTGGGAGTGGGAGGGAAGACAATTTACGCAGCTGTTACTGTGTTTCATTGGTGCGTATTGTCCCGTTATCTGACTAATACCCCAAGTTCATGTTAAACCCATTCAACATGGTCCAAATCATGAACTAATGCGGAATATGTTTTGATTATTCAGCGCGGTACATTCAGGCGCACCGGGATGCGTGTTTGGAAAGTACAAGGGGGGTAAGACAGTAAGAGGGATGAGGGTGGGGTGGGGTGGGGTGGGTCAGGAGGGAGTAGGGGTGTAGTCACCGTTAGGGTAGCTAGGGAATAGAGGTACAGGGTGGGGTAGAAACTGGTGGGATGTACCATGGAGGTATAATGGCTTGCGTATCACCTGTGATGATATTCTACATAGGAAGTACGTACGCGTTTTTACCATTACAAGGAGGAAAACGAAACGAAGGAGAAATGCAATTATCTATGACGTCATTTCCCTGGATAGGAGGTTAAACATATGCCTAAATTGGCTTTGTCATAACAACTTGTTACTTGATGCTAGAAGTAAAATAAGAGTGAGTGCTAAATGCTCGTTCGTGTCCCATAGGGCCAAACATGGGAGGCGATTTCGTTTGACATCATCTAGCATTAACACTTTGAATTGCAATATGTCCTACAATTATGATACGGATAGCAATGATGACAACAATCCTCTGCATTTAGAGAAACTATTCATACTATGACTACTTCATGGTACTTTCAATCATACATACACTCACATGATGATTGCATTTTCCTATTTGAATCTAGTGATAAAGAAATTAACATTTGGCATATATTTTATGACATTAGAAGTGTTGTGAAAGACCCGTCCAATACGACGGATGTAAGTCACTAAATAATTGTTCATAAATGTGTAATTTAATTAATCTCTTTGCTTATCAAGTTGATTACTACGTGTATGCAAGACTTGTATTTTCTGCTTCGGTTTTTTTTATGTTATGAAAATAAAACAAAATAACTGCTAAAGGAAATTTATATCATGGGCAATTTTGGACATTGAGGGATGTCCATCCCACTTCTTCCCGAAAAGGATGATACCACGAGACGAAAGAGACTATGGTGTTAGGGTCACTAGAGTGGGGTGGAATCGAAATCTCCTTTCCCCTCGGGGGTTCAAAATCTCTTTTCCTCTCGGGACAATAGATCTACTTCGAGTACTATTACATGCCTATATTATGATACAATTATCCATTTTGTATCAAAATTAAATACCGTTTGATCGCGTGCAGCTAATAATTGTATGTGTAATCATATCATTGTATCACGTGACCCGAACGTTGCCCTCCTCCTGAACTGATATTAATCCTGAATTAGCTGGTGGAAAGAAGCTGCATTGGGTTAAGATAATGAAGAAGATTAATTTCGGCGGATCATTAAGGTTGTGGCGTGGGGAGATCACTGAAGCGTGGCACTCAAATATTGACCCAGCAAATGATATGAAATGCGTGGAGAGAGCGAGCCAGGCCGAACGAGGGACAGGAAACGAATTTTCGTCGACAAACATAATCACGAATGACAATTTGAGGATCACCGAGTGCAAATGATGATAGTCTTCAAGATGAAAATATAGGAGTTCTCTCTTATTGTTTTATCCGCTATGCACGATGGCTTGGGCGCTCTGCGTGAGCAAATGTTTGTACTCATGGGCAATATCACTGTCATCACTTATCGGCTGGCTTTGCAGATAAAACAAGTTGTTATTAATATTATATCACTTTTATTCACTGATGTATATGTGCTTAAATGTCTTCATGCAGGTATGTACTATTGCCTTAGGTTATATGAGCCAATGAAATTAAGAAGATGTAAATGTGATGTCGGGACGAGTAAATTGGCTGCTGGTAAGCCAAGCACTGGAAGAGGGTACGTATAATCAGAATAAATACAAGTATACAGGGAACAGGATATTTCATTTGAATTTAAGGAAGAACATTTTCCCATTAGCAAATTGTAATATTTCATCAAAAAGAAGCGGAAGGACGTTTATCTATTCCATTTCAGTCGAGCACTTGAACAAAAGAGGGAGAATGAGAACCATATTAGGTATAGATTTCAGTGAAAGGGCGTTTTGGGGTAATTTCAATTTACAAAAAAAATTGTAGGCATACACCCAGTAGTAACAATAGCGTGCTCCATCCTATATTAGGTATATATGATGAAATGTTACCGGACGTCTCCAACGATAAACATATTCAATCATCCTTGTCACTACTGTATGCTTTGCAAGCACTCAATGACCATCAAGTTGAAATTAATATGCAAAATAATCAATCTTGATCAAACATCGTTTTGATACCACGTTTTAGTTAAATTAATGTGTTAATGTACGCATTGTATGACCGTGTGTGTATTTTGCTGTCAACGCAAACTCAATAAATCATTACTGGAATCATTATAAAAGAAAGACAAAATAAAAGAACACCATTAAAATTAAAAACCTACACAATATAGAGATGAAACACATGACATATCATCAATATGTTCAGTCATAATTGTTCAAGCGCTATGAATCTGCCGAATAGTTTTGTTTTCCTCGGGTATACAGTATTCAAATGTTTCAAAGATGAGAAAACAGACACTTAATTGTTTTTCCTAATTGCGTTTGTATATTTATGAAGAATCGTTATGTTTAATTTATTTCTTCTTTCATACATATTCACATGCGATGAAAACAACAATACAGTGCTCATAGTTCCAACATTCGTTGTCACCGACTGAAACGAACTTCGAGCTCAAAAGCATTTAAGCTAACTTTAAAAATTCACTTGTATTTGGCTATTTCTGTGACAATTTCTCAATTTCTCGATTACATCATACATATTAGATTAATGAGAAAATAAATTGATGAGTGTATTAATATTCATATCTTTTAGAAATTATTGTATCACTTACTCCATTGTCCACCTGTCGCATGCATTTGTTACCCGATTGAAGTGGTATGGGGCAATCTTCGAAGCCGATCGGCGTTGTAATTGTTAGATGGGATAAATTACTAGCCCCGAGATACCACCCTTTACTGGGTTTTAGAAAGCGATTGGTCACGTGATCAGTGCTGACCACGCCTTCACCCCGAGGAAGGCGGAACGGAACCCACAGCGCATGCGCAGAGAGCAAGACGAGAGCACTAACATCGAGCTTCATAATACTCACGCTGCTCTGATGTAAATTAATGAACGGCAACGTTTTTGCGGGGGAAATCAAACCGATATCTACTTAGCTCTATGAGTAGAACTTTGAGGGTAGGTTGCTGTTAAACGGCATCGCATAAAGAGCCGTTTGTCGCACAGTTAACTTTAAATTGGTTGCGACACGTTTTCGGAGCACCCTTAAGCTAGGGCGCTGGGTGGCATACGTTTATGGGAATAATATGAACACGGGTAAGTGTTTTTTGATCGATACGTTCACCGCCTGGAGTCCATCGCATCGCTTCCACATGGACTAACTCTGTTACGTTGGCGTCTACGTCTTGCAGTGGGATGCCATGCAATCTCAGTTGCCTGTCGTCCTGCTGAGTGGTGTTAAACTGAAATATCCATCGACCCTTATAGCCTAAGGGAGAACTAAAAACTAAAACCAGAACCATTGCCCTATCTAAGTACGGTTTCCTGACTGGGGGGAGACGCTGACTCCGTAAATGAACTCTTATGTTTCTACGCAGGCAAGGGTTCATTTGGAATTCAGATCTAGTCCTTACGCAAGATGCTGAATGAGAGCTGCACACTGAAGTTTTGCATGGACTGAATACGCGTTGATCCTACTGATTTTACGCCTACTGGGGAAGTTTCATAAAGAGTGTCGTCAAGAAACCTCTTGCTAACTCTGTCTGCTCATTACACCTGCCGCATCGTATTTGGCGCGCTGGTTAGAGAGCTTTACAGAGACGAAATCGGCGTTCGGAACAAGTATTTGATATTAACCACCGTCTGCGAGCAAACCTTCATTCTCACACGTGATTCGACTCGTCCTTTCCCGAGGTACCACCGCCCGATTCTCCGGTCCATTTAAATTGAAGATGCGCACGGATGTTGGGGTTTCTATCACTCCTTAATCAGACGAATAATACACATTTCTGGTGGCATCGTCTCGTGTACGTCATTTCTCCTGAGCGTCATACCCGGTGATTCGTGAGACAATAAATAATTCAACGCTACAGTGCCAGATATGTTACCCTCATAAGAACCTGATGCAGTCGGCTCTCTCAGAACCCCACCTTTCCATCGCCAGAACAAGACATTCATAAATCTTCTTTTACGAGAAAAAGCAGACGTGTTAGTAAATACTTAAAGACGAGATAATTAAGATGGGTGTTTCGCGATTTTTTATGATTGCGCAGGGCATGACTGTGAGGTGTTTATTCTGTGCTGCAGCGATGATTAGTGTGTTTGGGGTGGTGACTGTCAAACAACAACAGGCATATTGGTTGCTCCTTAATCTGTCTTTTCTACTCTTCCTTGAGGCAGCTATCACCTTCACAAGAACGAAGACTGGGGAGTGGAAGTGGTAAGTATAGAAACGACCAGAGAAATCACACGTATACAAGCAAAAATAGATAAGAGATAAATGAAAGTCCGAGCGAAATCAGATGGATAATGAGCTAGTTGTTATTTTTTGTTGATGTTTAGCAAAATCTTTAACCACATCAGTATCCAGCCATAAAAAACATGCAACATTACAATATGAACCAATGAGAGTGAAAGGATTAAAGGTTGAAAATATATTACAATGAATGAGAAGGCAAATAAACGAATTGAGAAATGTTTGAGAATAATGAGACATGATGAGAAAGTTATCTGTATTTAAAAATCGTTACTTACTTACCATATAACCTTGAATTGTAAATACATGGTTAAGGCTGGTCACTTATTCATGCTCTCAAAATTGTCTTGTTTATGCATGGTATACAATATCATCGACAATATGTGTAATATATTATTACGACCCGTAGCAAAAATATGGGCTTGCAGCGGACTGCTGTGGCAACTTTATGGCAACCTTGTGGTAACCTTGCGGTACAACATTGCTGCAACCTTATTAAGAATATACAAATGTGTGGCAACCTTTTGGCAACCTACATGCAAACTAGATGCGAAATCAGTCTGTGGCAACCTTGTGGCAACCTTTGAGTCAATTCAGGTTAAGCTGAAAATCTCCGGCAAGCTGTTCTGCGGTAACCTGTACCTGCGGCAACCTTGATGTGGAAACCTCTTGTACAAATTCAGACTGAAGAACTTGTCTGTGGCGGATCCGCGGCAACCTTTGGCAACCTCTCTGCCGTGGACTAAAAGGTTGCCGCGGATTCGCAGTAAACCTTTTTACTTTCCTAGGAGGAACCATTGAAATTGTCTACGCAGTTTAATGACCATGATTGAATGCCAGTTATGATGATTTCCACACACAAGGTATGCCTGATTAGTATACCCCTATTGGTATTAACTTTTTTATAAGTATTCTAGGTTGGTATGCGCTGCAACAACAAAACTCAGTACAATCAAATTACTACCAGGATTAGATTGTCCTTTAAACGTTAAAGAACACTAACTGTGAAGACTGGGCTCTTTTCTTTATTTCTAGACTGATAGAGTTTCTGAAGCGTCAAGTTGTCGTCACGTGTTTCACTTTTTGGTGGTCACAGGAAGGAATCATCAGCATTTTAAAATAGTTGATATCAAACAAGATCGGGAGCCGATGATATGCTTTACATTACTGGATAAATGACAAAGAGAAAAAGAATTTTCCCCAGAAATATAGCATGAAGTACCTGTGTTTAAACAAACATACCCTTGTGATAATGATGATCACACGTGAAACAACATCACTGATGTATAAAGCTGCTAATGAGCTGCTAAGAGCTGCGAAATACGATACATCACAAGAAATTGATTTTTTTTGCACTTCTCCTGAAATTGCTGGTAATCTACTTTAAATGGTTTTCTGTTTTCACTGAAGTTGTCAATGAGGATTTTTCCGTTTATACTCAAAATGTATAACCAGTCATTTACTCTTCCCATAAGGACAACTCTTTGTGTTGTTTAAACTTCCTATATGTTCAAAGCCTTCATTGAGTTTCTGAAGCGCTATTCTTCTTCTTCTTTTTTATACGTTTTGTATGGTTTTAGAATTGAACTTTATCGTAAAGGAAAGGCATGCTAATGGAAAACTTTGCAGGACCATATTCATGGCAGAATTGAGTTGTCGTCACGTTGCATGTTGCATTTTGGGTTCACAGAAAGGAACCATCAAAACTTTATTTTTAAATCGTTAAAATTAAACATCTCCTATCGCTAGTCCCATAATGTTCGTCATTTCTTTCCCGACCTTTCATTCATTCATCGTATCATTGTAATGTCGAGAAGGGAATTCCATTATAAGATCTTGAGCGGGAAGAAGGACGATACTTTCTAGGATACTCGGAAACATATTCCGCTTATCAATCACATGATAGGTCGGTAAAACTTATAACGCGGATAATTAACCATTCTGTCTATCATAAAATTTCAATCAAAATAATTGAAATCTAAAATACATAGGCATGATAGCTGTGGAACACATCCCCACAGTACCACGTCAACTCGAGTAATTTTACACTCACAGCAAAGTGTTGACATTTGAACGTATGATTCCAAAGGTACTAATGTAGGTTTTCACCTGAATTTGGTAAATTGTTGACAGTGATGGAGGCCGAATTGTCATAGTAATAAATGACTGGGGTTGTCGAACAGTGGGGGTTATACAAGCACTGATCCGAGACACTGAGCAGCACCGTTTGTATGTGCAGCACCGGACTGCATGCATACAAGCCACAGTTTGGTCATCAGGTCCACTCTAGTCTCGCTTCCATGCATACGAGACGTTAAAAATCACACTATCTAATAAATGGGTCTGGCTGCAGTAGACTAATCGATTTCTTCTCCGGCTCGCCCCACAGAGGAGAATGGTATTGTGACTATTCTTATGATCACTCGTGTCTGTTTTTCGGTTGGGATTAGAATTGTTCAAAAGCCTCGAAGCCAGACTATTCATAGTCGAAATTTAAAGGAACAGTTCTGCCTAATAAAAACAAATACCTTCATTAGCATATAAATTATATAACTATAGCGATAAGCATATCAGGAAGAATGTGAAATGAAAAAAAAAACTCATCAATTTCACTAGTTTGGTTTATTTAATGAGGTCACAGACTGATGTATTGCGGTAACCTGGAACACGGCATATCGTTTTCAGTGGGGTAAATTATCATAGTAATAAATGACGGGTATACGGGTGAGCATCAGCATATATCGTCAAAGACTGCACATCAACGGTATAGGTGCCATTGGTACATTTGGGCACAGGTAGTACACAAAATCGCAGAGAACAGCAGTTGTGTCTGACGGACAAATGAGTAATCGTTCAACACAGCTGAGACCTGAGACGTCAACCCACTGATTACCATTGTCATGGAGTGTTTAGGAAGCCAATGGAGTTCGCAAGGCTTGGTATTGTAAGGGTTAAACTCAGAGAAGTACTTGAACAACTTTGTTATTAGTCAGAGAAGTACTTGAGCAACTTTTTATTAGTCTGAATTAGATGTGAAACAACCTCAGAGGCTTTCAGCACATCTATACGTTAATATTCTTTTACTCATTACCCGTAAATGTATTATTATTTTTTTGTAAAAGCTGATTTTTGTTGTGGTTGTTTTTGCTTTTTTTTTCCCTTTTCATGGTGGGGGAGGGGAACATGATTGTTTTCTGTCAAACCAGGGTAATACCTGTTTATTATTATATTCATTTACTGTCCATTGATCAGTTAGAAGCTGTTTTTTACAGGGGTCCTACATAGGTAGTGTGATCAAGGGAAGATGTGAACTTTCTAGAAATGTATTGGTCTTCCATGCATCAATACCATTAAGTCTTATATGTTATGTTAAAGATAACGTGTATATATCCAGTCCATCGTGATTATAGTGATCAATCTTGCGTGCGTCTCAAAAAACGTTTCACTTTTCACTGCTCACTTTTGTAAAGGGTAACAAAAATGATGCTTACGGTAAAACAATATGATTATAAAGTGCAGGAGCTTATCAATACTGACTCTGGTGGAGAAAATGAGTAGTGTAAATATGTTTTTCCTCACCCTAACCTTGGGCTGATTCCCCACTGCTTAAATGATAAAAATTGGAACATTAAACAGGATATCGAGGATGCTGACCTTGTGATTTACTAAAATTGCATGATAACATAATTCTTCACCCAGCGTTGTAACATTTTCACTTGTTAAATACATACATCTCATGAAGGCGGTATGAAGCCTGACAGAGAGAGAGAAAGAGTTAAAATGTGAATATCGGGATTAGTTTGGCCTGAATTTTTCATTGGGTAGGATACTGTAAGTCCGTGGTCGTGACCTTTATACTCTTCCTTCATTGGTAATGCATAAAAACATTGTGTGATGATCTAACTTCTTCCTACGGCAGTGAACATATTCATCCTTGCCCTTACATTACATCCATTTTAACAACAGATCATTCCATAACACTTGTCATATTTTTGCGAACATCTGTCACCCATATCGGCAGCGTCGGTTCAGTGGTGCGCAGCGATTTCATTTTCTGTTTACGCAACGGTCGTAATTACAGAGTGAATCTTAGAGGGGATGACGTCTTAAGGGTCAAGCACTTTATGAAACGGATGCACAGGAATGGGACTGTCGCAAATACTTAACGTACCAGTAGGTAGTCCCACTGAAACCTATTCTTTTAGATCGTGTAGATAGTGGGTTACCAAGATAGCAGTCAACTGAAGCTATTTAGTTCACTTGAAAGACTCCTGTTAGCATTATAAGCACCTTCTTTGTATTTATCATATCATTGAAGGAATGTAACATTAACATTAAAGAAAGGTACACAAACACACACAGCCACACATACATACGCACATAATACACATCCATTCAATCACATATCTGCTCACATACTTACACACACACTCATACATACATATACACATACTACACTATAAAATAATGCGCATGCGTGTGAGCGCACACAAAAGGGCATGCATGCAAATTGCACAGGGACGCAACTATTCTGTTCCAATCAGGAAACAAATTTCGCCAAATTGATCCAAATGGACGGATGAGAAGAGAAATCACATAAATAAAGTGCCTGATAACAAAATTCGATTCCTAAGTCTCTGTTGAATTGACAGCTAAGGTGAAAAATAACAATGTTGATAACAAAACACGATGCCAAGAGAATGATGAATGCTGTGAACTCCGAGGGAGAAGACAACTCGTCGGAACCATTCTTTCAACAATAGCGGCGTCAGTTTAGCAGGAATATATTAGCGTAGACAGAGTTCTTTATATCACCAGTTGGGCCAAGCTAGTGTTAATATCACGTTACATCAAAACTACATGAAAGTAGTTTGGTAAGCACTATAAAAGGTGTCACTATTGTGGCAATATCGTGAATTCCTCCTTGTTCATGATCGGAGTCTTCGTAACAAACATAACATCATGCATGTTAATGACATTATTCGTAGTTATCCCAGCAGTTTTATACAATTATTCACTTTGTTTAATCATTCTAATGTAAACTGGATGTAATAATCAATAGAGAGAGTCCTTCGGGCAAGGTTAGACTATCCCTGCCCATTCCGTGATCTATACACATCGAGATTATATTTGACTTGTTTACATCAATAATGCGTATAACGTAAACACAATTAATCCCAATATAATACTCAAGTGAAAGCAGGTAGAAGACTAATGAAGGTAGTGTCCCGTTTTTAATGATTGTAACGAAGACAGGTCTTTAGCAGAAAATGTTTATGATGTAGTGTCAGATAATGGTGTAAACACAGAACACAGAACACAGAACCTTGCTTGCCAACATGAATGGATATTGTGTATGATCTCTCAGAGTACTACATGTACATTACTACATTCAACTTCTTTTTGCTCTTTTAGTCACAAATTCTATTCCCAAACAGTTATTAATTAGTTTGTATATGCAGGAAATATGATGGAACTCATATATTTACATGGATTTTTTTCAATTTACTTTTGTTTCACTTTTGGGGGTACCACAGCAGTCTCTTTAATGTTATTATGATACAGCTTTGTCTACTCATCTACGGTTTACTAATTAAAAATACATGTATAGCAACACGCATAGCAATAATGTGGTATACTACGTCGTATAACACACTTTTATATTGCCTTTGTAATTTTTTCATACTAAATACCATGTAATAAAACTCGACATTCAAATAGCAGTGGGAGCGCGTCCATGGTAACAGCGTTATTTACTGACATGTTGTAAGCCCTATAGGCGTGCTATTGCCATGATTACTTTCTGATTTTTATTTTGTTGTTCTGTGTTTTATTGCCGAGACGGTAACAATAATACCCGTCTTGATTACTTCAGGTCTGCGCGATTATAACTCATGACGCCTTTTAGATGGCTATATTATCTCCCCCTAAAATTAATCGGCTACAGTAAACATGGAGACACCTCCACCCGCTTGAGTCGTGATCAATATCGGTAGGAGGCAATAAATCACGGACTCATAATTTCGTATATCAGTGAACTGAGATTTACGACTTACAGCCATCAAATATGAGGGTATCGGTCTTACGTCCGGTTGGAATGACGCTGTAGCCTTATCCCCCCCCCCCCCCTCTCTCTCTCTCTCTCTCTCTCTCTCTCTCTGTCTCACCAACTCTCCCATTCTCTTTCCTCTCTCTCTCTCTCTCTCTCTCTCTCTCTCTATCTATCTCTTTCTCTCTCTTTCTTTCTCCCTTTCTCTCTATCATTATCTCTTTCCCGCTGTCTCAGCCAGCCAGCCATTTCAATATAGTTCATCCACTTAGACACACGCGACCTAGTTGCAGACACCAACACAAGACCCATATTTATAAGGCGCAATTTCTTATGGTAAATGGACCGAAATTTACCAACACTTGATAATGTATGAAGAAACCTGTAGCTTTCACAGTCGTGTATAAATAATCGACAAAAAACCTATTTCCTCTTGAAACGTTGGTGAAAACAATTCAGTATTCCTAAGATTGTGAACTGGAAATACACAGTGTAATGTAAGCACATTCATCCACGTTGATCACCATCCACGCCCACTGAGCTATTCGTGATTCTGAACACGACTCGACGGATGATTCATGAAGATCTGCCAAACGAACAAGATACGGTCAGATTTTCGTAATTGGTATTTCATTAATTATTAATCATAAAAAGATGTTGCGGGTCCTATCAATCAAGGTATCTTTATAACATGTGATTTTCTTCTTTAGATATTTTCTGAAAAATGGATGTTCTTTCGTAATCATTATTATCAGTCACCTTTTATGTAATGACGTATATGACAAAAATCTTATTATTTTACATAGCACCATCTATCCAAAGTCTCATCGCGCATTCTCACCGCGGGGCCCTTAATCGACGCACTAGCAAAAATGCGTATTAGAACGAAATGGTAAGCGTATCACGCGTGAGACTACAGAATCACCGTCGGCACAACAGTTTCTGTCAAGCTACGCAAAAAACGGGTCAAAAAACGCAAGTTTCATAAAATTATCGTCGTTTGAAATTTTAAGCTACAAAAAAAACCCAAATTATTCGGTAAATGTCAAAATTATTTGCCGACCAGAAAGTCCGTTTTCTCCTAAATTCCTGCCGTGCACCCGCTCCGCGATCGCTTCGGTAGCCGAACGGAGAAGTCAGTGTGATCGTAATGCGCATGCCTTCGGTACTGTACATCATGCGCGTTCCGAGAAAATACGAGCGAAATGAAGACTCTTTTATTATGGCAGTCTCTTTTTTTCAGACCTCATTCCATTAAACATTCTAGGGTAGCCTTAAAAAATATAGAATTCTTCTATCAAGAGTCCAGTATTATAGTATTGTTTTTAGATCAACGCGGGACTATAGTTTAACCATGCCCTTAAGAGCAGTCTCTATTTGTACAATAAATCGTGCAGAAATAAAAGGTTACCGACAGTAGCCATGATGTCAATGTGATATCGTAATTTGATATTGTAGTTATGACATAGTACTTTAGTGTGCAATATCGTAAAAAAATATGATAGCTGTATACGATAAACATTGACCATTTATAAAGTCCCCCTTCTTTGACCTGATGTATCACTACTCACTATGCATCGTAACCCAGCTTGCACGCATCCAATCATTCTGTAATCATCTTCTTAAAGTTGTTTATATTACACGTCAACACATCATACGCACATACATACACACACACACACTCACACACACACACACACACACACACACACACACACACACACACTCACACACATACACACACACACACACTTACAGAGACTGAATAGAGGACTGCATTTAAGGAAGCTGCCCTGATCTCGGCAGTAATTAGTAATTTGAGCGCGGAAATGAAATGGTTCGCGCTGTCATATTTAGTTATTTTCTTGTTTCATTCTTTACAACCATTCTTTATCAATAGAAATAAGGACAGTACAAATTAATTTTGTGTGGGGAAAGCTCGCCCATTCCACTCAACACATTGACCTCATTTAAGTACATTTAAGGGGTAACAAGTAATGATGTTTCTAAAACTGAAAATTGTCATTTAGAGGTTTCCCTCCCTCTTTCATGCCTTGTTCTTCTCATGGTCGTCTGGGGAGGAGAATTTTCAGCTACCCCCAACCCCCGCCACGAACGACCATCGCCCTCACTTCCCAACCCACACACAAAACCACACGCAAATACATACACACAAACATACACACACACACGCACACACATGCACACACCGCCCCCACCCTTTTTCTTTCTATCTCTATCTCTCTCGCTCGCTCGTTTGTCCTCTGTCTAGATAATTCCCATACATATACTCTTGCTCTCCCATCTCTCTCTCTCTCTCTCTCTCTCTCTCTCTGTCTATCTATATATCTTGCAAACAAACACACATACACACACACATACGCCCCACCCAACCCCTTTCATTTTTTACATACACATGATACAGTAGCGCTTTCAACCGATCGGAGCTAAACTTGTAACTCCTTATCATGCTGATCGTGCTTTCCAAGTGATTTGTGTGCACCTTTCATTCGGAAATTCAATCAAGAAGACCAAATCTAGCGTGCTTGAGTCAGGGGTGATGCCCTATCGTGCCACAAATTAAAAACCGCCCCGCCGACATCATGTATAGAGTCAGGCCCCAAAATGAAAATTGCCTTCATAAATTTGCGCGGTAAACTGAAGAAAATCGTATAGGTTTCCCGCCAATAAATTCCAATGCAAAGACAAGGATCTGACGCCGGGTCATCAGTCATTGCCAAACATTGACTAACAACTGACCAACGGGATACGGTGCTCCACAGTTGCTCCACTGAAAATGATAGATAGTTCCAATAATATTCCTCAAGGGGCACGTCATTTAATCACTCTTTAGCGTTGCTAGGAGACGGCAAGGTGTAATTCACAACCACCGGGTGCAAACAAAGGAAAATATGATATTACGATAGGTGATGAAGAACGTAGTGAAGGACCGGTACATGATTCCCCAGCGGAATAGTAGCTTACCCAGGTTGTTGATAGATAATGCTGAGGAGACATTTTAAAGATGTAGACTAAAAATTAGACGAAACATACGAAAAAACAACAGAAAAACCTTATAAATATCAAGGCACTATGGTAGGAACATGATTCTAAAAAGAAACGGATACAAAAAAATGGAAAATGAGCATAACCATCAGACATACACGGCACCAGTGTTTGTATGCCATGTACATGATGGTGATGATGTAACAAAACACATTAAGTATAGCGTTAATCGTGAGGGGGGGGGGGGTGACAGTATTTTCCAAATCCGGCTACCAGCCACCACCCACCAAGCCTGATTTGCCATAACGCGAAGAGGGGCGAGGGGCGCTTTAACAATGGCTGCACTTTCTCACTCCCAATGATAATGAGCCACTTTCTTGGGGCTCCTGCTAAATTCCAGGATTGCTTGTAATCCGCCCTGCATTTCGGCAGAATGAGCCCAGCCATTACCATGGCATCACGCGTGTTTGTCGTACCAGTTAACCAGAGAGCTAGAGAGCCTGCCTCCAGCAGAGAGAGAATCAAGGGGATTCCGTGACTCATATTCTCTTCTCGATAAATGTAGGCTAATGAGGAGCATTGTTTACGGTGGTAGCTTCATAATGGCGCGCGGGAGGCGATTGTGCTGTGTGCAAAGGGTAAGGTGTTTGGTAATGGCGGGAATCGCATTTGTTACCAAGGCAACTAGTTTTGTTTTTGTTTTATAGCGCGCGCTATCGACATTTAGCAAATACGCCCCTTGAACGGCAACACTCCGCCCACATCCCCCAAACCCAACCCCTATCCCAACCCCAACCCCATCTTCAAATCCTGGTACCGATGTGTGGCTTGGGATTGCTGCATCCACGGCGCGGCACCATGCCCCCTTTGGGGTAACACCCATCCCTTCACCCCATCACCCCCCCCCCCCCCCCCATCCATCCAGCCCACCCCCCTCCAACCCCCAATTCAAAAACCTGGTTCCGTTATGTCCAGTGAGATTGTCCAGTGGGATTGCATCCACGGCGCAATGCCCCTTTGGTAAATATGCCTTTAGTGCGTGCGCGTGTGCGTGTCCAGCAAAATGGACGATAAAAATTGTGAATATACTGTGCACACACTCTTATCGCTTGGCGAGTTCCGTAATTATCATACCAATCTCAATGATTGACGGTCACGGTCACCATCCTATTTAGGATAATAATGAAATTGTATGTGCACTTGTGAACGCATGAGTTGTCTTCCGTAATTCGGCATGACAGATTTCACATTCTGTCAGTAAGCTTTGAAATAATCCGTTTAATACCAATCATTACCAATACGCCTTTCGGCATGGGGCTTATTACGCGCCTAGGAGATGCGATTTTGTTCCCTTGACAAAAACGCTATTTGCATTCGATTATTTGTAATTAAAGTGTAATCAAACGTTTCATTGAAGATGCGTTTCATACTGTCTTTTCCACTGATTCTGGCTGCGTCAAAGTATGGCTATACTTGGCAACCGACTAGCCATTTTAGCAATGGGGTTGCAGTATGGAGTGGGGGGGTGAAGGGGTCATGGTGGGGGCGGCAACATGTCAACAGTATTCTATTTAATCATATGAAAATGTAATACTTGTTCTATTGTTGATCTGGGAGGGTCTACTAGATGAGCATGTAGTTACGTCACTTATTAACCGTGCATTAAATTGGGGTGGGGTTGGCATTCCAGACTTGTATATGGTCCCAGTACTTGTTTTGTCTGCGATGAAATATATAAAGTGATTAATTTTTAATATTGTTAAATGTGTCAAGCCATATTGTACTCTTGAACTATCTATTCAAACGTTTATCATTTGAACTTGATATTCAAACGTAATAAACTCCCTCTTCACTTCATCACGTACGTGTGATAACGATTATTTCACCGGATATCAAATTGAAATGATGAAAATCATGAACTGAATTGTGGCCACAAGGCGAATATGATGATGAAATAATCATTTCTGACAAACACAGGCAATTCTAGATGATATGATTATGAAAAGATCACTGCCAACTTCACCTTTGCACGGCCGAAACATTAATTTTTTAATCCCATCTCATGAACAACAAATTAAGGAGCACGCGATGTTCAATATGTGCTGTCAATTTCCCAAATTGATTTTGGAAGCGGGCTCGGACCAAGAAGTGGTTCCCCTGAGCGAGCAATGAGCGGGCAGATCAGTCCAACCAGAGTTTTAGCACGCCTTTCATGTTTCGCCCAACGCAACGAATTTAATACCCATTATAGGCATGCCCGCCTCCGTGAATAATGCATTAAACGAATTCACAGGGGCGTTCGAGATTCTATTAGACGCCAGCAGGACCACTAGGTATGCTGCGCAAGCCTTGTCTTAGTAGGATGAAAATAATCAAAGGCAGATGCACTGACAAGTACTTGCCATAAAAACAGACGTGAAAGTATTGAAACGAGATTGCTTTTCCTCAAGATGAATGCCAGTACGTGAAAAATCATAAGCGACAATGTCCTCGGATTAATGGCGATTCCAGCATTCAACTCACGGAAAGGACAGCATTCAACTCACGGATAGGACAGAGTTCTGTTTTCAGAAATCACCAGTTTAGATGAAAATGTCTGACTGTACATGTGATGCTCTCGCTTGGTCAATTGCAGTGTTGCCAGGTATCATATGATGGGCGGTGTGCTGCACCTGAGAATCGGGCATTGCAAAGTTGTGTTACGTTGTCCTGACTGAAAATAAAGAAAACACCACAATGACGATATAAATGGTTCAGTTCAAAAAGACCGCCCTTCCCCCCACCCCTTTCAGATGATGATATTCAGATGATTGCCGACAAACTCACGTCACATTCAATATGCTGTACCCTTTAACACCCCAAAACTCAACTACGTAACAGTAATCTCCAAATGTCAGAATCGCCATGAATTAGTCAAAGCCACCGACAGGCACTCCAGAAAGACGATTAAAAGAAGCTAGGACGGTAACCTGCGAGGACCACGGTGCAATGGTGACATACATGTGTACATAATACAAACTTGAGACTCAATTTGATATGGTTGTAAAGTGTTGTCAAGTAGACATGGATGTGATTTGTTTCGATCTCTATAAAAACGATACGAGACAGAAAGATAAAGGTAATATTTCATTAGATTTCCAATGTCGTAATGGGTACATTGTGTACATCTCGATGAGACATCCTGTTTATTACAGTTAATATTAGTTACTGGCATGGGTGGTATGCTGAAAATAAACTAAAGTTTTGACTCAAGTCCCCATGTAATCTATCGACGCAGTTTGCTTTTTTTTTTTCATTCAAGTCAGTTTTCAGAATATCAAACTGACTTGGCTAAGAGAGTCAAGGACTTAAGTTTCTTTCAGCATACCACTCCACATATATATCGTTCTTATGGAATGACATATATCAATATCATGGATTGCTTTATTTCTTTACTTAGGTTCTGCCCCAGCGTTCTTCTCTTCCTCGTCGCCACCGTTCCATCCCTCTGGTTGCTGGAGCTGACCCTCCTCTCAGAGCGAATAGAATATTCCAGTGCTCACGGCGCGGACTGCATCTCAGCCGAGGACGTAGAGCAAAACCAGACGCAACTGGAGGCCAGAATCGCTGGTGTGAGTGCATGCTTTCTGCCGCCATTCATCTGTTCATTCTTGGTTTTTCTTTCCTTTTCTTTTGTACATGGCTACAGGTTTAATATGATATTCATCCATTCGAAAGTCAGGTACAAACAAAATGTATAGGGTGCGGGTGTGTTTTGAAGAGCCCAATATTTGAGAGAGATTAAAAATATACTTTGCTAGCCACCCTTCATTTTTGGTAGCTCCGCAGAGGTTAAGGAGGAATGAAACACTGAAAATAAGTTAGTTGAATTGTATATAATATAGAACATATGAGATAAACAGGTTGGGAAATAAATTGTAAATAAAATCAGATATAATTATCATCGGGAATTTGAGTTTAAACATTTAGTAGTACTAGCCTTGTTAACTTGTTCTTTATATCAAAATTACAAAGGTGATCATCTGTGTGTTTTTACGTCGATGCATGGTACTCATGAACGACGGACAGTCAGAACAATACGTTATTGCGGAACAATAGGCTGACAATACACGATTCAGAGCTAATGATTGTGTGTGTGCGTGTATAGAGAGAGGGTTAAATTAGATTTTTTCTCAGTATTTATTTGATTTCTAATACCTCATATACCTTTCTCCGGTTCTTTACTTTTATCCATTTCAACTTATCACCACGATTCCATTCAACTTAACGTCGATTTAAAGTTGAATTTCTTTTACTTTGAAGTTTTATGAAGCTTTCATTGTGAACAGTGTACATTGATGACATTAATGAATTAAAGTCGTTGCAATTTCATGGTAGGTATTACAATTATGAATCGGGGACATTCGACATATTTGAAACTACATGACCCAATTGTTACTAAAGTAGTAAATCAATTATGCATGCTACATGAACTATATAGACTAGTAGCAATTGTAAGTAGGGGACACAATCATACTGCATTATACTACACTTGTCCGACATATCCCAGGTGACCAAATGCTCCAAATAAACCCGTTCTAAAATATTTTCTTTTAAATTCAATCTGACAATAGGATCACAGATGTTCAAGTACAAGTAACAATTACGTATTATAATAATTGCATGTACATTGATCACGTGGGTCACATTTTCTATCATTTTGTTGTGCCAGACAGGCACACAGACGATTTCCATCAGCGCGTGACTCGAAAATCACTCGCGATCATATTTTAGATTACACTTCACGTAAGCTATGTGAAGACATGGGGACCATCACATCTACACACTGTGGGTCGTCGCTAACGATAATCTATAGAGTGCCACATGACCACCATCCACCACTCCCCCCCCCCCCCCCCCACTCCTGTCTCCATTTCCCATCCCAACACCCTTTACTCCATCACTCCACCCGGCCCATCCCCGCCGCGATACCCATCCCCGTCGCGTCGATTGCACTTTGATTAGCTGTCACTACGATGTCATCCTTTTTCGGCGAACAGGGAAACTGCCGACAAGAAGATAGCAGTAAATTGGTGATTGGTTATCGGCAAATACGTGACGACCTTAGCCTTTACAACATCCTATTATCGGTGCCCTGAGGCATGTGCCGTGGCAGAGTCAGTAGACCTTTCAGGAGCGAGATGCCTTGCAATGAAGATGCTGAGATCTAATCTGATATTATCATCTGAAAGATTAACTTTATTTGCCAATTTACGGAGAAAGCAAAGCAGGTATATCACAACTTTAAAAGTGGCGTTAGGCATTGACCCCGTAGTGAGAATAACGTGCTCCATCCTTAGATAGGGTACTGGTGGAATTCTCATTTGCGGCACAATACATTTGTTTTAATTTCTGTGTCAAAACACAACGGAGAACAAAGGAATAAATGAAATAAAGTCAAAGTCACCCGTCTTTCTGAAAGAAGATCAGCAACCGCAATTACTGGACTCAGCCGCCTGAGGTCACGACATGTACACTCGACCGCAAAACCAAATGTTACTACGAGTTGAAAACACATTTTTGATTTATAGTAAGCCAAGGGCTACAACTCAAATTAAGCTAAAATTTAAAAAGTGTTAAGTTAAGGGATGACAATATCTTGGGATACAATTCAGCCAAATATCACACACTCACCTTCTTTCAATAAAGCTGTGAATAATTGATTAGGTTTCTGTTTCCTGATGATTAGGTTTACTATCATTTCAATGTGTGCATGCATATACTTGCTTCACAAATGCTACCAATGACAACCAGAAGGCTGGCTAGAGTTTGCCTCAAGTAGCAATAACGAATGTATGCACCGTTGTCTTCCTGAACAAAATTACATGGCTTATGCGAGGCATGTGAAGAAATGCCCAATAAGTACGCTGAGAGATGTATTCATACATTTGAATAGGTTATGCAAGTCAGCGATTAAGTGGCTCAATCCGATTAAGAATTTAAAGGATTATTGTGAGCAGATTGATTTATGATATTTTGTTTTGATTGCATTCGAAAATCTTGACATCTCTTTACTTTATAATGTTGAAATTCCAGCTTGACTTGAGTTGTAACCTCAAAGTTATTTTCAATCGACAGTGAAAAGTGGGGTTTTTTTAACACGTACTGTAGCACTAGGTGGGTTTTGGTGGAGTGTACCTGCCGTGAGGTCAGGTGGCTGAGCCGAGTATTTTTTTGGTTGCCGATTTGCTTTCAGAAAGACGGGAGTCTCTTACTCTATTTTAATGATTTTTTTTTTCACCTTATGTTTGTTGACGGAGAAATCATATCAATTCAGTATGCTGCAAATAACCTTTCTAATGATTATCAAGTCAACAGCTAATCAATATCTACTTCAAACATTACAAATCAGAAGAAGACTGTGAGCTATCAGTATATACTGTATTCTACTACCCAAGTGACAGCTGAGTAAAGATCAGAATCATTTCTTATCGTTACTATTATAAATATTGTTTCCTTAGTTGTCCCTACAGGTGACCCTATCGCTGTTCCTGACAACCCACAGTTAGTCGGTAGCCTTACAGCGGCAGGCGTGACCCTCCGTGCTGCTCCTGAGCCGATGGCTACTACCAAAGGGTCAGCTCACCAGAAATGATCACGAGTTATATATCTTAACTATATTTGCTCTTCTGGCTGACTCTACAGGTGACCTTACCGCTGTTCCTGACGACCCAGAGTTGGTCTGTGGCCTTACAGCAAGCGTTGCTGTTTGTGTTGATTCTGGGCCGATGGCTCCTACCCAAGGGTGAGCTGAGCAGGGACCAGCTATCGCAGCTTCTGCTCGTCTACATCGGCATCGCAGCAGACATCCTCGAGTTCGTCACGGAGAACCTCAAACTGGAACAGGTGAGAGTTTATTTGATCTGATTAGCTATAAAACATGTCTAGGAAGGCCACTGTCGCAACGTCTATGCTCAAGATTTCTGACCTTGCATCCCTTCAGAAAAAAGCATATATGAAGAGATTAAATAAAAAAACAAACAGGGTAAATTACAAATGCATTCTTTAAACATATATAAATATGTTGATATAGAATGTCGGTACTATCTGCATTGAGATATGGAAGCCATGAAGCCATGAAGCCACTGTAGCCATGATGGTGACCATGATTTACCTAGCCTATAAATTGAACATTGTGTTAAATTATGCCCCAAATTAAACCGTTTTGAGAGGAAAATTAGGTCACATTTATATCCAGTGTTGTTTATCGAAGTTAACCTTTAACATACTCATTCAGATATAAAAACGTTTGGCAAAGATACGTAATTATTTATTTTTAATGTATCAACACTTAATCATGTCAACATGTTTTAACTGTACAGGCAAAGCGGTTCCCATTCCATCCATTGATTAACGGGATTACGCCTTGTACTTACGATCGAAGCGCGTTCCACTTCATAGTATGCCCCACATGCATTACTTCGCGTCGGTTCTTGTACACAATTCATAAAAAGTGCATTTTAGATTGAAATAAATCGAACAATATCCCATTAATTGTTTTGATGCAATATTCGAACGCCCCACAGTAGGCATTTATTCTTAATGAACGGTTCGTCCCTGCAAGCTCTCACGCAAGATTGCCTCAGTAAAATGTTCAAATGACAGCCAATTAGTTCATTAACCGGGTAATGAACATCTCGACCGCTGTACGATTAGATTATTATCAGCGCAGCCTCATTGGACGATGGATTGTGGGCTGCTTCCGTTCATAGGGGTGGTATTGAAAGATCGTTTATTGAAATACCATTAGGCTGTGCACGTTGCCCAGTCCCCATTGATAATATTATAAAAGTGCCCTGCTTTCTATTTTCATATTTTCTATGTTCAGTGTCCGCATGTAGATGACGTGATTATTTCCGTACATGCTATATATACATTCGAGCTGCAATTATGAACAATTACGTTTTTAATTGTTTTTAAAGTGTTTTGTTTGAATACAGCGATCATAAATCAGAAACCATAATGATATTTTCAATGTTCTGCTCATCTGTTTCTCTTTCATTTCTGTTTCTATTCACATCAGGCTAGATATACGCGTTTTAACTCCCCTTTATTGACATTAAAGTGCACTTTACTGACCGTACAAAGACCTTGGATCCTTGACATGAGGTATCTCGGAGTTATCGTTGTGTTTACACGGGCACTTACATTCCCATCCGAAGTCAGACCTTCATCCGTACATCTCTGAAGATAACATCATGTCATAGGACGTGACCATATATGGTTATTCCCTCTGAGTTAGATGTGAGACAAAGATCTCTCCGCAATGCGGCAAGCAAATCTATTTATTTTATTTTCTTATTTCAATATCCCGGTGGAGTAATATGCTACGGACATATGACGGAAGAAGTACGCACATGAAATGATATGAGACATATAAAGACACACCAACCAATCCAAATAAACAAGTAACAGAATATGGAGTAAATATTGAATTAATAGGTCAGTAGTCAACAGGAAGTGTAACAGAGGATAGTATTATACTTCAAAGTATCAAAAAGATGGACATAGTGAAGAAAATCATGTCGAGTTTCATCTATTAACATTATGATTTTCTACATGATCATGATTTTTTTCGAAAACACATGGACGACTATGATCCGGTCAATGTTTTGCAAACGAAATTTACAGAAAAGAAGTTTGAATCATCCAAAGGGCGAAAAAAATTAATATAATCATTTGAAATGAACCATTTCTTACAAGTACAGCTAATCCATGGATGTAAGAGAGTTTCAGTTTCAGCTAATTTCACAAAAGATTAAACAACATACAGCCAAACCAAAATTCAAAATGCATGTTTAATGATCAAATGGGAAGCAGCGAGAAAGGAGACGTCTATGTGATACCTAAATCCCAAATGTCGTCCGTAGCGTACATACGTAAACCAACTTCACATACTTGCATGGGTATGATAGTGGTCTTCATTGAAAAGTATTATATGGATAATTATTTTGCGTCCCTGAAAGCGATCCGTCAAATATCCATATCAGAGAAGTCGCTCCGTAATAAATCGTGCAGCGGCATCTGGACTTCCCGTCTCATACACTAGTGAGCTATACCGGAAGCGGACATGACTACAAACTCCGAATATGGCTGCGTGGTGCATCCTAGGACGACTTTTCTTACATGCATGTGGAGAATCTCATCGACACTCTTTCAAAATGATAGTCTGCTCCTTACGTAATAATGTCATCGCTCCGTCAGGAGCTCTTTCAGAGCTATTCCGAAAGATTTGGTTTTTTTTCAGGACGGCGTAGCTCAGTGATGTACGGCGGAGCTCCCAATTTGCATGGCCACCAGGTTTGCTGCAACAATGTGGTGGTGGTGTGTTTCCTGTCTATGTCTATGTATGTGTCTATGAAGTTTCCTGCAGTTCACTCGAGGGCTGACGGCTACCAAGGCCAGAACACAGTGGTGTACTTTGAAACTTATCACTTCATACACGTTTTCCATGGCCACCAGGTTCGCTGCAACAATGTGGTGGTGTGTTTCCTGCGGATGTCTATGTGGACGTGGAGTTTCACGAAGTTCACTCGAGGGCTGACGGCCACCAAGGCCAGAACACAGTGGTGTACTTTGAAACTTATCGCTTCATACACGTTTTTCATGGTCACCAGGTTCGCTGCAACAGCGTGATGGTGGTGTGTATTCTGTCTCTTTGGACGTGGAGTCTCATGCAGTTCACCTTGGGTCTGACGGCCACCAAGGCAAGGAAACCACGCGTCGCCGGCACCAGTCAGCGGAAGAAAAAGAAAGAGGACACACCGCCTAAGGTATGTGGTGGGAACAGAAAGGATAGGTAACGAGTAGTAGTGGTGAGAATTTGCGGGATCCTTGATAATCATGATCATGGCAGAATTGTTTAATATTATGATCACAAGAAGGATTCATCTCAGAATGATAACATCATCACTTTCAATGCTAGACAAATGGCTGCTCTATTAACTTGTGCAAAAATGCTTCGATGGCGCTTGAAGAGTTAAACAAGATCGATACAAAAAAAGTCATGTGATGACGTCAGAAAAGCTGTGCCATCATTGTGAGACCCGTAATCTTTACCACCACTTATGCTCCTTACCTTTGAGGCTGTGGTATCGATGTGACAAGAGGTGTTTTACGCTTTTCTGTTGATTTTTTTTTCCGTTTTATCCATTTTGTCTCTTGTCCTTAGATTTGTACACTATGCAATTTAGTTTATCTCTCATCCCCATGAAATGCAACTTGTTATCTCTTTCGTTACACCCCCCCCCCCCCCATTTTCGTTTATTTAGTAGCATTCTGTGAATTATTTTTACCGTCTTCATCATGCTTGTCTCAATAATTCCATCCTTCTGTAAGAATGTACCAGAAAACATTCGATTATTCGTACAACACGTGATTATAAGGTATTTAAAGATGAGTCTGATACCGTTGACAAATATGGGGGGGATTATTCTCTCTCTCCCCCCCCCCCCTCTCTCTCTCTCTCTCTCTCTCTCTCTTTCTCCCTACCCCCCTCCCTCCTCTCTCTCTCCCCCCTCTTCCTCAGTGTATTCTAACTTCCCTTTTTGCTGTGTTTTCCTGTTTGCTCGCTGATGAGCATGATGAGGCTACCCCGATTAAAAAAACACTTTTTCATCATATAGTATTATCCTTGATTACAAATTAGCCCTTTGACTACCAAGTCATGAATGAACCATTCACTTTTATCCCAGTGATTGTTCCCATGGTGACAATAGGGTTAATCGTTGTCGCTTTCAGGTGACCTTTTGCTGCGAGACCGAGGTGTGGGGCATCATGGCCACCGTGATCATGCAGGACGGCCCCTTCCTCACCATGCGCCTCTACCTGCTCACGGTCGAAGAGGCCGTCAACCACATGATGGTCTTCTTCACCTGCAAGAACATGCTGATCATGCTCCTCCAGGTCTACCGCCTCCTCGTCATCTGCGTCGAGCGGCCCGAATCGCAGTCGTCGATGATCGTGCGCACAGTGGTCCGCTACCGGGACGCCAGCCGCCGTTACGTCCACGAGCACAGTGCGGAGCGGCGCAGACAGAAGCTGGTGCACCACGATATCAGGTGAGTTGGGTAGTTGGTTGGTATTTTTCCGTCTGTTCAATTAATACATATATAAAGGCTTACAAAATATATATAATATATTTTGATGAAGATGAAGATCTAGTCATACCTTTCATTGTACGGCTGGTAGCTCATATTCGGCAGCAACATTGAATTGGCGCTGGTTTTCCATGGGGTACATTAAAACATGTTCATCAAAATTTTCCATGACTAGGATGAATTAGAGCATAAATAACCAAAGTGAAACAACTAAAAAAATAACAGCATAGCCTTAAATAATTGCAGTAATACTACATGGCAATAAAATTTCAGATCGACAGTACATGTGAATGCTTAAAAATGAAATTGAAATGCTTTTAAGATAAAACGGAACACAGTTCATGGTACTTCATTGTACTTTGTGGTATTCAGACGCAGCCCTATTCAAAATTGATATCTTTCAGCAGTTAAGCGAGTAATGAAGCAATCACTTATGTTACGCGCATGCATTAGCATGATAGAGCTACATTACGAAAGCTCTATGATTAGCATACCTGTGGAAACAACTTAAGTGTGATTACACTGTGGACACGAACGAAGACCTGAACGAAGTCCTGACGACGGGGTACTTGAGTTGACGGGTTTAAGTATTATGTCATCTGTCCTCTTGTCAAAATCCAGGCCGACATGACGAGGTTAAGCATCTCGTTTCGCATCCTCGCCCAAATTTTGGCGCATTGACGAGATCCTGTGTCTTGTCTTTTCTTCTGTTTTTAATGGAGTGTCTAGTTTCCTCGCCTATATCTCCAGAGTTAACTCATTTTCTCTGATATACTTTTAAGATTCAGTAATGAACTCACCAGACGAGTTGGCCGGTCCGAGTACTGTACGTATACTCACAACTTCTGAACTTAACATAAGCTTGGCCTACAAACATGGCAAATGATCATAGCTTTGGCTAGTATACGCGTACTTACATGTAGTAGTCAAATGTCACAAAAGTATAAATAACAAACATTGAACAATAGTTTCGACAATTGCATTTTAGCCATAACCCTAAACAATAGCAATATTGGAGGTCTTTAAAATATATCACTTGCACATTATGATTATACAGCTCTCAGCAGTTGTCATCTGATAAAGTTAATGTTTATTGTACTACTCGTATTCGGTAAAGCCTTTTTTTCTCTATGTGACATTAAGAGATGATTATTATAGTCATAAAAGACTTGATGATCATGAGCAGTTAAAGATACGATGAATTAAATTGATGACAATTTTGTCGGAATAATTTTATTTGCATGTTAATGTGGTTGAATACTATCTTTATGCAAATTATCATATTTTACCTGCCATTATCTACAATAGACATGTGGACCTGGTTTGTATTACTTTTCTTAAATGAAGAAACAATCGAACAAACATGTCATTTAAGGCTGATTAAGAAGAAACTTTACTTTAAATATCAAAACGATTAAAAAATTGTGAATACAGGTAAACGAAGGAAATTAAAGACAAAAGTAGATAACTACTTTTGTCTTTAATTTCATACAAACCAGGTGCACATGTTTATTGTAGATAATGGCAGGTAAACTATGATAATTTACATAAAGATAGTATTCAACCACATTACCTTGCAAATAAAATTATTCCAACAAAATTGTCATAAACTTAATTCATCGTATCTTTAATTGCTCTTGATCATCAAGTCTTTTATGACTATAATAATCATCTCTTATGTCACATAGAGAAAAAAAAAGGCTTTACCGAATACGAGAAGTACAATAAACATTAACTTTATCAGATGGAAACTGCTGAGACCTGTATAATCATAATGTGCAAGTGATATATTTTAAAGTACCCAGCTCTTGGATTTTCACAATAGTCGGAGAGGGATTGCCCAATTTTAAAATCAATGTACGTATTGCTATTCTGTTGTATCTGAAGTGAGGGCTAAGGAATCCTGTTGAAAACGTAACATGACATAATGTCACTTTTAAATGTGTTGGAGAACTCATAAAAACGGTACCTTCCCACAGGTTTAAAGCATGCAAAAGTAGCCTGTCATGTACTCATGTGGATATTCAATCAATCTTATGAAAAACTGGAGAGAAAATCACGGTCAAGTGATGTTTTTTCTAGCTCCCCCTGGACACGCATTGTCAGCCGAATCCTGACAAATGGAAGAGCGTTAAGTGCTTTCCAATGCTGACAGATGTATAGACAATGACAACGAAGTATAGACCTGCGCCTAATAGTTGGCTACATATGCACCTTTTGACGATGTGGCTTAGAATACAATTACCAGCGGGATGGGCTCCCATCTGCAACACTAATCTATGTGGTTTGATCACCTCCAGTACCACGCGTGCTGTCATGATAATTATAAGCAGGCCTGCTTAACTCTTTTAGTGCAGGTTTTAACTTTGTCCACCAGTAACCCACACAAACCCTATAGGGCATCATTGTATCTGGTGCCATATTGGTTAGGGTTAGAATTAAAGGGAGGCAATAGGCATTATTCATAGGTTCAATTACACTGATTAATCCCGATATCATTAACCGGTTTACGAAAAAAACAACTCTATCTTTAGGCACTTAAACTTCAAATAGGAAGGGGTAGGTATTCAATTGTTTATCCCCGCGCTAATGTTGTCAGGAAAGAGGGGTATAGGGTACAGTACTTCGCGACTCTCTTCTACTCTCTATGTTGCCAATAGGTATCAGCGGACCCGTGACGTTCCAGTTAGATAGTGGGGAGAGACATCGCCGCAACCATCCACTCCCACTAAATTGATTCCTGGGCAGCCGTTCATTAAAGTCCAATAACAAGTGTCCTTTACCAATCGTGCCAATACTTCCTCTCCCTTCCTCACCTCGTTGGTCATCCGTTAAGCCCATTTAGCAAGATTTGTCTCCCATCGGCTGCAGGTGCGTACATCGGCAACAACTCCATAAACAGTCCTATGTATACACACTCACCCGCATATATAAATATATATATACCTTTCCTGTGGCTTTAACGACGTATAAGCATTTTGTAGATTATATATATTTATATCAAAGTCTAAGCCATAATGCTTCACACAAATATATTTATCCCTTCCTTGTTATCCCACTTTCTTGATTTTTCCCTCTCTCTTTCTCTCCATCTTTCTCGCCACCCACCTATGTCTATGTGTATCTCTCTCTCTCTCTCTCTCTCTCTCTCTCTCTCTTTATTGTTTTCTTTCTCTTTCTTTCTCTCTCTCTCTCTCTCTCTCTCCCTTGCCTTACACACAAAAAACATGCACACACCTACATGTGTTGTTTTCATATGACCATTGTAAGTAAACATTAAACAAGACCTGCGGCAAAGACTGTGCCATAATGGCGGATCCATTGTCTTTAATTTCCCTCATAAGTGACTTCTTTCTCTTTTATATTGTTTGCTTCACTGCACAGGCAGAGGAATCGTGGTCACCAGCCGAGTCCAAAGCATAGCGTGTCGCAACACCGGCTCCTACCCGAGATCGACCACATGTCTCCCGACCAGTTGATCATGGCCCAAGCTAGCCCCCTCCTCCCCTCCTTCCCACTCACCATCATCACCGGCCAGGAGCGGGGCGTGGGCGACGGCGGCAACAGCGGGAACAAACGGAAAGAAGACCGGGTCCGGACTAAGGATGACCCCGTAGTCGATCAGAGGGAGGAGCTGTCGGATTACGACAACACCACCGCCGATCTCCAGATCCATGTCGTGCCCTCCTCGCCGATCTCGAAATCGCCTCCTCACGCAACGCCATCCTTTTGACCTGACGGCGGGGATTGTTTCCCTGGTGTGTGTCGGTTTTTGATGAGACTTGGATAATGTAAAATTAGTTTATGCAATTAGATTCTAAAACCAGTCATATTCATTTTTCCGGATTATTAAAGGAGGTAGTGATTATAAGTATCTTTGATAGATTCTGAAATTCTAATCTAAATTATATTGTGCAAAACTGTAATGTGTGATGCCCGTATACCCCTATGATGTGTTCAGAGTTGTTGTTTTAAGTATGGTAGCAGGTATGCCTTACATTTTGAACAGAAATGCGTCATAATAAAATGTCAGTGGTTGAATGTTAGCTGACAGGTGGGTTGCAGACATGTGTCTTCATAAAAGTGTGAAAGAAAATGATGCTGGCGAGGGCTAGACAAAAGAATCAGATCATTGTAAGCAAAGCATACCGGGGCTGAGGTAAGGGAAGGGAAAAAAACATATTTTAAGGCACATATCACTTTAAAAATGCATCAGTAACTGAAGTTGTTTCCAAAGTCTTTTTCTGATCATCCGGTATCCCCGTTCGTGTTTGGATTTTGACTATTACGTGGTTATTTCGTTGATAGAATGACACTTTTACGACTTGGTTCTGGAACAAAAACGCGCCTATTTTGTTGGATCTAACCAAGCAATTATTATATGCATAATATCATAATATAGCAATAAGACATTCGAGACAAAGTTAACTGATATTAGGTACTTCCAACGACGGGTCCGTATATATATGTCTCCCTCGTTTGAACTGTCTGACTTTTGTGAAGGACGTAACGGACTTAAAGACAGCCAGTCCCTTTTTCAGATCACCACAAAACCATCGAAACATTGGCAAAACATATAGAGAACTGTTAGCAAGCTCTATATTCATAATTTGAAACTGATACGTAGTGTAAAATTCAAATAATGCACGTAAACAACGTCTGATTAATAGTCTTTACCTCAGGCTCTTAACAGTTTGTGTTGAAATATTTGCTTTATTGATTAATCTGTTTATTAAATTATAAAACGCATTATGAAAAAAAATTGTTCTATGGAAGGAATCATCTCCAAAGTTTGGTAGTTACTCATAAAATTAGGATTTCACACACGCATAATAACCACATAGATACTGTAACAAAGACTAATACTTTTTTCGTGGTACGAAAAAAGTCGGTTTGAAATTTAACGGCTGAAATTTTTTACATATACAGAAAGCTTCAACATGCTATATTCTTAGAAATGGTCTTGAATCACACTTTCTTCAATTTACGATCGTGATAGACGATTTCAAATTTTAAGCTTGCAAAAGGGACGGACAATCTTTAACAGACTAAACAGCTTAGTTAGGTGGAATTTGCAAAATGTGCAAACCGATCTCGACCTATTTCTAAAGTTACGTGTTCTGTCATTTCTCTGGCGGCACATTATCTCTTATTTCTTCAGCATTTACGTCAACCAATACCCCTTCAAAATGTTGTCTCACTGCCTTATCGTATATGATCATAATTTTAGAGAAGCTAACCTTTCCTTACCTCATCACCTTTCTCTCTCTCTCTCTCTCTCTCTCTCTCTCTCTCTCTCTCTCTTTCTTTCTCTAGTCTTAATGTGGAGCTCATAAATTGTGTCTAGTATCATGTAATACATTTTCGCAATTGATAAATAATCGTTTGATATTATCCTTATTCCGTTGACTTCTCCAGTTATGGCCTATCATGCCCACAAAATCATAATCCATCTAATAATGATACTGATTATAATATCTGTAGCAAACATAGAAAATGATATAAGCATTAATGACTGTTTTGATGTAATATTTTCGTTAATCTAACAAAAATCCTATCATCAACCATTTGCTTCGAGATCTGTCGTATCGTCAGACGGGTTTAAACAAAAATTATTACTTTTTTTTAATTATGATATAATTTTTCAATATACTGGATTCATGTTTATCTGTAAATAATGATAAAAGGCATTGTGTGTTCTGTTTTTATATTTAAAAAAGGTGTCAAAATTTGGTAGATTGTTTGTATTTAATGTGTTTATTCTCGGTACATCATTAATGATAAGTCTATCATCTCATATAATAATGATAATATCGATGTACAAATCAATAACTTATAATTCATTTTTAAAATAGATGTGATATTAAAAATGTAAGATTTACTCTTGAGATACATTTTCAAAGTCAAGAGAGCTGGGTACTCTTACTGCTGGGTATATTAATTTTCCAATAAATATGATTCAGTCAAACGATTCTGAATAATCACGCACGTCCCGTATGTTTTTTATTATTATGATCAGTTCGTTAAAGTTGATGGGAAGTACTTAAGAAACATGAGACCCGTATTAATGGCGAACAATTCCGCCGTCATCACGGCTTTCGGCCTTATTTAATTTTCAAGGACGTTATCACCTTGAAACAATTCCATCACGTGCTCTTGGTCACGGCAGAACAACTCCGGTCCTACTGAAATCTTCCAAAGAGCAACCGAGAGTGCCAATACCTAAGAACAGTGAAGAAGTAGACGAGATCAGCGAAGAAGCTACCTAGAGCAGCAGAAGCCACCAAGAGATACCGAAGACAAACGGTAGACCTGTGTGAGCCTGGTGTAATGGTTGCTTAGTGAACTAAATCAGTATTATCAAAAAATTTCTTGTAAAACCCGTAAATTCTCTTGGCGGCCTCTGCACGGCAATACCTGGTGATAGATATAGCGATCACGAACTCCTGGTTGCCCTTGGTGGAATTTAGTAGGACACAACGACTCTGAATACGACTTAAACGACTCGAAATGAAGAACGCTCAAGGGAGACAAGACTTTATAAACAGATGATCTTTATGTAAAGGTTAGGTTAATACAGGTTTCAAAGAGAAACATTATCCAAGGAAAACACAAAATGCGGGATTTCTGCACAGGCGGTCGTTAAATCGGGTTTCACTGTACTGCCATCCATTGAGAAATCACTCTCAGCAATGAATTGCGACGCATTCTGGCGCCTCTTCAACAGCTTTTACCATAGAAACTGAAATAAATGAAGAGGCTTGTCTGATAAGTGAATTATATGTTTGGCCCAGATTGCCATTCTGTGTTTTCTTGGATTTTTGCGCAACTTTCGTCGGAGATCCGACGGACATTTCGGGTTTAGCGATGTGCCGTAACTCGCCAGAGATGGGGGTATTGCAATATGTCTAATTTCAGCATTGAGTGGGCCTGAATAGCGTTACTCATTATGTGCAGGTAATGTATGGAGGGAGATACAAAGAATGTGATGGAGAGGGAGAGAGCATGTGTGTATGTGTATGGATGTATATGTGTGATAGATATGTACATCTACTTGGAACAGACAGAATGAAGAGATAGAGAGAGACATGTGCCTACTTAAGGAAGGGGGGAGGGGGAGAAGTGGAAGATATTGAGAAATGGTGTGCGCGCGTGTGTGTATGTGTGTGTGTGTGTGTGTGTGTGCGTGTGTGTGTGTGTGTGTGTGTGTGTGTGTGTGTGTGTGTGTGTGCGTGCGTGCTCGCGCGCGTTTGTGTGTGTAATAAAGAGATATAAAGAGAGAGAGGAGGAGGGTCGAAAGGAGGGAGAATGTCTTTCCCATGTACAACCACTCTCTGTGTGCTATGTGTGCATTGTGACACCATGAATGTACATAAATCCCACAGAGTACTTAATTCTGTAAGGAAGGTTTAAATCAGCGATTGAACATTTCTAATCGTACTTACATTGGCAATAATTCATGAATGACGGAGAGTAACCATGGTAACGGGGATCACTTACACTCGATTACTTCTGGTCTTATGTAAGGATAATTTTATTGATTCTCATCCTGGTCAAACTACATCCAACTTCTCCACTGCTTCTTTCTTTTTGATTGAACAGTTTCGTAACGTTTTGTGAATAGTACCTACATAGCATGCTATAAAGATTACACACCTTTTCACACTTGAGGTAGTCGGATATACGTTTTCATCTCTCAATTATTTTTCTTCTGGGGTGGGGGGGGGCAACAGTCATATTTACCAGGTTTACAGCTTCGACGCAACACGTATGACTGCATACATCCTCACCACAGCCGTATATATCTCGACTCACTCAAAGTGAATGTAGTGATGTGGGATAATCCCTATTACATAACCTCTACTAAATTCACGCAATGATATATTCCTTTGCGGTCATTTAGAATTGAAATTGTAATGCAATATTTACGGTAGTGGTACGAAAAGGCGCCAGCGCCAGCGGTCACAATGCAATATACGCAATGATAATTATTCATATTATTGTCAGTTGTCAATATCACGTCATATTTGTCATCGTCACATCCCCATTTGTGTCAGCAGCAGAAAAAGAAGTAACATCGTTACCACTACCACAACCACAACCACCACCACCACCACCACCATCACCACCACCACCACCGATACTGTGTACTGTACCACCACCACGACCAACAATACAACCACACGACCAGAAACAACCATCACTACCATCACGACCGCCGTCATCGTCATCGTAATCGCCTTAACCACCACTACCTCTATTTCCACCTCTGTCTACATCCCCAGCACCATGCACACACCAGCGCCACAACCACCTCTTCCGCCACCATCACCGCCATCGCCCATCACCGACTGCCAGCATCATAACCACAACAGTATGCATTATTGCCATCGCCACTACCATTATACCATTGTCAACACCATCACCACCATCGCCACAACCTTTACTACTAACCACTGCCATCAATAACACAAGGAACAGGGTCACCACCACATTATTCAACATTACCAGGATTCCCATTACCACCATAACCACCACTACCGTCACCATCACCACCATCACCATCAACAATGTTTAAGTCACTACCTCCACCCACCACCATAATCAGTACCACTACTGTCAGCGTCACCACTATCCCCTAAACAGGATTCACCATTGCCACCACCACTACCATGACACCATTGCAACCAATATCACCGCCATTCCACCTACACTTATCGTTACCCTGACCACTATTACAACCCCCCCCCCCCCCCCCGCTATACCATCACCGTCGTCATACTATCATCATCAGTTGATTACACTATACACTACCACCATCAATTACCACCAGTCCATCATCACTTCCGTCTTCATTACCAAGACCTATAACACCTTTATCAACACCTGCAGCAACAAAGCCGTTACCCCTACCAATATCACCACCATTGTTCTCTATACCAGCCCACTACCAAAATCATCAAGCCTCACCACTACCACTACCATTACACTATTGCAACCACTACCGCCACCACCACCACCACCACTGCCATAAGCATTATCACCACTGCCAGCATCACCACTATCACACCACAGCAACTCCCCAATATCACCATTACCACCACCATTACACCATTGCAACCATTATCACTGCCATCACCACGACCACCACTACCGTTACAATCACCGTCATCGCCATCAACATTGTTTTTGTCACTACCTCCACCACCATAATCAGTACCACTACTGTCAGCATCACCACTATCCCCGGCACAGGATTCACCATTTCCGCCACCAATACCATGACACCGTTGCAACCAATATCACCGCCATCCCAATTACCCTTACCGTCACCGCAATCGCCATTATCGTTACCCTGACACGTATTACCACCCCCCCCCCCCCCCAACTCTATACCATCACCATCATCTTTCTATCATCACCAGTTGATTACATACCACCATCAATTACCACCAGTCCATCACCAAAATCATCAAGCCTCACCACTACCACTACCATTACACTATTGCATCCACTACCGCCACCACCACCACCACAACCACCACCACCGCCTTCGTCATTTTCGTCATTATGATCACCATCACCACCACCACTGCCATAAGCATTGTCACCACTGCCAGCATCACCACTATCACACCACAGCCACTCACCATTGTCACCATTACCACCACCATTACACCATTGCAACCATT
Organism: Arbacia lixula; assembly: GCA_963669155.1. Lineage (NCBI taxonomy): Eukaryota > Metazoa > Echinodermata > Echinoidea > Arbacioida > Arbaciidae > Arbacia > Arbacia lixula. Next base: position 12,424,650 of record OZ022576.1, on the reverse strand, counting down.
ATCAATACCATCACCACGACCACCACTGCCGTCACAATCACCGCCATCGCCATCAACATTGTTTTCGTCACTACCTCCACCACAATACTCATCACCACTAACTGTCAGTATCACCACTATCCCCGACACAGGATTCACCATTGCCACCACCACAACCATGACACCATTGCAACCAATATCACTACCTTTACCGTCACCGCAATCGCCATTATCGTTACCCTGACCACTATTACCCCCCCCCCCCCACGCTATACCATCACCATCATCATACTATCACCATCAGTTTATTACACTAGCACCATCAATTACCACAGCCCACTACCAAAATCATCAAGCCTCACCACTACCACTACCATTACACTATTGCAACCACTACCGCCACCACCACCACCACAACCACCACCACCGCCTTCGTCATTTTCGTCATTATGATCACCATCACCACCACCACTGCCAGCATCAACACTATCACACCACAGCCACTCACCATTGTCACCATTACCACCACCATTACACCGTTGCAACCATTATCACTACCATCACCACGACCACCACTACCGTCACAATCACCGCCACTATCGCCATTGTCATCATCGTGAACACCATCACCACCACGACCACCACCGCCACTTTGTAGAAGTGTCATGCGGCAACATGGATACCATCGCTTTACATAAACATCACCTCTATCTGCGGTGCTAGTATCATTAACAATCGTATTAATATTCATGAAAAGCTAGTTAAGTGAATATCAATTTAATGAGAAGCCTTAAAAGTATCATTAAGAGTCCATGATATTCATGAAATGCTCGTTAGTGAGTATTAATTTTAATCCCAAGCCTTATAAATATCGTTAAGGGTTCGAAATAGGAGAAAAAGACTTGAAAATACCGCGAAGACATGAACATTAATGTTTAATTCAGCGAGTGACATAAAAGAAAAAAACGGGTGCATTTCAATTCAGAAATGAAATTGGAAAAATGGAGTGCCTGAGAGTTTTTTTTTTTTCTTAATATATAATTGTGAGCGGGACAACACCTTGAGGGAACTCGAGAGAGGGTTTATTTGGTGTGGGTGCGTGGACACGTGTGTATTTGAAGGGGCAGTATCCCTGATCGAAAGAGGGCATATTTTCAGGATTGTCTACTGTGCGGGGGGCAATTGAGAAGAACAACAAAACTAAATGTGTCTAGTTGAAAGGTGCTCCCGTCGTATATATATATATATAAAACAGTGTCATGTACAATGATAGAGGATATAGGATATGTGGACAACATTGACTGCGTACCTCAAGGCGGGTGTGGGAAGGAAACATCTGAACATCATATAACATCTCGAATAAATGGAGTGGGTGTGAAAGACTATTGATGGGAAACTTCGCATTTTGAACTAAAACAAGCCTTAAGTGTGTGCTTCAAGTTACGTCGGCAGCAATATGTATGAAAAGATCACAACCATATACACTGATACCACCCAGAAATATGCTATACAATAACACAGTTCTTCCTTTTTTTTGACAATGAATTGTTGTCAAATAAGTATCCCACATTCTACTTAATGTAATGGATGACATTAGATACCTTATTTAAATATAACCGTGTAACAATGTCTAAATGTAATTTAAGGTCTGGTTAACTACGGCTGCGGCCAAAAGGGACAAAACTTGCGCAATGGTGCGTACACAGTGATACAGGTGCGTACAAGCATTGTCGAAATTCGAGAACGCAATAGGCTTAAAGTTTTGTCACGTGCATACAGAGTTTGGTCCTGGGCGTATGCGCGTGCATTCCTAACACTAGCCATTTTATTTGCATTCTTTCTAGAATGTAAGAATCACAATACAAGATTCCTTTCAAATGGCTCAAATAGATCCATGGACGAATTTCATCGTAAAAAAAGAGAATGGTCATCTACTGCGGCCCCATAATCATATTGGGAAGATACGATATCCAATTCAATTCAATTTTATCAATCTGAAACATCTTTTTCACATTGATTTGAACAATGATGTACATAAGAATTCAGATAAAGAGATAACTTTGAAAGTTTTACACAACAAACGCCGTTGAATTTGTAGCAAGAACATGAATGTGACAAGGAGATATCATGACTGAAATAGATCTGCAAAACAAAACATGATGAAGGCGGCAAAAGTCATTAAAGTAAAAGCTTGTGTCGGATATGCCTTGAATATAAGGCAATAATGCATTAGTACAATAAAAACAACTAGACAAATCAAACAAAGGTCCAAAGTAATGTTAAAGAGGAAGTCGCAAGAGTTCCTCTTTCATTTGTTTTTGCGTGGGATAAAAAAGGAACAAGTGACATAATTGGACTGTAGACAGAAAGAGTTCGTTGAGTTGTATCTAATTTTCTAGTACATATTTAGTTGCGCAGTAAACTAAAGTACATCGAAATCGAAACCAAGAAAAAGCTGCAGACGACACGATTTTGCCACGATTCTACAGTCGTATACGGGCGTACGACTCACAATGTAACGCCACCGACTTGCTGTCATTCCGCCAGTCGCAGAGTCGTACGACTGATCGGATCATGACGTCAGCGGTGGCCTCTATGCGAACTATTTGAAGGCAGGAGAGTTGGACGTACTCAACTGGTTAATCAACATCAAGAAACAACATGGACATTAACACCCGTGGACCGTTCAACTGGAGGAAGATGGATGGCAACCAACCAGCATCCTGTGTGGCTTTTGTAATGATGATGAGGAGGGTGGTTTAATGTCCGTATAGCGTTTCGAGGAAAGGGAAGAATACACAGACGGTACCTTTAGACATTTCCAGGAGGTGGTCCCATAAATATCACTTATTTTAGATAATATCGTGAGATATTCAAACGCTCGTTTTCCACTTACATGCATTATGCAGCAACATTGACAGATTATGTTGGGTGTTAAAAGTAATGAGCATGTATCTCTTTGCAGTAGATTAGGTTTTATCTGAGGTCTGTTCACTATTCAAAATGATCACATTTGAAATAAACAAACCAAAAAGTAAATCCTCCCTCCCCAAAGCAAAATAGCATAACTTTTTATCGAAGAGGTTTTGGGCAAAATAATGTGGCAGGATTGTTTCTCTACTTATTGACTAACTTATGTGTGAAAATCACAGTAATACTATTACTCCTGCGTGAGTGGGCAAATTTTAAAGGCAAATTCAATTTCTGGTGCATAATTTATGTCCTTTCAATGTTTATCATCCATCTTTCGATGCCCTAACACCCGACACTTGACACATTGTTCTGGTTGAGAGAGCACCGTTGAACAAATACTCGGCCTTCTTGAGTTTGAAACTTTTAAAAACCCTTTATTTGGTGACAAAATAAAACTCTGGATTCTTTTGACAAAGATGTAACATGACCTATTATGTAAACATAGGAAGTCCTTTTCGTGTCATGGTTGAGTGAAAACACTTTAAATATCGCACAAGAAATGCAAAAATGTATTGTTAAAACGGCATGAACAATTACCCTTGTGACTTTTGAAAAGTTACATTTTTTATTTTAAAATTTGCCCACTCGTGCATGACTAATTGGATTAATGTGGTTTTCACACAGAAGTTAGTCATTAAGTTGAGGAACAATCCTGTCAAATTACTTTGTCCAAAACTTTTTCGATAAAAAGTTATGCTTTTTTGCTTAGGGGGGGGGGGGGGGGGGCTTACTTTTTTGTTGTGTTTATGTTAGTCTGAACAGACACAGAATTCCAAACACATTGGCAGAACATTTTTATCATAGTGAAGTGGCCAGGGGCATCCATACAACCCTAAGGTGGTCCGAGGGCCCGATAGATCGACTATCGAAACGGGTCCGATAGATCGAATGTCCTCAAAACTGAGGCGATAGAACGCCTCATTTTTTTAATCAGACTAAACCTGTGTGACTTGCGATGGAAAACTGCACACACACAGACACACGCAAATACACACACATACACTCACACACCAAAAAAACATGTATGGGCTTAAAACCAAAATATTTACAAAATGAAAAAAAAACCACATGTATTTGTTTTGTGGTTGACATGGCAACGGGGAGGTTAAAACATGTTATCTCAGCTGCAGTATGACGTTGGGAATTAAACTAACTAAAATTCTGAGAGCCCCCCCCCCCCCCTCCTCACCTCTCTCTCTCTCTCTCTCACACACACACACACACACACACATACCATTGACGCGAATTCACAAAGGAGTTTTAGCGCTAATCCATGGTTTACACCAAGGACTAAAATAAATAGTGGACTAACAGAATCTGCAATTCACAAAAGTTTTATCTTAAGTCCACAGTTTAGTCCATGAATCTTGTAGTTCACTGGTCATGAATTCCAATCATGTTTTAATCTGTTTTAAAATACGTGGACTAAAATTAAAACTCCTTTCTTGATTCGGGCCAATAATCCTGTATCTATCGGACCCACTTATCTACTGCACCTTTGGTCTATTCGTTGTAGGTCTATGGTCTATCGCGACTTTCGTTCTATCTGCCTGTGTATAGCCAAACTGCCCATCCGGATTAATTTCTCTCAATTAAAATTGCCAACAAATTATATTGAAAACAGGATACATGTAATGTGCAGGGTTTCTGTTTTGTGCCAGATAAACTGTTGCTGGACAATATTTGTTTGAGAAACTTTCAAAATTCGTGGTCCAAATTTGTCCGGAAGTGAAAATCTCATTAAATATTCGAAGGATTATCAAAAGAAAGATAGCTGACTTCATATTATTCATATCTAAATATCTAATACTTGATTCGAGTTGAAACATTTTTACAGTTATTTTTCAACAGTGTCGAAAGCTGGTTTTAACACTTAATACATCAATACAAGTTAGAAATTGAATGCAATATGACCCCATACAGGATTTGTCGAGACAACCCACCTTGAATCAGAATTACAGTTTCAGCGACTCTGCATAGGGAATGGTTGTAAAATGCAGCTCCACTGGCACAGATTTAAGTTTGGATCAAGAAATCTTGAAAAAAAAGAAGTGAGTTTTAACAGCTTACCCAACCCTTAAACCGAAAGTTGTCAGCAAGTGATTAGGAGCATTTTATTTATTCATTGTTTTGTATTTGTTTCTTTGTTTCTTTTTTTTTTTTTTTGGGGGGGGGGGGTTAGTTTTACTGATTTATTGTTTAAATGTAGGCAATTAACACGACTTTCCAATATTGACCTCTTTTTGTTGTTTTTGTTGTTGCCTCGTTTGTATAAGTTCATTCGTGGGAACACTTGCAATGCTACAAATTACCCATGGATCACTGTGAAGAACTATTGATTTTCTATGTAAACATAAAAACATTCTTTAACGACAGAATGAATCATCAACATACATGTAGTAAATTTGTCCCACTGGTTGCATTGATATCATATTCAATGAAAATCGAATCCTACAAATTTGACACACTGCTATTTTCTATGAAATGAAACAAAATCACGTCACCCATGCTCTACGATCGCTTTGAGGAAAATCTCTTAACTCCCCTTAGTCTTTACCCTACCCAACAATATAAAGCGGTAAAGAGCCTTGTGCTAGCAGCTGCCGAATTTCCCCTTCTCGATCTTCAATGAACACCCCACCCCACGCAACCTCATCCCTTGCCACCATTTTGTTCTGAAAAGATGAGGGATATTCGATCAAAACATACCGAAAAAATATGTTGTATTATGAATTGTGAGGGCAACTAAAATATAAGATATTTAGAAATTAAATAACAATATTAGAAGAAAGAGAAAAATATGGAGTGGATTTAAATACCAAACAACGCAAGGGTGACAAAGAAGAAGAACAAAAGAAATATTGTGCTCGTCATCGCCTGCGGGCGGGCTTTCAATACGCAGTCTTCACCGGAAGACTAGCGTACGGTATACACACACACGTAGAGCTAGCATGCAAGCTACGTATATTCACTGTTAGCGGAATGTTTTGTTGAAGCCTCACGATATATCCCGGTCCGAGACGAGACGCGTACCTGGATTTCAAAGGGAATATATAGAAATTTTGAGGAGGCTGGAAAGCACTCCTGTGCTTAAATAACATTTTTATTGACTGTAGAGGCTCAATTGTGCAGATATTTCAAGATGTCTAGCTTGCCAATGGGTGAGTTTACTGCGAGTTTTTGCTAATATATCTTCTTGTTATTCATGAGATGTCAGAGCGTACGGCGAATATTACAAGGAGCGATATGAAGCCCGACGTTTTCTTGTTCTCGGCGTGCAGGAAGCTTGGCTTTATTTTCTCGTGAACGCTAATTTTCTCCATTATATTATCTTATTCCACTGCAATATTTAGCATTTATATTGAAATTTGCAACTTGCATCGGAAACTGCGCACTCTCGCGGTGCACGTGGATACATGCAGAGAGTGAGGAATCACATAGGTAGCCAAAAAATAAGAAGAAATATAGGGGTTGCTTTGTATTCCTTTGTTTGGGCGATCTGAGCGCGTTGGGGCCCCTTGCGAAGGGTTAGCAGCCATGAAGCAGCCATTAACACAGCGGACCAATCGCAGCTCTCTATTTTCGTCGATTGTTCATCGTTCACGGGAATGCATTCGCTGCTCTGCAAATGGAGGGTTAGGGGGTCATGCCTGTTTCTAATAATTTTCATATTTGAAAATCAAATTTCCGTTGTGGAATGTGACGTTTTTCCATAGTTCTCTTTCATTTAGTGATACTGAGAAGATAATTTAATGCTTATATTGTTAGCCTTGCCAATCATATGTGTGCTAAATTGATGATATCCATACAAAATCACAGATAGTAATTTTTCTCCATACAAATTTGTTATTCATTCAATCATGCTTCATTTTTGAGCCTGGCTTGAACAATGAAGTGACACACATATTTTTGTTTGTAGTTGTCACAGCACTGTATAATTTTGTTGATCTGCTAAAAGTTAGTCTACAGGAATACTATTTTTGTGGAATTATTTGAATGAAAAAAATGGTAATTCTGTAGATTTTATTTTATTGTCTTTTGGGGGTATAGAAAGAGTTGATAGATAATGGATAGTAACTTCACTGTAACATTGCGCACTGTCTAGAAAAAAAATGTGTACTTTTACTAGAGTGAAGCACTGTCTAGAAAAAAATGTGTACTTTTACTAGAGTGAAGAACTAAGCGTATGTATGCATAGGGCTACAGAAACCAGCAGCAAAAAAGATTCAGTAAATCTACGCAATATGAATATAGGAAACACAAAAGTTTCTTCCAATTATCGTGAAAATTTAAATTACGAGAAATCATTCAATGGATTTTGAAAATTGTTGCCAATCAACCCTTTTCTCTAAAGTTCATGCTGTGTGCCCACTCAGTGACTGCGATGGTTGCTGACTGAAGATGCAAGTATTGAAGCATGGACCTAGCATGGATGGATTGCGCTCGGTCGGATAGACCTCCTTTGATCTATGATGACCGCTGCCTCATAAAAATTCAAGACATTCAGGTGTTTTAAACAATTAGCTGTATTTCTAATTAGGCAGTGCCTCCTCTGAATAACAAAAGAAATCTGTTTTCGAAAATATATCAACATATTTGAAAAGTATATGAAACACTCAAACGATTTCAAGATATTTTTAAGGAAATACGATTGCCCAATGTGCGATATGGAGGCATTTCTCAGACATGTTTACTGCAGTATTCTCCTTTTATGACAAAAATGAAGCAACGATATCAGAAATTCACAGAATCGTATCATTATAAGATGTACTATTACTACACATACACTTTAGTACATGAAGTGATTATGGAATCTTCTTCCCATACAGAATATATATTCCTCAAAACGCATCCTACATTTTGTCATGCTTGTTTGGCAGCGGATCTCCCTCGATCAAAGAGCCAAACGCGTAAAATATTCCATTGTGGTATCAATGCAGGCGACTGGTGTAGGAATAAATTACACTTCGTGCAGACTCCATTCCTTACACCTCTATGAATTAAGTAACTAGTAAGGTCACAATGCGCATGCCCTTTTCACTTCATCTTGTGTGCTATGTAATTTTAAGTTAAAGGTAGGCTCTTTTTTCGGATCTAGTTTCATTGAACATTCAGGCTTAAATTAATCACCAACTCACCATAATATGCTGTGGTATTTTATTTAAGGAGACAAACCTTTCCGCTCTGTGAAATGAATTTATGCTCATTTCGGAGCTGTAATGATTGTAGAAATCTATGTACATATTTTAAATGGTGATATTTCCCTGAAATACTGGAAAGAATTTTTTTTTTTTTAGATTTGAAGGTAATTTTGATCAAAATTCTGGGGTTTCAAAGTGACTGTCAATAATTGCAGGCAAATTACACACTGAATTTCATGAAATATGCAGTGATCTGGTACTTTCTGAAGCAGAAAATTACAAAGCTCAATTACCCTTGATTGATCTTTTCAATTGGCATAGATTCCGCTGACATGCATTCAAAATGCGAGAGATTCTACTACTGTAAAAGTGGACATTTTCGCACTCGGGGTAGTAAAATGAATTTCGCGGGTTGTCCAGCCCTTTGGACGATCAATTCACTCAGCTCACCACTGAGACACCAGTGCTGGCCAGGCAGCGGCAATAGCATGAAGATGTTGTTGAAGCGCGACGTAGGCCTACATACGTGACGCGTGATGCATCAAAGCAAGCACGCATACAAAGCGCGCCGACAGGAACTTCGTTTAGGCGCGAATATATTCGTGCATTTTTATTTTCGCGCCAAATACATGCCGCACAAAATGTAAGAAAATTTCCACTTTTACAGTAACCGTTTTGACACCACACACTGTTGTTGAGTTGGGTTTCCAGTTTGAACCTTCCCATAGGCAGGGTGCTACATAACTTTTTTTTAGCACTGGCCCGTTCGGGCAAGCAGATTTTGAAAAAATTAAAAATCACTTGCCCGAAAAGAAATTTCACTTGCCTGGAAAGAAAACACATTAATGCTACATTTCTTACATAAAATTCAATTTAACTATTTTATGGGCCGTATACATAAACCTATACACTCACAATAAATAAAAACACACACAGACCACTGTTTGCTGGTAACAAAACACTTTTGCTTTAATATGTTCTTGTTTTTTAATCGAACATGAAGAAGATTGTTTAGCTTTTTATGATTACAAAATAGGAAAACTTGCATATTGATTAGCTATTAACTAGCTGTAATACTCTGCTTGCCCGATTCGGGCCAGTACTTTCCCCACAATCATCAAAATAGCTTGCCCGAACGGGATTTTCACTGGCCCCGGGCCATCGGGCAAGCGCTTATGTAGCACGCTGCCATAGGCATAATTATCGTGTGTGTAGTATCAAGAGAATTCTTGCATTTGTGATAAAATGTGATAAAATTAAAGATGGGTCCATTTTTTTCACCATTGTCATGAAACCATGTCGGATCGCTATTTTCACAAGCATGTTTATTTGAATATTGTGAACAAATTACAATGCAGACTGCAAGGATTTGAAGTATTATTTTTGAAACTGAGAAGGGCAAAGACTGAACTGGTCAGGAATGGGAACATATATTAATTAGCCTAAGTGCATATATTATATAGAATTTCCTATTTGTTTACGTCTCAAATAATTTGTGCGGGAAGAGTGGCTCCCTACCCCCCCCCCCCCCCTTTCATATGATATTGACGACAGCAACATAAATGTGGCGTTTAATGCACACATGATTCGAGCACCGAGTTAGAATCTCACAAGTCTGGAGAAATCAACAAGCCCAAAATATATTTGTTTAAAGAAAATTATCGTCATGCACCCTATAATGAGGAAGAGTGCTCCATCTTGTCATGTAAATATGAACAAAATTGATTGGTTCAATGGAGTTTTCAAGTTGCGGAAAGCGGGTGGTTAAACTATGACAGCATACTCTACGCCAATGTGATGGAAGTGGATTTTCACTTCTGTTGTCAGTGTACATACAGTTTGTGCATGTAGCTGTTGCTAGAATTTATACGGGCAATTCAGCGCAGCAATAGCCACTTTTTATGAAGTTCACATGTACAACATAATGTAAACTTTATTCTGAAAATTGCTCTCTTTTATGGAAATTGTATTCCAATGCTTATCCAGTCGTGAATCCATGGAGACTGAGAATGAGGTCACAAACTGTCATTTTGAATAATTAACCATTTGAAGAACATTATTCATACTTCAGAATTATTGCAATTAATATCTAAAATGCATGACACAAGTAGTGCATTTCTTTCATTTCATTTCAATGTTGATCAATTTACATATAAACGCGGGCAAAGTATGAATTACAGGGTACTCATGCATTCTCACAGAGTGTGCTAGTATGAGTGGATGATGAATCAGAGGAAGGGCTGGGTTTTTCTCACTTTCATTTTGTCAGTTTGTAGTGTATGATGCGCATCTGGCAGCTTATAAAGTATTTTGTTATCTTCCATTTTGTCTACAAGCAATGTCTTGATACTATGCTGCATAATCATTATATTCAATCAACTAACTTTCAGTGTAGATGGTATTCATTAAGCCAGAGTCATATCGATTTTTTCAGAAACCGGTGTTCGATGGCTTTGCGCCGATCGAACATCGATGCATCGACGAAACATTGACAAATTGTGTACAACGGATAGCGAAGCGCGAATGCTAGCGGTCGTGTACATTTTGCTTATTACATGAAGTCATCCGGCCACTGCCAAGTGCCAATTTATGAATGAAAATATAGTAAGCATGCGCAGTGCAGTCCTTCCATTTCCCCACTCAGTATTCCACCAAAACAAGTGTGCAATTCTCTATCACCTCGTACCAAAATCGACCTAGAGTTTCATTCTCCTATATTTTATATGAATTATGAAAGGTATTCTCGGAGAATCTATTTTCTCACCGATACCGCACATGTAAGCGAATTTTGTTTACTTCTTGCTTTTCCGTCAAAATCTTACGAATTAGCGTCAATATGGCATCGAGTTTGTTGGAATCTGTAGAGTCTATTGGAACATGCACAAAGTAAATTGGCTTCCGGGTTTCGGACAACGTGACCGGATATCGTTATAGCTATCGATACTTCCGCACACAGTCCGAAGGAATTATTTTAGCGACCACGTGGTCATGACATGATCTACGCGATGCACCAATCAGCGGTCTCCAAATCGCTGTGCGGAGACGCTCTATCAGTCTGTCGGCAGCGTGTATGCAAATGAGCCTTAATGAGCGAACTTACGCACGATCACCACTGTGCTGTTTCCGGGTTTTCACAACACACGATACTATCCGTTGTACACAGTCTATGGACAATTGTTCATTGTGGCGTTGCGTAGTACGGTATATATGAACGAATCAAAGACAAGTACATATGTAGTAGCTGCTTGATCATCGAGTGACCAGTTCGTTCTCTTGATGCGTTACCTGCAAAACTCACAAAAGAGAGTCGGAACCAAGTTAGCAAATTGAAATTGTGAAAATATGAAGATGAATTGTGTATAACAGGACTATCAACAAAAGATTTTGTGTTTTCTAGTCAATTTGGTAATTTCGTTGATGCATCGAATTCATCAAAACAAAATCGGAGTTCGACGTCCTCGATCGAACACCAGCTTAATAATCGATTCGACTCAGGCCTAGTATTCATATCTTCGTGAAATATTTGTTCATGACTTATGTTTTCATTTCGACAGAAATTCATGTAAATAACAAATCAGGATGAAGTACATGACTATAATTGCTTTCCAGTTCCTCTGTGGCTCTAGGGACCTGGAGGAGAGGAGACGGAGATAGTTCTAGGTCTTGTGAATACCACACCTTTAAACCAAGAATGTTTTAACAAAATGGTACATCCATCCACTTGAGATAGGTGTGATGCTGCCAAAATTCATGACTGCCATCTGCTCCTAATGATACAAAAATGTCCTATTAATACACAATGTAGTACATGTAGAACAGGTTTGAGCAATTTTATAACACGATATGATGCAAAACAGTAGGAATGAATATTTTTGTACTGCAATATCAAATAATAGTTAGTGCCTGTATCTGAAACAATATTTCTCAATGAAATGATCATGGATCCAGTGCAAGTATTAAATCATATTTCTGCAAATGCATGTAGATATCAGTGGTTTATCCATAAAAGAGTTCGCACATTTTATATTGTTTATGCATTGAATTCAACCATGAATCATCCAGCCAGTTGGTGACATTGCGCACTGGATCAAAGATAAAATCCATGTCAATCTTTTTTGTGCATTGATTTCAACAGTGGTACAGGGATTCTGTATTTATCAATTAAATGGCTGTAGATACTCCGTGTAATTTAGATTTTATTGGTACACATGTACCCAAATGAGCTGTACAGTGTTACATGGTATACTAGTGTTGAATAAATCCATATCCATCAGTCTAGAGTATATGCGAGGCTATTCTGTGGTGAACTGATTTTAGTGCGAGTCAAATATAACTACTTCTATTCTTATTTTTGTTGTTGTTTTGTTGTTTCAGTCTATGGGACCAAAATGGTGGTGTATAAAAGGCACTTGCAGTACATGTACAATGTACAAATGTACAGCTAGGGCAGTGGAGACTAGACATGGTTATTTCTGTATTCTACATATCTTTGAATTGTGCAGTAATGCATTTTTTTTATTGCAGTTGATTATTCATTTCATTTCATCATCACCTTTTTTTTTTTGTTCAAGCTATAAAGTGAATGTCATTTTATTTTGTTCTCGTTACCATTCTCAATTTCATGTTGTTACACTCTACTTCAGGTCACCATGTAGGAATGCCCAAACCTCAGCAGCAACAGAATGATCTGGGTTATGCACGGCAATGTGAGATTTTTATTTGTCACTTTTTTGGAGCACTGTTCTAAGCCTTTACTTCTTACCTAATATTCTTTCCGTGAGAATATATCAGCTTTTAACTCGTTTAATTTTCTTCTTTCTTTAATCACTCATTCACTCTGGCACAAATCTGCACCCTGGCATTTCACTGGCAAATTGGGCTTCATAGACTGCATTTTAGTACACTGGCTGCATTCCTCGATTATCAAAAAGCTAGAAAGAATGGTCATTTTAAAAAAAAATGAAGTCTGTGAATGCATATGCCTTTATAGATTGAATACATCTTTTTGCCTCCAAGATGTTACCTCGGGGCAAATTTTACAAAGTGATTCTGACAAGTAATTGTGAGCATACCCCTCTGATATCTTCCCTTGCTGCTGAAAAGAAGGTATGGAAAATGAAAGTTCTATTGTAAGTCTCTATGTGCTGGTGTTGTACCTGTAGTTCCCAAGCTTTTGTTTTTCTTTGTGTTACATGTACAATGCAATATAGGATTCCCATTGATACTGTGGGTAATGGTATGCTAACACCTTATTTAACTTTCCAGTCTACACTCTTCTCTCATTCTTGTGTGTATTCTTCTCATTCGTACACTTGTATAGTGAAATTTTTAAAAAATCCATGTTTAGCATCCTTGCTGCTTTTTTTTTTTTTTTATGGAGCCACCGTTTATTGATTCTTAATTCTGGAGTGACATTGATATCAATGAGCTGTGACTTTCTCACTTCCCATAAATGCCACATTACGTGAGGCACAAGTTGCATATGTTGTGCAATTGTGGAGAAGAGTCCAGGTGTGGCCATTTTGAGAGGGAAAAAAACGGTGGCCTTCTTTAAGAATGGCAGACAGCCCTCTTGGATGTTATATTTCAAGCACCCATATTTTTTTTTTTAAAGAATTAGAAAAGTGCCTCATCCTGCCTGTTATCCGTAAAAGCAGGACGCTAAACATTTTTTTTATGTGTGCGTTTAATTCCCATCTTGGAAGCCTATTTTGAGTTAATGGGTGTGTAGTGTTGTGTGTGTGTATGTGTGTATAAGATCGTTTTGCACGGACACTGATCACACGCCATAACTCTGTTTCATTTAAGGAAGCAAGGTTGTATGGTAGTAAAACACATTTTCGTTGGTTTATTGAAGGATTGAAACATAGACAGCACACGTGCAAGTGCGGTCATATAAATATATATTGCACAGAGATATGACGAGATGTACATGAATAAATGCGGTGTATAAATTAATGCCTACTGTACATGAAAGTCCCATGATAAATGAAGGGCGATAATGAAGGAAGGGGCACATGCGATGAATGATGATGCAGAGACTTGGTGACGGAAACGCGACTTCGTAGACGTGGCTGAAGAGCCCTGAAGATCGCGATGTCGACGCTACACCTACAATATCTTGTTGCTACATGTTGGCTGTGGGAGCATCTCTTTCCCGCTCTCTGTTACTAACTTTCTCTCCCCATTCTTCAGATTCTCATTCGCTTTCTCTCTCGGAAATGCACAATGGTAGTCTACTACATGTGTCTGGAAAGGACAATTTCTCAAATCCGGCTTTTCTTGTTCCTCCCCCTCCCCCCCCCCCCCCCCACCTTCATGTACAGTACATTGAGGAAATTGAAAAGGAACTTTTATACCCAGACTTGCACAAGCCTGCTAATGTAATGTAAAAATAGAACAGTGTGAAGTATACAGACCTCATTGAAAATACTAGCACAAATGACTTTCCAGGTACATGTTCTTTTGATACTGGGTGCAACAAAGACTGCAGTACATGGAAAACAATGAATAAAGAATTTTGTATTTGCAGGGAATAATTTTCAAGACAAATGTCATAACATGGACGGCTGAACCATATTTTGGCATTATACGCTTTGAGGGAAAACATTTTTTCTCAGAGGCTCTTTTGTTTTTCGCAGGGTCTTTGTTTTGCATTGTGGGGGAAAAATCGCCGAGGCACCCAGTGTGATTTTTTTCACTGCTGCCCTAGTACCAAAAGCCTGAAGGCAGACAGTCAGTACTTGTACATTAAATTCTAAAACATTTCTTTTTTTTGTGTGTGTGTGTTGAAAAAATACATATTACATCATTTATTTTCAGACCAGATTGACCAATGGGCTGATGAATTAAAAAAAATAGTACCATACCTACTAGTGCCTTCATATTTTGGGGGAGCAAGCTTTTAAAGGGAATATACTGTACTGGGAAGACAAAAAGCCTTCAAAATGGTGATCATGAGCAATCATCTTGCCAATGGTCTTAAATTCATGTATTGCCCATTTTAGAAACGTGCTGAAAGTTATTTGACCTCAAATGATCCACATTTGTAGTTATTAGTGATTAAATCACAATCCCCCCAAATGTTCGGGCCAAACATTTGGAGGATTTCACTGATAATCATTAATTATTCCAAATGTGGATCATCTGAGGGCAAATAACTTTCAGCAAGTTTCTAAAATGGGCAATACATGAATTTAAGACCATTGGCAAGAAGATTGGTCATGATCACCATTTTGAAGGCTTTTTGTCTTCCCAGTACAGTATACTCCCTTTAAATGGAAGAGATACAAACTACAGTGAAACATGTCTACAGTGGCTACCCAAGGGAAACAAAAATTGTGGCCTTTATAGACAGGTGGCTGCTATAGCCAGGTCCTATAACACATGATCTCTCTCCAGGGGAATTATTTTAGTGGCCACTATAGACAGGTTGGCTGCTATAGACAGGTGGCCACTAAGACAGGTTTGACTGTTATGTATTCATGGACTACATGTCCGTTACTGTGTATTCATGTAAAGCAGTTTCCTTTTCGCATTTACTACATGTACAAACCAGTAAATGCATTAGTCTCTATCAGTCAAACATTGTTATTACCTGATCAGCCCTCTAAGGAAAAATTATGAAGATGTCAAGCCGGGAAACCTCGCTTAATTAGACAAAAACAAAGCTGATGTGTGTGTGTGTGTGTTTGTGTGTGTGTGTGTGTGCAACGTGCGTATGCAGTGTCTAACCCATCTCCCAGCAAGATAGTGGCTGACCTTCATTCCAGCTGGCTGCTACATGTACAACTGTAGCTGTTCTTGTGAATGAGAGGGTTGCAGGCTTGGGTGAACTCTTCTTAATGTATGTGTGTCTTTCAAAGACAAGTACCTTGCTGTTTTGGTACTAAGTCTTGAGATTTTCTGGGATTTTCAGCGCTAATTGCACAGCTCATCATTATCCAAAAAACATGCTTTGTTAATTTGTTTACTAACATGTATAGTGAAAATGTGATGATTAAAGTCTTTTTAAAGATCACAATGGGTGTGTTTATCAACTCTTTAGTTTGGTAGAATTAAGGTTTCCAAACGCCAGACGTGTGTAATTTTTTTTAAACGTGTTTCAGGGAGTTGAACGCAAAGGTGTTCTGATTATGGGGTTCGGAAAGCTGTTTTGAAACACGCAAATTTGTGTGATCCTAAACACATTTGAGCCAGAAATGCGTTTGGAGAAGCAAGATAAACGCAAAGCTGTTTTGAAACGATTTTAAACCACATGTTTCCGATTTCTGAACACATGCGCGCCATGGCAAGTAAACACATCGATCGCACACTATTGTGCTACAGTGCACGTGTAACGGCGCAGTAGAGCTGCGCAGTGACAAGGCCGGTTTTCGACTTGGGCGATTAAATTGATAAACGCACCGTTTTTTAAAATGCATTCGTAAAGGTCTTTAGAAACGCGTTCGTAAAAGCCTTTGGAAATGCGTTTCAAATTCTGAAAAGATGATAAACACGCCCATGTTTTTTGTATAATTCATCCCACAGCTGGGTCTTTGTACCAGAGACCCCAAGGATGTAAGTTCCTTACAAAATCTGCCTGCAGTAGAATTCATGAAGGTCTCTTTTGTTCACATAAGCTGGGGCTGGGGGTGGGTGGTGGGGAGTATACCCTGAGCTTGCCATGCTCTCATACAACGTACACAACATATATGCAGACACAGATTAAGTACATACAGAGCCATACATGTATAAACTCAAACTGTATACAGATTTGGCCAAGTCAGTTTCAAAACGTAGCAACAATAGCATGTTTTGCTTCTTTGGGCAAGCAGATAACAAAAGAATACTAGTATGCTACATTGAGTTGGCCAAACTGTGACTCTGACTACATAGTGTTCATGTACATGTAGCTAAAACTACACTTGTGTCCATATTAGATTAGCCACTAGGATAATACAATATATAAATACTGTTTATTTCATTTTTATGCACTGCATGCATACTGCACGCACAAACCCCTTCTTTTATTTATAGGGTTTGACTTTATTCAAGATGTTGTTATTCAGGCAATGGCAACCCAGTTCTGATGCCTCTACCATGACAAGGCCAGCCCAGTAGCATAATTATGTTTTCATGTTTTCTCCAGAAATACTGAAATATTATACAGAATTTTTGTCAAACCTAGTACATGTGCAATCGTGACAGTAGTACATTTTGTGGTGGCGGTGCAGATATAATATTTGGTTTGTTCATTTCAAAATGCTTTCCTTTGCTTTTTGCCTTATCAATTTTGGAATGAAATTAATCACTAACTGTAAAATGCAATGTCATGAGTTAAATATCATTTACAGACAGAGAATATGACAATTTTATACAATTTCTTCATTTTTCTATAGGGTTTTTCATCATACTGGTAAACCTAATATACCCTGTATGCAAAAGTCATATCACCAGAGATTAAAATAATCTGCGACATCACTCATACATGTATTCAAAAATTACCAGAGGACAGTGTTTACATGAACGGCGTGTCATAAATAAATGTGGAAGTCGCGCTAAAGTAATAAAGGAAAGATTACCAGAAAGATATTGAAGAAGGCATGTTCAATGTTTAGATCTCTGAATTTTAGTTGGGTGCAATTGTACCATATCATATGCTGTACAACATGTGCCTCCTGCACCGATAATTTACCAGTATTATGAATAGTGTACACATAAAAGATCAATTGACATTGAGCAAAGCTCCTCATGAAATATGAACTGTGGCACATGTTTAGCCTGAACGTGTGTGACTGTCTTAACGTCGTGCGTGCCATGATATTTATACAGTAGAAATGTACATATAAAGGGTGCACTCATCATATGCATTTTTTTATCAAAACATATCAAATTATTGCTTGAAAGAAAAAAACAATGTTATTCTAATCTTTCTTATTTCATTGTAGATCACGATAGCATGGTGAGCGATTATACCGCCTCTCAGCTTGGAGCCTATCAGAACTATCAGCGTAAGTATATTCGATTGTTTTTCAAGGGTCAGTGACATCATACATGTATGCCTGAATGGTTTAGCAGATCCTGTGCCATTAATCCATACAATGACTGTTAATCTTACTTATATGTCATGCAGGTCTCGTATAATGTTTGTGCAACCAAATATTTTATGAATTTATGTTGTCAATGTGTAAAGAATTTCATCCATATAACATGTCTATACATCTACACTGTACATATTATCTGCAATGTAATTGTGGTAGGATTGTATGCAATGATAGCATACATGTGCCTAATTGCTATGCAATTTATGTAATTGTCACCTATCATGAATCATGCATACATTAGTACGCTGCAGTTAAATAAGTCATTGTCATAAATGTTAATATGTGCTTGATACCTGTTCAGTGTTGCATGTACATGTATTTTGTATATTTATTACCATTCCCTGTAGTTTTGAAAGCAATATATGTACTGTATGTTTTAAAAGCATTTTCTTTATAGTTATTACAAAAACATATGTTTTAAAGAGGGAGTCTACAAATGTACCATTGCACTTCAATATTTAAAAGATGCTCAAGAGCCTGTTATTAGTTTGTTTTCAATGTAATTGTGGAATAGTGATACAGTGTATTTTAATTTTGATGTAACCATCTGAGCATTGAAGGGGAACATATGTGTCCCGAGTAATTATTTACTACTGGCTTACTTTGTCAAGCTTGCCGCTCCATCCCAAACGAGATATGCCCTTTGTATACAATCCATGCTCATTCTGCATACAGTTTATTTCTATTACTAACGCACTTGTAGAATGTCATTACTAACCCCTCCAGTTCCCTATTTTTCCATTGTAAAGGTTTTTTTCAATATTTGCTCTTTTCTCCAAGAAATAGCACAAGTAATGCACACCATGATACAAAATTAAATCCATATCACCCAGTGTACTATACTCTATATGTACGCATGTACATTATTCAGTGTAGACAAAACAACACTGTATGCTGAACCTCCCAAAACATATGAAATATTAGAATATGTGCAGAATTATTCACATTTCAACGCATCGCCTCATATTTCATCCTATTTCTTGGCAAGCGTGTGGGACATGTAGATGTTCTTTATGACCTCCATTGTATGTATGGATCAATGAATGAGGGCAGGAGTATTCTTAAGTGAATAAGGCAGATTATATTCTCCTTACATTTCTGTGTGGAATACATCTTAAGCTAAATATTAATTTTAATGCCACGTACATAACACGCTTGTTGTCTTATCCCTGTACACCCACCTGTTATTCAAAATTCACAACTGGAAAAAATATGTGACTGGATCAGCCCAGTTCTCCTATTCATTTAATGATCAGCATCCAGTTATATTTCTTTATGTGGCTAGTATTGTGTGTGTTTTTGTGTTGCTGTGTGCTAATTTGCATGCGTGTGTGTGTGTGTGTGTGTGTGTGTGTATTCACCCATGCTTGCTTTTTCTGTTCATTTGGAGGGGAGAGCATCCCAACCTCTCATGTGCCATAAAAAGCAGCTTTGTGTATGTGCATAGTGGCATGGTGCTTTTTCCATACACTGCATACATGTGCAATCATGAAAATTGGCAGAAAGCAAATGTATCAGATTGAAGAGTCATGAATCTCTCTATTCCATTGGCAGAATATATTGTTGATTTGTTTCAATTGTATTTTCTTGCCATTACAGATAGATTAATGTACAATACATTAACGGCCCAAACCAATCAGCCGTCTGTCCCCAGGACAATGCATGGAGGTTAGTGTGATTTTTTGAAGCTCTTGTTTGCAGTATTACCACATGTATGTATATCATCTGTTTGAGCATAACCACAGTGTGATTATAATCATTTGTTGAATTACGTGTGTTTGTTTGTCAGGTTATATTCAATCACTCTCAATCTTCTCTGTTCTTACTTTGATTAAAAATACATTTACTGTTGTATCATCAACATCACATCTACACTTATTTTCCATAAAAAGAAATCAGAGACAAAAATTTATTGTGGAAATTGATTTTCAGGTAAATATGAAAGATCAAATTGGTCCATAGGTTTGGTTTTGGAAATATATGTACTTCATAGATCTGTACCCACAGAATCTTACCAGTTGTATCGATATGATATTAATCATCACTGAACAGCTATGGTTTGTAGCTAGAAACAACATGTGGGTTGTACAGAATAAATATTTGTCTAATACATAATGGCTTAAAATTTATGTAGGAGTATTATTATCATGTACCAACAAATGAAGAAATACTTTTGCATTATTATTTCAATGGGGGGCGGGGAGCCTAGGAGAGACATGTATTTGTTTTCTTGTCATGGTAAGTTCTTCATTTCAGGTTTTTGGCAAGAGAGGCTGTATTGTTGGAGCAAGTTCCCGGTAAACTGCATCCCTAGCAACTTCAAATCCTTTTATTTTATACATGTAGACCCCTTACAATGTTATATAAGTGATCTTTCTACATGTGTGTAAACACCACCAAACTTGGAATTGTGTGATGTTTACTCCCCCCCCCCCCCCCCCCCCAATGTTTGGATTTTTGAAAATTTTTGGTTAGAAAAGAAGGGACATTTTTTTTCTTGTCATGATTATTGTGCAGAGTTGTAACTGACATCCCAGCAAATATTAACCAAAAAATTACAGCAAAACTATGGCCGCAGGTGAGTGACTGAAAGCACTGTCAAAAGCCGTGGCCAAAAAAAATTAATGCATGCATCCCCTTTTAAATTTTAATCCCCGTTGGCTTTTCCCCCCCGACCATGGGGCATATTCATCTCTTGCAGAGTTTCTCCCTTTGTCAGGAACGGACCCATCAGCGATGTACTTCCCCAAGAAGCGTGGACGCAAGCCGCTAGCAGACAAGGGCAAGAAGAGGCGAAAGAGGAATAGGCCTGGCTCACACGTCAAGCGTGCAAAGACGGCGTACTTCTTTTTCCTCGACGTATTCCGGAAGAACTACGTGAAGGATGGTGACCAGATCCCTCGGGTACCTATCCGTGTATGCTATTCTGGGCTTGTCTAAATAAAAGATTAGTCTTTCTTGATAAAATGTACAGAACATATAATCATGATAAAGTTGTAACCAATATACACACAGTGGATGGTAGATTGATTATTCGTTATATGCCTTTATATAACTTGTGCTAAAAAAGTCTGAATTGTTTAAAGCACCTCCACTGGTATGAAATACTTCCAATTCTCCCTACCGCATATTGGGAAAGTCATCCCATGATGCACCACACAGAGATGTCCACGATCTATTCGCACTTGTCGCAGTTGTACCCATTCCGTAAAAGTGCATTGCATGTGTGCATTATGCATACAATGTGAACAGTGTAACACTGGATCTACGGAATCCAATTTTGATTTGGCTAGCCATGGATGGTAGTGTTAAATTTCGGGAAAAGGAATGTGCCGCAATTGAGAAACTCTCAAAATGAGAAGTGTGTTTTCAGAACAGGAAAAAGACTTGACATTAACTTGAAAATCACACTTTTAGAAACCCTCGCAAATTTACCCTGCTCTAGAGGCATGTGACCACAAAGAGTCTGAGAGGATGCGGTGACGGTTGACAGCTGGGAACTGAATGTTCGCGATTTCAACGGGCAAGCTGTGGCATAGACATTACACAGGACTTGAAAAACACACTGTGATGGTAGCAAGAAAGTGTGAATGCTAACTGATTGAATGCACGCTCTATGCGCCGGAAGTACGACTGCAAATCACGGCAAAATACAGATATTAACAAACAGCGCCATGCGCATTCAGTCATTGGGTTGTCTTTAACTATATGCGGTATGGGGAATTATGCTCTGTACACAAAGTCACTGTTAAATTATAGATGTTTGTCCATTAATTTATTGCCTTGGTAATCGTATCTTGTATATCCTGCCTTTGGAAAAAAAAAATTGTGTCACAAATACGTCCATAGCTTATATGGGATTACAAAAAGACTGCAAATACTTGTTTTCCATCGATGTGAGATGTAGTAGATGGGTTCATATCTTTACATCTGACGCATGAGCCAATGTAATGTCAAATTAAATGTTTGTGCATGAAAAGTGTTATCGATAATCATGAGCTTGTCATGTCTAGAATTGGGAATTATGCCTGTTGGCCATTCTTTTGTAATCTAAATATCAAAGATAAACAAATTGTACAGTTTCAGATATGAATAGTGACATTGATAAAAAAAAAAAAAATGCAACTGCTTCTGCTGATGAGCTCCAGAGATAGTGTACAAGTGCATTAGTGAAAATGTGCCCCTAACATGCACACATTTACGCACACATACTGTACATGCACATGTGTATGTGCGCACACGCACCTCGTGTGAACTCTTGTACCAGTTGAATCAATGTGTTTGAGCTTATGGGCAAAATGAGGGGAAGACAAAAATAAAAGTGTTGGCAATTAGAACTACAAATTGCCTGTATATTACTGAGTAGCTCAATAAATCAAATCCAGGCTGTTGAATATGTCACTCATTGCACATTGACTAAGCAGATGGAATTGAGGAAGTAAGAAATTATAGTACCTGTATTTGCTTCCTGCCAGATCCCAAGAGTTAATTATTCTGCTTGCTGATCCTGAGCCTCAAAAGGCACATTTAACTCAAATGCAGATTTTTAACTTTTGTTGTTCCATTTACGTCAATGCATAATATGTATCCTGTCTGCATCTGTAAGGTCCGGCTCTTTCTGATCATTCTGATTATTTAGAGCTTTAAAGGCAGAGCCATCTATAAACAGAGTTTGGCCAACTCGGTTTCAATAGGTAACAACATGGCGCATGTTGCTTTGTTGGGCAAGCAGATAACAGTAGAATATGCGCCATGTTGCAACCGAATAAAACCGAGTTGGCCAAACTCTGTATGGCTCTGCTAAAAGTTAGTGTATGTATCCCTCTGTAGGCCAAGATTATAAAGTTGCATAAATACCATGCCGTATTGAAGAATGTTTATGTTCATAACTTTCCATAGAATGTAGGAGCTAAAAGTTATTTCCAATGGGTTTCTTTTGACTTCAACATTTCATATTGAATTTCGGGCAGGTCATCTAAAAATACAGTCTAGTACCCACAGGCTCTCAAACTGACAATGTGATTTGAACATCACAATCTAATTGACTGAATCAGATTCACGCGCTATAAAGTGATATGCAGTGATATACTGTACAGTGTGGGATAAGCTATGATTACCAAGGCAAATAAAACATATCAGCGATAACTTCAACTTTCCCTTTAACTTTTCATTTACTGCTTCTAATAATGGTAATTGTATTAATTTATAAAATAATACAAATCATGAATAGTACCAAAATGAAAGAGACAGTTATTTTGTTTCTTGTTTGTTTTTTTTTTAAATCAGTTTTCCAGTCTCATTAGCCAGAATCATAGTTACACTATAATAATCCATTGAACTTAAAACAAGTAGATTGCAGATATGTATTTGTTCATGACTCCGTCATACCACTTTCATGTATATTAAGAATTATTTGTAATTGGAGGACCATTGACAAAGTTCTAGCATGCATTAGCAAAAATTCCATTTAAACTTGACTTGGAAATATGCATGTGCATGTCAGAGCTTCATAGAGTCAAAGGCAATTAACATACTGCATACTAAAATTCTTCCTGTTTTGCAGGCGAGTGAAATCACCAAGGCTTGTGGGTTGAAATGGAGCTCAATGACAGACACGGAGAAGACGGAATACAATGAGAAGGCACAAGCAGACAGGAAACGATATGAGGCAGAGGTAAGTACTCTTCAAATCCTCTTCCCTATAGCAAAGACCAGGGGCCATATTCATAGAACCTTGATAGCCTAGTTGGTTGCTAAAAATGCATCTAGCTGAATGCACTTGCTAGCTTGCTAGCCTTGGCAATGTTTCATGATTATGACCCCAGGGCTCTGTCTTACAAAGGTGTACGATTGATATGAATCGTAATTCTGTACATTACAGATTGGTAATAGATACACATCAATCGCAACCTTTTATAAGACGGGGGGAGGGGGGCCTGGTGCAACAGATTTGCCTTTAGTCTCTCAGGTGTAGAAGGATAAGGTCAGAAGGAGAAGACATGATGGTAGTGATGTAGGTGTGGTCTTCTGGTAGTAGAACACTTGACTGAAGATGGTGAGGTTGTGGGTTCGATTCCCACAGTTATCACGGCACTGATATTTTCTCAGCGTTTTCTCCAGCCTCTTCACCCAGGAGTGAAGGGGGTCCTGGTAGTGTGTGGAGAGCAATGTTCAAACAATTTATCCAGCATTTCTGTGAATTTAGCACCCCAGGGAATGGAGATGGTGCACACATATGGTGTACAGGCCTGATATTTATCCAGTGGCAGGGGTAAAGATTGATTATAATTAAAGAGAATAATAACCCAATATCATTGTTGGTCCTGTATTGTATAGTGTCATTGATATATGTGTACATTTTTCTACACCCCCAGATTTCAGTCTACAGAAAAGTGCGCGACCCAGACAAGCCAAAGAAACCCCCCACGGCCTACTTCTACTTTCTGACGGATTTCCGCGAGCAGATGAAGGGGAAGACAATAGAGAAGGGGCGTCGCCTGACGGAGATCTGTGGGGAGGAGTGGAACAAGCTGACGGACGAGCAGAAGAAACCTTACCTGGAGAGGGTGGCCACAGAATACAAGACCTACCAGGGCCGCATGGAGGACTGGAGGAAGAAGGTTAGCAAGGCATTTCCAAGACATTTCAGCACAGGAAGCCTCTCATTGTGACAGCTGGCAGTTCCTAAGCCGTATATGTGATGCAGTGTCGGCAATGTACTTAATTATTAACCCTTCCCTGTCAGATCAAGTGATGCTCAGTGGATTTGTGTGCATTCCTGGTCAAAAATACACCCGTGACACTTGAAGAGTTCATGTGAGCTCTTGTGACCTGATTTGTTTACACACTAAGGCACTCAGGACATGTGATCATATTGCTCAAGTAGTTGATCTTCTGTCTCACGATGGGGCAAACTGCAAATTGTGACTTTTCGACCGCTATTGCTAGTCTTCGTCAGGCAATGTGAACAATTGTCACTGCGTGCTTCTCTCATAGCGTAAGCTGCGTGCCGAAAGTGCTGGAACCGCCACGCTGCAATTGGTCTGCGCAGTTGGCCAATCACAAGCCGCTGACAGTGCGATCTCCAGGCGGGTCGCGAACGTCGGGAAAACCCCCTCTGTTGGTGGCGGCCTGGAGAGCGGGCAACTTGCGGATGCTGAGAAATCACTGGCGATAGATGCACAATTGCTACTGTGATTAAAAGCGGGCGGCGGAAGGCGGTCGAACAGAGTTACAAGTGGTCGCTGGGAGTGCATGCGGGCGGATGGTCGGAAGCCCTTCTTCGGGGATGGTCATATTGTAGTGAAAAAAGCTTGATTACCTTTCCAGGAATGTGAGCCGAGTTGTAGGGAACAAGACAAGTGTGTCTAAGAGTGCCAACATGTATCTCCCCTAGATCCTGCAACTGTGTGAGTCCAGCTCATCATATATGTGCACAAATATGCACTTGAGCTTATTCACTCTGTAGGCATGTTTTCATGAAAAATGTGGTATTGCCATTTTATCTGCAGTATTGATCAGTTGATTTCATCTATCAGAAGACTCAATCTGGAGAATGGCCTTTCTGAAAAATGAGTGATGTGCGTGAGTTTGTCATTCAAAACAAAGAGATCAGTTAATTGGGTAATATCAGTTCAACAGGATTGACCAACAGACAAAATTTGTGGCATAAGTCAGTAGTTCAATAGCTTACTAATGTAAGATAGGTGTACATCTAGTGATGTGACATTTACATTACATACAAGCCAGGGCTAAGCTATAGTGATATAATGCTAATTATATCCATTCTGTGAATATTCATGAGTATTCTAGGCACATGATTGGTCAATTGATGCTCGCAGAATACAAAATAATTTCACTAGAAACCGAAATCTCTGCCTCTGCTCTGAATATCTCTTACTATTTTTTCCTTGGGAGCACTGCGCATGCTCTATTTACTATTTTCTTCGCATGCTCTGTACCTGGTAAAAATAAAATTTGACTGCCGCGACGCGCCATGCACTGTGCACTATAATTAATGCCCGCTCAGTTCCGACCGAGATTGTAAACAAACATGGCGTCCTTCCTTGTTCCTTTTTTGTTATTGTTTTACAAAAGGGATATAAAACAAATATACCAAGCAATGAGTTCAAAAGTATAGTGAAAATTATCCATCTTCGGAGGGACTGGCTTAAGTTACTATTTTTCCTCGGGGGCTTTGCCCCTAGGAAAAAAATAGTTCTCTGCCAGTCCCTCCTTAGATAGATAATTTCCACTATACAATCTTACAGCTTCATATATTTGTATACTATGTTAAAGTGATATACTTTGACTTTCTGTGGAAGATGAAGTGAATGATTGGGACCTGACCAAATTGCCCTAGTTCCTCACAGCATAGGTCAAGAAGCTTGAAACCTCACATCGCTCTGCATTTCCCTCATTGTTCCTCGACTATATTTGGGTGTAAACGTAATGAGTAGTATAGTACGTTTTAAGTTCTTAATTTGAGCTGATTGACATCTTAGCATCCCAGTGGTTTAAACAATATAACTCAACATCCAATGTGTATTCTTTGCACTCTTGCAGAAGGGGCTCGTTGCAGCTACCAGTACCCCGAGGCCGGCCCCTCAACCCCCCATGGTGCAACAGCCCGTGCACCAAGCCCCACCCCCCACGATGGTCCCCCACAACCCCCAGCCAGGCATGATGGCAGGCATGGCTATGGCGCAGGCCGCATCCAGCTACAACGGCGAGCTGCAGGGGCCATCCTCCCACCAACAGGTCCTTTACGACGACGAGGGCGATGAGGAGGATGATGAGGAGTATGATGACGATGGTGATGAATATGAGTGATTGCTGGGTCACCATGGCTCTCATCATCAACCCCAAAGAAAAAAATATGGGAAAAGAAGAGGAGGAAATGAAATAATTCCTGCACCAAGGGAAAGCAAGGACTGTGTTACGGCTTCATTAAACAAACCTAGGAAATAATCGAAATATACCATGTTACAATGGTCAGTTGTGGAAACAGATTAATATGGATGAAAGCAAAGCATAGTTGGCATTTCTTTAGTGCTGTAGGCTGACTTACTGTGGGCTGGTGCTGTATATATGGTGTAAAAAAAGCCCCCATAGCATAGGTATGACATGTTCCAACAAGTATTTTCCTACCTGCAGATTAAAATATTTTTGGATTTTCACACAAAAATATTGTGTCAGGATTTGCCAAATAGTAGTTTTTTGAGGAAAGGTGATGCCAATTTGCTTTGGAATAATTCTGAAGACGAAAGACAAGACAGAATTTGTAAATGGATCTTTCATTAAATTTGTGTAATGTAAGTATGTATGATGATATTGGTACGACATCAAATGAGACATTCGCGGTGGCATTTGGTTGGTTGATCCAACTATATTTTTATTTTAAGTCACAATGCACTCATGAAGGATATTCTTTTCTCTCGCGCTCTCTCTCTCTCTCTCTCTTTTTCTCTCTCTTTCATTCTATCTCTCTCTCTCACTCTCTCCCTCCCTCCCTCCCTATTTCTGTCCTTCCGTTTCTGCTGGACATTTTGTATTTTTTGCTTAAGGCTATGACCAAGGATGTCACTTGATTCTTGCATACCTTACACTACAAGATTTACCAGCATAGTTGATTGTACAGTAATGAGTGTTCGGTCCCTGTCTTAGGAAAGTGTATTATCTTATTCACAAAAGTTGACAAAAGTGTGGAATGTTTGCAAATGAATCGTTGAAAAATGTGCTGGGATAAGGTGACTTGTAAATGCTGTCAATATTAGTGATGGAAATAATCAAGCTGTACAGATCATGAAATGGAGACAAAAAGTGTAAATGTAACAGCTGCGTGTAAGAAAGTAGACATAGGTAAACTCATTGGTTGGACAGATGTGACCAGCTCAATGCAAATGGAGCATGTTTCTGAAGGTATTCATGTGGCACTGTCGGTATTTAAGAACCTTCTTGAAGTCATTCTCTCTAGAGGAACAAGACCAATGTTTGACCATATTTTTAGATCTAAACCTAAGAATACTGTGACATCGGTAATTAGACTCATTCGATTTGCTTCTCCTCTTTCTATTGTCTGTAGCAATATTGTTAATCTGAACAGATGTTTGATACATTTCAACTACTAATGTAGTAAAATATCTGCTGTGTGATCAAGCTGCTGTCACAGTATGTGAGGAGCATGAAACACACAAATGCAAACTAATGATAGCTCAGGCAGTGCTTTAAGCACAAAGAAAGCTATTCCAGAACATTACACATATCTCACCATTTTAATTGCTTATGTCATATAAACTTGTTTAATAAAACAAATTATAATGTATTTGGAAGGATTCTCATCAAAAGAGAATCAGTGAGAGAATTTTACTGAAGCTGGACCTCATTTACCACAAATTGTGTATGCGACAGATTGAAAGACCAGTATTACCTGTAGCAGTGAAAAAGTGGTACGGAGAAGATATTCGTGCAAAACCTGCTTTTGCAGTGTGAGAACATTCCAAACTTGTAAAGAACTTGTAGGAAGATGAAGAAATTATGCTAGCATCTTACAAATAGCCTAACTAACTCATGATGTTTACAATTTTTAAGAAATAAATTCTCCCACACTACCATGACCAAAGAAGATTCCATTTGATTATGATGAAGACCTAGCCATAATGCACGCTTTGTTTTTAGATTTTGTCGTAAGGTATGACCAGTGAGTGACATTTTTTTTACAAGTGTTTCTTTTATCAATGAATTGCAACATCTGATTGTTGTGACAGATTCTGATGGTAAGGTTGTCTATTCCTCCTTTCAAAATTATATGCCTTTGAAGATTAAGCTTAATGGACGAGTGCACAAAACAAGCAATCTCCTGTGAAGAACTTGCCATTTTTTTAAAGATACACGGCAATGTAAGTAGTAGCAGGTGGCGTAGGGGCTTTATAGGCACCTGTATTCTATCTGAGCCTCTGACTGGGAATCGATTCATGGATTACTTAAGAAAGAAGATGGGTCAAGGAATCTGAGTAAACATTCAGAAATATTTAGCAAGACCCTTTCTGACAAAACATCCCCTTGTGACTGCACTTCGCATGATTTACAGTTTCAGTCTCAACCTGTGTTCTCTTTCCAGTTACACATTGTACTATCAATTTGCTTTGTCCACCTTCATCTCTTCCCCTGTCCGTCCCTCAATCTGTCCGTCCTCTGAACATTTATACAACCATCTACTGTGGAGAAGGTTTCAACTCAAATTGTCTGTTTTTGGCAGGACGGAGGTGTATTTACAACATAGTTGTATTCAAGTCTCTTTCAAATCATCATAGTTTCTGAAGGCCTCACAAATGAGTAACCAGGCCCTACAACGTAATGCTAGTTAAACATTTATGGTCACTTTACAGGAAACTGCCCATTTCATTAGAGCTGGTCGCAAAAATTTAGAAAAAAAATTGAAGTATCTGCATGCCTTGATGTACATCTTGCTTTTTATTTGTATCATTGTTTCACTATGTACATGATTTTTCTCTCATTCTTAATCCATCAAAATTGAATACACATGGAACAGTGTTGTGTTTTGTTCATAGAATCAAGCTACAAGAAGAAGAGTGCATATGAAGAGAGTTGTGTAGAAGTATCCAGTAAGTCATTGTACATGTTTGTAGTGTGAAGAGTACAGTCAAGGAGTGTAACACCAGTGACTCTCTCAATCATGAGGGTCAGATTTCAAATCATCATGAGAAAAAAAAAAAAGTATATATATGAAGGTGTCCAAAATGTGAGAACAGTATTAGTATTGTATTCAAGTTTGAATAACCATTTCATTGAGTAGTATCTGCAATTTAAAGTAACTAATTTTCTCACTCTTTTTTTTTTCTTTTCCTGTAGTATTTTATCTTATTTAATTGATTGATAATTATTACATTGTTTCTGTACAGTGCAAAATTGTTTCATAATTGTTACTGGATGCATGCTTTACGGCAAGATATTGTGTGTCCATTTAGGTGAGCAGTTGTGTGTCTTGTCAGACATGGAAGCCACGTAGGAAAAGGTGCTAGTGTATGATTGCTAGAATGTTATGATGTGTCCATACTCATTTACTTCATTTTTTTTTTCATTAATAAAATAACTGACTACGATCAGCGTCATTGTGCCAACCCACATTTTATTTATTTTTCAACTCAGACAAGTGGCAGCTTTATAGATGTGCATTCTTTCCTCTTTCCCCAATTTTCATCTTGGTTTTAATTTTCTCATTGTATTTTGGTCAAAATACCAGGACGAAATAAGAGCCTTAATTCTGTTCTTGCAGTATATATTTTATGTTTATTCTGTATAATTTGCATGACTACTTTGGTCTGTGTTATTGTTTTCTCTGTATGCTGCCTTTTACTCTTTTTTTTTTTTTACAGTGCAACATGGAGAGTCAATATCTCATCTTTTTTTCAGTAATGGCTTTCTTTCCATTCTGTTTTACAGACAGAACACAATAGACTGGTTCTCATTGTGTAAAGCAACTGTCGTCAGGAGCTTTTTATATTCTTGCTAAATAAAAGAATGAAATGAATTCAAAACCCTGTTTTTCTCTCTCCACTGATTTCATTCTAAACTCTTGCCAAAAAAAGGGGAAAAGAAAAGTTGTTTTCTTCAAACGTATGCACAATTGTTTTTAAATATGATATGCACTTGAGGTCTGCACATAGCACTTTTATCCATTCTAAAAGGAAACTAATCAAAAGAGGAATTGAAATAGTGCTGCATTGATTTATTGCTTTTTAGTGAATCGGCCATGTGCATGATTCTCTTTTAACTCTGTACCAGGTCTGACAGAGGTCCAGAACTGTTGTTTATTGTAAACTCTGTGAATATTCTTTTGTAGCTGTCTGTGGATGAGGAAAACCTGTAGAGTATGAAAAATGTAGTTTGTACATTGCATTAGAATCATTCCAGTCAACATTTTTGTTCCATTTTTAATATGTTTACTACTTACCCTAAATAATATTGGTGACTTGATTTGCATTTGCATTATTCAGTGGAAAGTTGCAGTGAGATTACATTGGAAGTTTGAAGTACATCATCGTAAATTTGACAAATTCAGTGTCGTTGCTCGAACAAGTGTAGTTTGTGTGAAATGTTCAGATTTGAACAGCCAGCAGCAAAGTAAGTGTGAGGTTCACAGTGTCCTGGTAAATGAATGACAAACAGTGTATTCTTAATATAGTGCGATAAGCAACAAACCTGAGATAATACTCTGAATTACTCCTGCAACCATGCAGAATTGTAAATGTTAAGACAACATTAATGCAAACCAGTATAATTTGCTATGAAATGTCATTGACAAGATTTGTCATAAAAAGGAAACTGCAACTTAAATGTTTTTCATAATTTATCTGTTTAATGTAGATTTGTATTTCTAATAAGAAAATCTTGTTTTTTTAGCAATGCGTATTGTATATTGTTCAATCACTCCATTGAAATTTTGAGTAATGTGGATGAAATTCCCATGTGTTCATGAGTGGGCCTAAGATGTCAGATTTAATAAGGAATTTTGGATTTTTTTCCATGAAGTGAAAGGTTAAGAAGGAAATTAAGGGCTTTTTTATTGAAAAAATAAGTGCACAAATTGTAAGCCTTTACTGTAATGTTACCATGTAGATACATTACTATTTCTAGTTCTTCCATTGAGACAAAATCTTTCAGAGTAGTGTCCAGTTGTGATTTTTTTTTCACATTGACCATTTTCATGGCAGGAAAAGGTTAATATTTCAACTTGACTCTTGAGTGATACCTTAAAGTTGGCAACTAGTAACTCATTTTCATTCTTTTCACTTTGAGAAGATGTCTTGAAAAGTTCATTGTTCTAGAGCTAGCTGCCAAATAATTCCTTTGATATTGAGATCCGGTATTGTTACGAAAGTATTTGCCAAAACGAAATTAAATTATTGGCATTTTTGTACTATTTATATATTAAAAAACTAATTCCATTGACTGATGTGTGGATTCCAGTCAATTAAAACGGTAATGTTATTTGTGTATAACTTATGTCCATTGTTTGTTGTATTCATAAGAAATATAAATCCATAAATACTTGATGACCAACTTGTATACAGCATTTTTAGCCTGAAGTGCCAGACAATATATTTACAAAGACTGTCTGCCTTCTGTAATCATTTTTTCAAGTAAAACTTTTTCATGCGATTTGATGATCTGAAAATCATGCATTTGTAAAAGATTCACATATTTTCAGACATTGAATAGGCAAGTTTTCTATTGTAGAATTTAACAGTTGAAGGCCTTTTCCTTGTAATATATTCTTATATTGTTTGCTTTCTTTTTGTTTTATTGTACCAGTATACAAATCTCTTTAACTGTCCTGATATATGTTTTAGAAGCCATACTCCTTGTCAATCTGCTACTTACTGGTATATATTTCCTCCCAAGCTTGTAGTTTATGCCTCTGCTCCAAAACATACCCCCTGAGGCATGTTCTTGTTCTCCTCCTGTGTGACCTGTAAAACATTCTCATGAATTAATTCACTTAGTTTATCAATATTTAATAAGAGTTGTTTTGCCTCTCTACTCTGAAGAAATTAAGCAAAATATAACTCCAAGAAAAGAAAAGTGATTCAAATTTCACTACTCAAAGCTGCTCATAATGCTGATTTAGCAGCAACAGAAATGTAAACATTGCAACTGAAGGTATTAAAAGTACCGATATGATTACTGGTTAAAAGTGGGGCAGAGGCATTTGAGGCTATTCAAGATTCAATTTCTCAGATTAAGTATTATTAGGTCCCTGTTTTCAACAAAACTTCTTGAAAAAATTATTCCTGTATGACAAATCCAAATGTCTAATGTTTTCCTGTGTTGGCTGTTTACTTGTGTATTGAAATATAGCGTAATGAAATTGAGATCCCAGTAATGTGTTCTTACTGTCTGTAATACATTGTGGTTATTTATTTAGCTTATCATGCAAGGACAAATCATGAATCGTTTGTATGTGTGCAGCATTACTCAGAAAAGGCACAAAGCAGATTTAAATCGAAGAAAACGCCAAATGGGAAGAATACCTTACTTTTTTACACTGTATAAATCCATAAGTGCTGTGTGTTGTGACCTGTCATGTAAAGATCATGCATGACAATGGTACCCAGATTAATTCCTTATGTGACATCATCGGAACATTTTGTTGTAATGCAGTGTACGAATCATAGGAGTGAAAAACTACTCTTGTATTTCCATACGATGTCGATTGATAGGAAGAAATCCCATCCTGAGTGATGTGACAGTCCATGCTATACAACTCACTTTTTGGATGTCCATCCTCTCACTATCCTATCCTTTACGTATGGTGTGAATACCTGTGAAGACAAGTAGGTACCATGTGTGATAACAGCCATTGATGATTGTAGGCCTGTCCCCCATTCACTTCATCTCATTTGGCAGATACAGTTATAAATTGGGTAAATACAGGTGAATTAATCATGTTTGTTCTCTGTCAAAACAAAAAATGAATTCATATGACTCAAGTGAATCCTGTTCCATTCTATTCCAGCCAATGAATTGTATCACATGGTTACATTGTCAGTATCTATCCATGAATTCTTCATTGTTACTCTGTTCATGAGGGTATACCTTTTTCTTAGAATCAAAATTTCATATTTACAACGTGGGAATGCAAAACATGAAATTTGCAGTTGCAATTTTAATATTTCTGAATTCGGTCAGTATGTTATTCAATGTGTTAACATCCTCTATCAAATTAAGCAAGTTTTTTCCAACTTTGACTGTTAGACTGTGAAATCACTTTTGTACATAACTATTGCAATTCCATTCCTAGATCTTAAATTAGGTATTAATCATGTTTTTAACAAGACAAGATTTATCCTGTCTCTGAAAGAAATTGACATTTATTTGTAGAATGTCCTTGGCATAAGATCTAGTTATGTTTCAAATATATTCCACTGAACCAGGTGAACTAATATACTTGCTTCTTTCAAACTTAATAAATTCATATTGAATTAATCAGTAGAATAACGATAGTTTTTAAAATCATGACTCTTACAAATTGCAATGAATTTTATTGTGTTACAAGAGGAACAATCATGTCCATCATTCGAATTGTCAAAAAAAAATTGTATTCAGTAATGTCAATAGAACTAGCCTGTTGTATTTTTAAGGATATACTCAAGTACAAAACACTATGGGCGACTTACCTTGAAATTCACACATTTCACTTTGTACAATTAGGTAACCCTGGTGTGGTTTTCTGTATAAAACTACTATGAACCTATGGGAACTATTTATTCCTTCCAGAAACGTTGACATTTTTAACATTCATTTGCTTCAACATATTATGTGTATGTTCTTTGATTTCTGGAAAAAGGGGAAGAAAAAAATCTGTGGTCAAACTGCTTTGGCATACTGTTATGTTAATATCTGTTCATTGTTGCAAATTGCTTGTCAAATTTGTTGGTAGATTAACTGTAGGTGTATGTATTTGCCATTTTTAATTGATGTTCAATACCTACATTTTTGTAGTAGAGTGCTTATCATTTGTACTTCCCAGTGAGAATTTTTAATAAAGATGTTAAAAAACGTACACCCCCGGAGTGAACTTTCTTTTCTGTTTTGGAATATGGCTCTATTAATCTGTAGCACAGATATGGATTACCAAATTGGATTTGTAGTATTCAAGATAGTGTATATCTAAACATATACATTGTGCATGTATAGATGTCTGTGTGTATGTATGGATGATGTTCGTTTTTGTGTGCTTGTGTGTGTGGTGTGTGTGTGTGTGTGTGTGTGTCTGTGTGTGTGTGTGTGTATATATATGTATGTGCATACATTGATGTATGTGTGTTTCTGGACGTGTATAAGTAGTGTTCGTATGTTACATTGGGTGTATGGCTAACTTCTAACAGGCAGTTTGTGTCTAACTTTCACTGAGGGGTATCATAGTGATAATGAATACAGGTCATGGCGGAACTGTTCAGCATTAAGCGGTCTGCATTTGTCCAATTGTAATGATTTTATCATTTTGAGACGATTCCTTCCTGATTTCCTGAAATCAAATCAGAATGAGACCCACACGGTCATAGCAGTACATCAATTACAAGTCCTGTACCACTACTACTACTACCACACATCCACACGCACATAACAACCTTCATCTCTGTATTCAATGTGTTGCCAAATCATTCCTCTTTCATTTGTTTAAATTAAAAAATGGTAAATCAAAACACGTTTTGCAGTAATGGAAGTTTACAAATCAAGGTATGCATACATTTGGTTATTACATACATGTAATTTTGGTTGAAATTAGAATTGAGAGAGCGATATCTTGTCAAAAGTTTTGCAAATTTCATTTAAAATGCAGATATATGCAGTGTTTGGGGCACCACATTTCCACAGCAGCTGAATGTAAATGCTTGCATGGTGACAAGGCAAGCAAGGTTACCATGAGTCTTCCAATGTACATTTCCTCTCTGCTGATTGGCTGGCCGCTCCTCTTTGTACGCTTCAACATTTTCACCCTTGTTCTCTTTGTGCAATGTCAATTTCATGATGTCTTGTGTGTGTCCCGATATTGTGTGTGTATGTGCCTATGTTCATCGTGTTGCGAGTGTCCCCCACTCCTTCATGTAGACCAGCCATATCTGTGTGTGTGTGTGTGTCGTGAGTAGCATTGTGTGTATTCTGGATTACGGTCATGATGCATTTGTGTGTGTCTGTGTGAATGTGTGTGTCTTGAGTAGTTTACAGCGACATATAGCACCTGTCTATGTCATTGTTCTCTCTCTCTCTCTCTCTCTCTCTCTCTCTCTCTCTCTCTCTCTCTCCCTAGCTCTCTGTCTTTCTCCCCTTTCTTCCCTCCTCCCTCTGTCTCTCTGTCACCCCCTCCCCCTTCTCTCTCTTTCTTTCTTTCTCTCTCTCTCTCTCTCTCTCTCTCTCTCTCTCTCTCTCTCTCCCTCCCCCCCCCCTCTCTCTCTCTATCACTCTCTCACTGTGTTCTCTTTCTTCCCTCCTCCCTTTCTATCAATCCCTCTCACTCCCAAGATTCTCTCCCCCTTTCTCTTATTCTTTCTCTCCTTTACCTCCTCCCCCTCTTTTTCATGTGAAAGCTTTCTCTCCTGTCTGCCTCTCATTTTCTTTTGTCTTTCTCCTCTCTCTCTCTCTCTCTCTCTCTCTCTCTCTCTCTCCCCTCTCCCCTCTCTCTCTCTCTCTCTCTCTCTCTCTCTATATATATATATATATCTTACTGTTTATTTATCTCTCTTGTTCATACATCATCTCTGTCTCGCTGTATTATTCTCTTGCCCATTTCTCCCCCATGCCCCCCCCCCATCTCTTTTTGTCTCTCTCTCTCTCTCTTTCCCTCTACATTTCTCTTTCTTTCTCACTCGCTCTCATACTTGCTACTACATACATCTATACATGAGGTGTGAGTTGATGTAGAAGGTCCATTGTGGTGCAAGCATGAAAATAATACAGTTATATGATGAGCGAATTGTACCGAAGTCTGGCAAGTACAAATTGAATTTCCTGGTACAGTGTAGGCTCATATAACACAGACTGTCCTGATAAGGTCAACTCATCAGAAAGAGGTTCAGTAACCATGTATGCAAGCTCATATTATCACAATGGTTTTGGACAGGTGATATGAATTCCTTGATTCCAAACTTCAAAACACTACATCACCACAAAATCAACTAAGATATAGTGAACAGTGATAGATTAGGTGGTGTTGATGAAAGTATTGCTGTTATGTTCTTTTTCTTCCATGTTTGATATCATCTCATTCTTCCCACGCCTCCCTCTTCCTCCCCGCCCCCTTCTATACCTTTGTCTTCTTCTTCTTCCTCTTTGTTTTTCTTCACATCAGCCTTATCCTCCTCATCATTATTTTTGTTATCCCTCTTTACCTCCTCACCCTTCCTCTTTCAAACTGATACTCTAAAAGGGAGATGAAGGCAATATTAGACCACAATGCTATATTTAGATATAATTATGCAAGTTTTATTCATAGTCTTATAGTTTTCCTTCAGTTAATGTCCCTAGCACAAGCACACAGTCGAAACAAATTTCTCTAGTTGCTGTTTGAATGATACATCAGAGCGTTTGGTCATAGTTTGCACAGTTTCAACAGTCTGCAGCTTACAGATCTGGGGCCATATTCATGAAACTTTACTAAGCCTAGTTAGTTACTAAAGTGCATCGAAATGC
Organism: Arbacia lixula; assembly: GCA_963669155.1. Lineage (NCBI taxonomy): Eukaryota > Metazoa > Echinodermata > Echinoidea > Arbacioida > Arbaciidae > Arbacia > Arbacia lixula. Next base: position 12,387,260 of record OZ022576.1, on the reverse strand, counting down.
AAGCATTGTAGTAACCAACTAGGCTAGTAAGCTTTCATAAATATGGCCCCTGGCTTTCCATTAAACAGTTACATACATCACATATGATTCATGCAGAACATCCAATATATATGTATATAGTGCCCTATACAATATAATGCATGTACATTAGGTAGTCATATGATCATTGAGTCATCAAGGTTTAATACAAAGAACAACATATGTATATACAAACATGACAGTACGATTCACCACTTGACAATACTTCCCATGTATCATCGTTCATTTCCCTTTTGCAATCAGCCCTTGGTTGAATAAATGATTTATGCATCTCACATTTTATCCCAATATCAGTAATAACATGTGAAACACACATCATGCAAAATGTTACATCCACAACAACTATCAATCTTAAAGCCTCATTTAATCCATTTAACATCAACAATAACATTTTTTTCGCAAGAGGAATGTTCGACAGCACTGACACTAGATTTTTTAGCGGTTTAATAGATCATTTTTTTAAATTTTTGGCATTCCTATGGAACAAGGATTGATATCATGTACTATATACAACTGTTCACATATCATTTGGTCACATGAAACAAACTACACAGTAAAGTCTACCTATATCTGTTGATAGGAATTATAAACTTTTAGAATGATGACCATTTGCACACAATTGACACCTTCTAAAAATAGGTGTTTATAGAATAAAGAAGTAATAATAATTGCCCCACACACCTCCTTCAATGCAATTGGGAGCAGTAATTTCTCATCATGTAGCCCATTTCAGCTCCAGCAGTTGTTTTAAGCATGCATAGAAGTTGCCAAAGTATTGATTAGGAGTAGAAGATATATTTTGTTTTCACATCAACTTATTGGGGCCAGCAGCATCATGATTTGGCTGTGAGGTGCTCTGTGTAGATATGATTGGCTGTATTGTTGCTGCGAATGATCAACTTATCCCGTACAACAATGTAAACTAGGTTTGCAACAACTACAGCATATTCATTCAAATATTTGCTTAGTGCTACTATTTTCATTATTGTTATTTTTGGTAAACATACTGCTGAACCTTGTCAAATGTAATACACAACTTTTAAAACAGTGTCGTATTAATTCCGTGACAATTTGAAAAGGAATTTAATACCCTCAAGATAGTATTGTAACAATAGGGGCATCCTACACTTGCTACTAGATATAATAATTGTATCAATTCTAAGTGTCAAGACCCGTATGTAACCAGAAGGTCATAACCATTGTTGACTGCTCCACAGAAAATTACTCTGTGCTCAAATTGCACAAAATTAAAAACTTTGAACTGAACAATTATGAACTGTGGAGTAATTCACTGAGGTTATTTTGAAGAGGCAAATCACAAAACATTTCACTAACACATTTCTTCTTATGAATTCAGCACTTCCATCCAATAGTACATTCGTCATTTACACTAGTAATTCAACTCTTTAACGTTTTATCATTCAAACCTGACGTGTGCTAAAATACATTTCCTACATTAAAGTGAGGGGTCTTAACAATAATTGCATGGTCACACAATTTAGCAGTGAGCCCTAGTTGATCATTTGACTTCCAAATAGAGAGTATTTGTATTTCAAGAAGTAGTGTATATTCCTCCATTAGGTAGTACCTCGACTTACATGTTAGCAACAGGTCAGTGCACTATGCAGAAAGAATGCACAAGCATTGCAACATGTATATTATAAGAAAAATATGCACAGAGTAGTGATCATTTTCAAACATGAATATCACCACGTTGTTAATATGCCTTTAGCTTGACACATATCATAATACTGTATAAACACTTCTTGTCTCCCATGGTGACCCCATGGTGACCCCATGGTAACAACAATGACATTTACATTGACCAAGCTATAAAAAACAAATTGGCTTTTTACACATGCACATGTATACATTTGCCCATGGGCCTGAGACGATTAACCGAGTGACTCCTATAGTATCTCATTCACATGCATTTAACACAGGGACCCTTCAGTTCTCGTATTTTTAAAGGTTAATGCCTGATTTGAAGTTGATACAATCCGCAAGTATAGCCTCTGATCGTCTGGGTCTGATCCATAACATGCTTGAATGTTCTACATCAAAGAACATAAATTACATGTATGTGCCATAAGCAGTAACTATCATAAACTTAGCCACATGTGTCTCAAAATTCAACATATTCATGAACTTGTCAGCAAAGTTGTACTTTAAGCTGGAATTCCTTGTATAATTCTTTGCATCGAACATATGTGGAGACATACATGTACCAACTTAATACAATCCCCTTGGGAAAGGTGATGTCAAAATCAAGGTAATTGATCTTAACATAATTTTATATATAATAACATAATATTTCAATCGAGTAAAAACAGAAATCCTATGTCAGCTTATATATCTTACATCAAGTCAAGCTCACATATCTGAAAACACAAATAAATTCTCAATAAACTTTTCTCTGTGATGTGAGATGTTTGCAAAATATACCCTATGACAGATTAGCACCGCGTCAAACATATAATATACTGCCAGAAAACATAGAGAACATCCCTGATAATGCAGCTTATTGATACCATTTTCTAAAAAAAAATACATTTTCACATATTTGTTAACAGATAAACTCATAACCCCTTTCACATACTGCAGTCATAAACTGAACATGATGTACATGTACATGTACTCTGTTTCATACATGATGGTAGATATCAATTATTTGTGTATATACTGTCAAGAAACTCATTACCAGTACTCCACAGCATCTCCAATGCAGTCTTTCTCCTTCAAAAAACAAAAACAAAAAAGTGGCATAATCCATGCACTTTCACAATTTACAATGAGGCAGATAATTATTGAACCTGCAGACTGCAACACTTCCAATCTGTAAATAGATGCATAAATAAAATTTTAACAAAAAAAAAGATTATCATGTGAAGCTCACATGCTAAAGGTATTCATTGATCTTTACTGGATGTTTTGTTATTTGAAAAGCAAACAATACCAGTATTATGATGAATTTCATGTGCTTGTATCTTATGTCTCGCCTTCAAATATGGTCATGTTTCAAGTTTAATGGAAATGTCGTATGTTTGAAGATCCCTTTAGAAAGGAACAAACCATAATCATGTCAATACCAATTATACAACAAAAGATTTTTGACAGTCACATAAGAATAAAGTTACAACAAAGTAACAAATGTATCTCACATAGTTAAACATCCTCATTCTCCCTTTTTGACACTCTCATTACCTTTGGCACACCAAACTAAACTGTCTTTTTATGGCTGATGCTGAGAGGATAAAGACATAATGATCAGCATTCTTACTAGTGTTGACTTAATGTGGTATGACCACCGCATGCAAACTTTTTAAGCCAAAATATAACCACATAATGTATATATGTAAACTTTTTTAGCAACACAAATTATTTTTTTAATTCTTGGAATGGTATGGAGTGTATTTCCATTTGACAGTCCAGAAAATGAATTGATGTTACAATCTTAGTCCTGGTCGCTGGATACAAAAACGCATCGTGCACAAACATGTGCACCATCTCCACTCCCTGGGGTGTAGTCCTTGCCCATTGCATGAAATCAGTGCCGGGTCAAGATCATTCACGTGATCGTCCACCTCCTTCCATGGACCCATTCACACCCCTAGGTGGAGAGCAGCATTGCGGATAGAGTATCTCGCTGAAGGGTGCAAGTGCCACGGGATGGCTTGAACCTTGGGACCATGAGATCTTCAGTCTCAATTCACAACTACTACACCATGACACCTCCGCAAATACTGTGCAAAATATTACACAGAAGTGAAATCAAATCAGCTGTTTCTATGTCAATGAAACCAAGAACCTTGCATACGATGCTAAATCAAACCTTTAAATTATATGTGAAAATCATCCTTCCAGTTCAACATGTCCTGCATGTTTTCCTTCCAGTATACAGCACTTCAATGATTAGATGCAGCCATGCGTGTGTTATACTGCAGTCACTCAATGAGCCATGAAATCCTTGTGCAACTCCAAATCATTCAAAGCATTTTCTGCACTAACACTTCTTTCCAATGCAGCACACAAAGTAAGAATGTCTAGCAGACAGACAGTATGGCACAGTATAGTAAACAGTTATCTGTGCTTCAATTTGTCTGTACATAGAGGAATGGGACAGTGGTTTCAAGCAGTTGGCCGAAACAGGGGAAGGAAACATTTGGGTGGAGCAAAAGAGTCATGGTGTTCTCCTTAAAGACAGCAACTTGCAAATACACCCACACCCAAAATAAATTCCAAGCGCAATGTAAGCCTTGAGGCAGGTTTTAAGAAATAACTACATTGCAGTGAACGATAAGTAATAAATGCAAGCAAGAAATAACTACATTGCAGTGCATGAAAAAAATAGATGTAGGCATAGTTCTGTGTAAGGTCATATCCATTGTGCATGTTAAGAAATGCTGTTTTTCCAATTGTGAACAAATCTATAACCCAGTAAATATTGGAAAACTGTAAAAACACATTGTTAAATATAAAATCAGTGTCTATTCACAAGGAATATCTAAATTACAGAGAGCAGAAAATTAAAAATGCAAGTATGGTTCTCTGTAAAGTCATATGCATAGTGCATTGTACATATACCAGTACTTGTTTAGTGCAGAAACACAGTTTTTCCATTTCACCATTTATAAACAAATTGATAACCCCGTAACTTTTAGGGAAACCATAAAAACAAATTGTTAAATATAAAACAAGTGTCTGTTCAACGTATATACAGGACAACATTTGTGGATCGTAAAAATACAGAAGACTGTCACATAATTCAGTCACAAACACCATCAAAGGTGAATTGGTTTGGCACAATCATACTCTGTGATTTAGTCACTTCCTGAATAAATTTAAGTTTTACTTCTCTCAAGTGCTTAATATCAACACTCCAAATCTCAAAACTGTATCAAGTTTATAAAGGAAAAGTAAATTACTAATTTAAAGAAATAAAATGTTTTAAAGATGATATTTACTATGTGATTGTTATGAAAATCGATGTTACTCTCCGCCCTAAGCCCGTCTGTAACATACAACACATCTAAGTTGTTGGCAGAGACATCTCCGCAGCATCTCAGAGACCTGCAGGAGACTATACCATAATCTTTACCACTAAAATCCATTATCTGAAAGGAATTATTGCATCTATTAGATAGTATCCAACGAAAACAGCAAATAATCTTCTTGCGCAAGAACGTCTCCTTTGTTAAAAATGTGTCAGAAAGCTGTGCCTAGCACTGACATGGAATGACTTCCTAATCAAACATTGCTTATTTCCCAGGTATTCATAACAATTGAGCATTTAAATGGAAATCACAAAACCTTTCAGTTACCGGTATATATACACCTCCCCAGGTACATCATCTTCTTTCTGAGACGGTGAAACAAAAGTGGCTGATTTAAAGGTATACAATGTAGTCTATTTGTGCTTTTCTCATTAACGTGGGTTTTCTTCTTTTTTACAAGAGACTTGGTAGCTTTCAAGACAGACTGACAGAAATCATGAAACTCAGCAGGAATCAGAAGTATACCCTAATGACAATGTGTGTGAAATATCACAGTCATAGCCTCACAAACCTTTTCAAGAGTGAAAAACTATCCATGTTTACATGAACGTAGTCTACATTCACGATCGTATTGCCCTGTCAGTGCGGAATGTGCCAATCACCCATTGAACTGTGGTGCTGACCATAGCACACAGTGGTCTCCGGTCTCCGGTCTCCGGTCGATCTGTTTCGGGCAACCAGCCCAAAACCTCCTCATAATCTGGCAATCAGTATTATTATTTCACTTAAAGTCAGTGTCCATTTCTACTATTCGGAGGGAAGTTCTGATACAATATCTTCTTCCATTTTCCATGGGTTTAAAAAAAAAATGACCTGTTAAAAGGACATCATGTCTTTTAGTTCATTAATGTGTAAAATTAACTTAAGACTTAAAAAGTTGAGTTGATGTATTTGCACTGGCGATTTTTTAAAAATTGACAAAACAAGCATTTTTTTGTTTGTTGATGCAGGGTAAAGAACATGCAAAATTACTACCATAAATGGTGTACACAATATGTTATCAGGTATCGACAGCATCTAAATCAATTTTAGTTCTTAAAAACAAAATAACGGTAATGATGTTTTATCAACACGTTCACTTTAGCTTGATTTCTCGTCCAATATCAGGCTTCAATCAAGGAATTAACGATGGAAGCAACACTTGCCTTACTTGCATGGTCGAGGACTCGCATGCCTATCTAATCTTGAGCCATGGCCCAGTCAAAGGCTACTTCTACACATACCTCTGCTCCACAGCGCCCACCCCCCCCCCCCCCCCCCTACCAAAAAAGAAAAAAAAAAGGAGGAAAAGAAATAAGTTTGAAACCTCGTGCTACCCTCCTTAGTCTTGATGAGGGTTGTGTCAATGGCCTCCCGTAGGACATACACTCCAGCTCAAAGGAATTAGCATCGGGAAAGGGAAAGGGAAGAAAGGGAATGAGCCGCAGTTTTGAATCGCGGTATATTTTGTCCAGTTCAGCATGAAACATGATGCTTTTTAGGTTAAGCATTGTTTCATGCTGAACTGGACAAAATATACCGCTGTTTAAAACTGTGGTTCCTTCCCTTTCCTCCCTTTCCCTTTCCCTATGCCACTTCCTTTGAGCTGTATTGTACTTCATGCACCTCTTTTCCACAGCCTGGATGTTGTCCCCTGGTCACCGTTCTTAGCGTCTTAGCACGTCTTGTAGGGTTGAGTCTCTAGCATGTCTTGTTGAGGGTAGTATTAATAGCCTCCTGCAGAACAGAGATGAACTTGACGTAGCTCTGCTCAACAGCCTGGATGTAGTCCCCCTCCCCTCTTGTGAAGTCTCCAGTATGTCTTCTCGGAACCGAGTCTCTAACAGGTCTTGTTGAGGGTTGAGTCAAAGGCCTCCCGTAGGACACACTGGTGCTCCATGTACCTCTGCTCAACAGCCCGGATGTAGTCATTTAGTCATCCGTCTTAGCATGTCTCGTATGGTCGAGTCTCTAGCATGTTGTCTTGAGGGTTGCGTCAATGGCTTCTTCAGCAGATTTTGTTGAGGGTTTAGTCAATGGCTTCTCCGGCATGTCTAGCTGAGGGTTTCGTCAATGGCTTCTTCAACAGGTCGTGTTGAGGGGAGTGTCAAGGACACAGCTGTACTTGACATACCTCTGCTCAACAGTCTGAATGTAGTCCTCTAGTCATCCTTCTTAGCGCCTTAGTATGTCTTGTATGGTCAAGTCTCTAGCGTGTCGTCTTCAGGGTTGTGTCAAGGGCTTCTTCAGCAGGTCTTGTTGAGGGTAGTGTCAATAGCCTCCTGTAGGACACAGTTGTACTTGAGGTACCTCTGTTCCACAGCTCGAATGTAGTCCTCCTCCTCTCTGTCCAGAATCCGTAGGAAGTTCTGCAACTCTGGCACAGTGAAAGCCTCCCACTGCACAGACACAAGAGTAAAGTTCATGGTTTTTGTTGGATGAAAGCCACATGAGATAAAACACACAAGATGCTAACCTTTGCCAAATAACAGTTGTACTCCAGAAAGCATAACATAATAGAACACAAGCAAAAATTTGATTTTGCACTAAAAAATATAAATAAATATAAAAGAGAGATGATTTATTACACTAGTATCATACACCATACATGAATGCAAAATGTACACTCTTAATTTGTTTCTTCTTTTTTTTAGGGGGGGAGGGGGAATCATATTGTTGTGTTTTACAATTTATAGCATATTAAATAAAACAGACTAGTATTGGTCAGCAGCTCTAATCAAGACACATGTATAAATCATCATGTGTAGTGGAATGAATAAGGAGAGGTTTGTTTGCTGTGCACTGGCACTGCACACATTGTCTTTATAGACACACCATTTAGTCACAATATGTTTGTAATGCTCATACCTATTACTCATTATGAGTTTGTCCAGAAAGAAAATGTTAAGGAAATCTTGTGGGGCTGATTCTCGGCTTTCTATTAGTGTAAGTGCCATACATCATATCTCCTTCCCAGATCGGTGACAACATTTCCAATACTGTCAGTTTGATTGAGTGTGGAAGGGGGGACACATGTACAATCCAAAATGTTGACGTAACACAATCCAAATGTACCTTATTTCCTTCAACCAAAATATGGCACTGAAAACCAACTTTAACACAGATAACCACACTTAGTAAAAGAACAAATTAGTAACAAAAGTTGAGTTTTACTCCGGTCAGCCTCCCTTGAAAAGGATCAATCTCCCCATTCATGGAGCCTGAATGGGCAGGAAGTACCCCTTATCACTCCTCAAGCTAAGCTCATCGTCACCTGGGGTACTTCAGTACATAAAATCAATGAACAAGCTCAATGATATGCTCCACTGCACATTTTTTCCAACTCTTTATGCGCCACATAGTTTGTTTGGAGTTTGATTAATGAACACAATGCCCATAGCGCAGCATTTTGTCTGGTATCGGAAGGGTTAATGCTGGTGGGCTATAAAAAATAGTCCAGTGTCTGTGTCAAATGGCTACAGAAGTGAGAAAAGCATGACTACACATGAACCAAAGCAAACAAACCAAATATGCACATGGTGTTTACACCATGTGCGATCAACACTTGCAATAGCAATGTTTCCGAGATTATTTATGTTGAATTTTAGTATCTTTGGAGACTATTTATGATACATACACTACAGCTCAAATAAATTGGCATAGGGAAAGGGAAAGGGAAAGGGAAGGAGCTGCAGTTTTAAACCGCGATATACTTTGTCAAGTTCAGCATGAAACATGATGCTTTAGCCTAAAAAGCATCATGCTTCATGTTGAACAGGACAAAATATACTGTGGTTTAAAACTGCGGCTCCTTCCCTTTCTTCCCTTTCCCTATGCTAATTCCTTTGAGCTGTAATGTGCATGTATCAGACTTTCTGTGCAAGCAATCATATTCGTCTTGAGTTCCAGAATTCGATGAGCGGGTATCATATAGTTCATATTTTATGTCATTACTACACACTCATTACGACAAACTACATGCAAACAGGTGATCAATAACATATTAAATGGGGATGTTTATGACAGGTAAGCCAGTGTTCATGCAACATTCAATGACAATCCGTGAACGAGGTCTGTGGAGAAAGAGGCCATATAAAATGTCATCTTAAAGGCTACAAGGAGCTCTGTTTAGTTCAGCCCTTTCACACAATGACATAATGAGTCTGCTAAGCTTGATTATACTGTAACTCAGATGTCTTTGATTGTCTATAAGTCTAGAGTTGAACCCTTCATCATAGTTTTGTCTTGTATGTGGCTTCACATTATCAACATAATTTTGAACTATTATATGGGTAATTCCAGCCTCACAAACATTCCCAACACAGGCACTTTAAGAGTATATTTCACATACATTTATATGTACAATTACTCTTTGTGTGCCAAGTTTAGGATGAACATTTCTTTAAACCCTGACATTCCTTGAAATCCAATTCTCCCTATCGCATATAGCCGATATCAAGCGATATTACCTCACGATACCGATAGTTGATCGATAGCTCTCGGGACGTATACTTCCGGTAAGAGTTTGTCGTCGGCAGAAAGTGACCTAGAAATCACTTTTTTGGGTGAATTAAGCAGTGAACATTTTGTGTAGGGTTATGGTTAGGGTCAGGATTATGTTTAGAATTAGATTTAGGGTTAGTGTTGAGGTCAGGGTTAGGTTTAGGGTTAAAATTCATACAAATTAGTTGGATACCCTGGTCCCCTACTGTACAGGATTGCCGAATGTTCGTGGACCGGAAGTTCATATCCCAAGAATTAAAGGTAAAAAAATTAGAGCGCCACAGACGTTCAGATTCGGAGAGCTATATGCGATAGGGAGAATTGAGACAAGACCTTGTCCTGACTAGTAATGTGTGAATTGCAAACAGGAAGTGCATTGTGCAAATTGGAGGATTAAAAGATTAAGTTAGGGCCCTCCATTGTTGTTAATGGGTTAGGGGATAAGTGCGTAAACAAAGCAAGCCATTGGACGCCCCAATTCTCCCTATCGCATATACAGCCGATATCAAGCGAAATCACCTCATGATACCGATATCTGATCGATTGCTCATGGGACATATACTTCCAGTAAGAATTTGTCGTTGGCAGAAAGTGACCTAGAAATCACTTTTTTTATGAATTGAGCAGCTAATATTTTGTCTAGGGTTAGGGTTAGGGTCAGGGCTAGTTATAGAATTAGGTTTAGTTTTAGGGTTAGGGTTAGGGTCAGGGTTAGGTTTGGGGTTAAAATTCATAAAATTAGTGGGACACCCTGGTTCTCTATTGTACGGAATTGCCGAATGTTCGTGAATCAGAAGTTCATATCCCCAGAATTAAAGGTAAAAAAATTAGAGCGCCACACGCGTTTAGATTCGGAGAGCTTTATGCGATAGGGAGAATTGGCTACACAGCACATCAAGGTTGAACAAGCTTGATCAGGTTTCATTCTCAACTTTTACAAAGCAGTCCTCATGAGTAGGGTGATGCTGGAAATGATAAGTGATAACAACGCTCTTTGTCTCAAAGTGTCAAAGATTGCCCGGTATCTAATGTCTCATATTTATCCTAGTTAAAAGAAGTTTCATTTCCCAGTGGTTCCTGTATCTGGAACTTCCCAACCATATATGGCGCTACACTAAAATAATTCTTGATGCGCTATTGATGTATCTAAGCATCAGAAATGCACACCTGTATCTATCTAGGCATACCTCAATAACTCCGGTCTCATTCTCCCTGAGTTCAAACTTCTTGGATCCGGTAGACTTCACCCATGAGAGACACATGTACAGCGGCTTGTCCTCATCAACCATCTTCCTCATGAGCACTGCAAGGAGAAGAAGGAGAAAGAGGAAGAAAGAGAAAGAGAAAGAGGAAGAAGGAGAAAGAGAAAGGGAGAAAGAAAAAGAAAGAGAGAGGGGGAGAAAAACAGACAGAAAGAGAGAGAGAGAGAGATTAAGAGAGGGGAGAGCATGAGGAAAACACTACAAAACAAATATTAAGCTACAAATAAATTCAAAATCCACATCTATATATTCAATCTTTATTCATTCATAGCCAAAAAAATCATGGAAAATAAACTCAGGTACAGTGTACAATGTGCAAATACAGCTGGCAAAAAAAGTTGGTGTGCCCCAATAGTGCTCCATTGCATGATTCACAAGAATGACATATAGGACCAGTTTGTGAAATTTGAACTTTGACAGTAATATAGCATTCAAATAAAGCACAACAAACATGATAATGGTTTGCTTTTCATGCTCAAGTTTCTGTTACGAAAATCCATTATGCAGTTTAAAATGATAACCGCAGTACTTACGATTTTCAGATACCGTAAACAACAAAAAGTGGACAAAAATTGACATACTAATTCATGACATTTCTTCTTTGTGATGTGGTAAATTTCACATGTTCAATGATTCATGAGGCCAAAATGTCACATAGGATTGGTAGATCGCATTTCAGATTTGGGGCAAAGTATTGTGACGAGGTCGAATTTCACTTCAGGAACTACCAGCATTTTTTTACTAAAAACAGACAAAATTTCATCGGTCTGGATCACAATTTTGGTGACACGACTCTTTGAGAGGAAAATGCAAACACAGGCATGTACATCATGTTGTTATCTTCCTTGACAAATATTGTAGAGGTCCCAATTATGAGTATATTAAGGAGATTTTGAATAAGATTTCTATAAAATCATCTAACTTAAGTTGTTTTTTACATAGGTCTTTACAAAGGTCTAACATTTACAAGTTCTGCTTCAATTTGGACCGCTCCACAAATACACACACACACACACACAAACAGAAAAATCTGTGTATGTTAAGGTGTTCTTTAATCTTTTATTACATATATTCTACCCAAATTGATGTATCGTTCTTGCTGATTTTTCTGGAAAAACAAAATTAAATGTGATAATAAAATCTTAAATATGAACCATAGTTATCATTGAAATGGGCATATCTTATGACTGTCTGCAGTATTCCAGTTTTTAATGCATGAATACAAGGCGTTAGTCCCGAGATTACTGGTACCCTGCGCTGCGTGCACACACACTCACTCACCTTCCCCATTGTACTCGGTCCTCTCAAACAGGGCAAACTTGCGTGGGTTATCAATCAGCTGTAGCAGAGCCAGCACATTTCTGATCACATCCTGAGCAGTCGTGTAGCACGTTATACTCAGCTCCTGCAGTAAGACAAGAGCAAAGTGGATAGAGGCATTTGGGAGAGATTAGAATAACAGGCGAAAATAAAGGGGTCTTAAGTAAATGCTGAGAAAATCAGACAATATTACCATACAATGAAGACAGGGGTTTACTCCCCTTAAAATATATATTGCTTGTATACCAGGTGTGAAACAAAAGTATAAATAACACGCTTCTCTCTCCTATTACCATCATAGCTAGCAAGTTGTTTTGGTGAATTTCCTGCAACATTAGGGGAATGCTGTGATATCTAGTTTCCATGATGCTCATAATTCATTTCACAGATATAAAGACTTGTCTCATGAATATGCAGCATACTGAAGTGCAAGTTTCCATTTTCATCCTATTACTTGTCAAAATGTACATGTAGATACATGTAAAATATCCATATATCTATGTCGGAGGGTCTCCCCAGTAGACAAAATAAAAAGGGGCTACTTAGAAACCTGCCGTAGTGAGATACGGTAAACATACTGAACCATACTGTAAAAAAATAAAGAATTCACAGTCGGTCTCTTGCTGTATGTTTATGGGGGTTCCTTTTATTGTATTTTGCTCAGACCCTTGTGGTATAACAAATTGTTGTAATTACTTGGAACGGCTAAATTTGTACTGCTAAATCTTTCGGTTGGAGAATTGATTTGACCATGAAACAGTTGTTCCATTCTTGGATTTTCAAGTAATGAATGTGTTTATTGTCCACAATAATCACATGCAAATTTGGTGTCCACCAGCATTACATAGTATTAATGAACATTTTAAGTGTAGATTGACATTTAAACATACTATACATAGTAGTCTATAAATCAACACTAAATATACAGTATGATTGGATCATTATTACTACAGACTACTCTTCGCTGTCGGTTTTGCTAAATCATGTTCACTCTTTTCTTATCAAATGATTACAATTGGATAATCATTTAAAGGGAGTATATTGTACTGGGAAGGCAAAAAGCCATCAAAAAGTGATCATGATCAATCTTCTTACCAATGGTCTTACATTCATGTATTGTCCATTTTAGAAACTTTAGAACATTTGGAGTAATTAGTGATTAAATCACAAATCCACAAACTGTTCGGGCCGAACATTTTGAGGATTTCACTAGTAATCATTAATTACTCCAAATGTGGATCATTTGAGGGCAAATAACTTTCAGCAAGTTTCTAAAATGGACAATACATGAATTTAATACCATTGGTAAGAAGATTGCTCACGATCACCCTTTTGAAGGCTTTTTGCCTTCCCAGTGCAATATACTCCCTTAAAACATGTTTCTTATGGCTGTATCAGCCTGAGCCCCCGTGCATCTCTTCACGGGATGACTGATCCTACCTGGGTCGCAGACTTTGGCATGAAGAAGGTGGTCCTCCTCTTGTTGGTGTCAATGCTGTGCTCGTAGTGGTTGAGCGTGTTCACACAGACGTCTGGCAGGGGGCAGCCTGTTCGCACACTCACCGGTCTCGACAGGTTGATGTAGATGGTCACCTGCCCGCAAAACTGTGTGCCCTCCTCATTCTGACGCAACACATTGATAGAAGAAAAAAAAAGGTTTCACTCAAAATTTGGAAGTACAATATTAAAAAGAGCTGTCCGACAAACTGTGTTCCTTCCTCATTCAGAAAGCAGCACATGGATGCAAGAAACATGGCTTTCCTTAACACTTCTACACTGTACGTACAATTTCACAAAGAAAGGCTGCCATTTGTTTACCTTGTACATAATCACAAGGAATTCAGACTACGGCTTGCAAGCAAAATCTTTAATCATAAATAAACTCTTTACTACTAAGAATAAAAATGTACATGTAATAAGAAGAAATTTCTTGATGAACTTACCATATTCTCACATGTTAACGCATCAGCTTTCCAGCTATAAAATACAGGATTTTACTTTGGGAAATAACATTTCAATCTCGGTTTGTTGGGTGCCTGTTCCCTAACATGACAAATGCTAGTCTATTATTAGAAACAAGAAACACTGACTTGGAGCACTTCCAAAGTCACCTCCTAATAATTCAATGAGCCTTGTACAGTATGTTGATCCATGTATATTCCATGTGTAAGAGATGTACAGCATGCAAGGTGCATATGGGCTGAATACAAATAATGACTTGCTAAGATCAAGATCCTATATATGCACCAAAATAGTTTTCGTCTACAATCAATAATTTTACACTGTAGATGTACACTGTACTACGATTTTTGAAACAAATGTATGAATTTCTCAAAAGTAAGTAGATTCAAAGCTTTTTACTACATGGTAGAAAAAGTACAAGTGCCATGATTTAATCTGAGAAAAGGCCAAGTATTGGCTGAAAGAAATCTTGCCCCTAGAATAATAAAATGTATCAGTTAAAAAAGGTTTACAAACCAGTGTGAGTGTTTCCTTGGTGACGCTCCTCAGTGTGTTGAACTGTTCTATTTTTGGTTCCAGCTCCTCCCTCGTCAGGAATACAAAGCTCTCCAGCTCGTTCTCAATATCCTACAAGTAACATCAAGCAAAAAAAAAAAAAATCAATCAATCAATTAATTAATTAATGAAATACAAACCGAATGTCAGTATGTCATAAATTAATTATATTTCTGAACTTTTCAATCAATCAATTAATTAATTAAAGAAATACAAACCGAATGTCAGTATGTCATAAATTAATTATATTTCTGAACTTTTTTTTCACATATATGAGTCAAAGCATTTAAAAGTGCATTGTAACTTTTATTTTTTTTTTTAGAAAATAAAAATAACATTTTATTGAGTTAGTAGAGCTATACATTATCGGTCTTTAGATCTGCCGTTGAGACTTGAGCTTTGCTCCTACTTAACTTGACAGCAAGTAAACAACAGGCCTGTTACACAGTCTTGTATACATGTAGTATCTTTTATATTCGAGGGTGTGGGTTTGCCTCTTTTGCATCAAGAAATAAAATCTCCAGTGTGGCCATACTGGAAGGAAGGGGGCCCACTTTTAGGTGTAAAAATAAATTGGTGGGAGAAATATGAGTTTGTTGTTCAGTGAGTCACTTCTCCTGCTATTGGACTGTTTGGATGACAAAACATGAAAGGGGGAACTCAAGAGGGGAGAGATGGGGAAAATCAATAAAAAGAATGAATTATGCATGCGTGATCTCAATTCAAATGACTTATTGGAAAACAGATCAAATGTGATAGAGCCATAACAAAAGTACAGATCTACATACAAACCATATTCTACATGTACTGTATGTACATGAACATATCAAAGCTAGATTTCAAGCATGATCTTATGAAAATAGAAACTTGTATCCTTTGCATTACACCCTATAAGAAATGTGAGGTGTTCATAGAGGCTATGAAGGGGGGGGGGGGATAGGGGGTCCTTTTGGGGGTCTACAATCTCCCTGAGTCACTTGATGCCAGCACTTTTGAACACTCACAACCTAGGAGTTGTTCAAGGCAACCCTAAGAAAGACATGCAAACATGTACTCAGCCAATGTGAATGAACATTCAAACTGTATTCTCTATCAAGTTTTGCATAATTTGTTCTCAACAGATTTGACATTTCACTAAGTCCAATTTGCATTATAATTGCACTCGATATCAAAACCAAAAGTTGTACAGAATGGCACTTTCTCCTTTACTTGCAAGTTGTCACAACCCGAGACAAAGGCCAGAATACACAGTGACACTTCAGTGTACATTGTTGATCTAAGCTTTCACTTCCTGGTAATATAATTACAGCATAAGGCTTGATACTCTGTACATGTACATGTACGTAATCCCTGTTTAGCCATGAATTCTGAAGACCACTCAATGGAATCCAGTCAACAAAGGAATTAGAACTTTTTTTGTGTGTTATCCTATTGTAAGTAGTAGTGGAGTCACATCCTACTTGTTACCCCTTTGGTTATCCTGGCTTCTTAACAATTAATGCCTGAAGCCCTCAAGACATTCCTTGGCTGTCTTTTCAATTCACATCTCAAAGACAATTCTGAGGATAAAGATTTATAAGCCTAGAAGGGAAGCTCTTGAACTAGGTACACATTGTGTTTTGAGTCTCTGGGAATTCAGGACAATAAATTGTTGCAGAAATAATTGCTGTGATGTTTCGTGCCATAGTGCACAGGTACACATGTACATATACAGCATCTTCCACTCCCCTGTTACGTGTATGCTTGTGAACTTACATTACAAGTAAATGTTACATTTTCTACAACATCAATCTATCAAGATGGTACTAAGAAGGAAGAAAGCATGCTATTTCATGTCAAGGTAGCATTCTAGCTCATTGGTGAAAAATATTATGCCAGACGAAGTGTCAGTCGGAACACGGGGAAGCAAATTAATAAAGAAAATGACTCATAAGTAACACAATGTAATCTCTGTAAGCAGCACAAGGATTTAATTCTGATTTTATTTTTTCACAGTTCCTTATGAGAAGAGGAATTTTGTTTCAATTAAAGATGCATCACAAATAGTACAAATGTACTTGTAAACCTCAACATAATATGTATTTTTAGAAAGTGTATGCACCAAAATAGTTCGCTACGTAATCTAAGTACACTGAAAGTGATTTTGCTACAGTATGCAAAGTGAAACTTAACTGTGACTTGACTGTCAACTGAAAGTTTGGGTCATTCATTTTATTTATTATTTTCTCAAGTGGCATTTACTAAAAAAAGATATGAATACATACCGCATATCAAGTATTGCAAACTAAATGTACAGTATGCACCATGTACTTTGTACCCAATATACTGTAGCTGATACTGTACAGTACATAAACTGTGAACATTTGTTTGCATTATTTGCACTTTGACACTTTTTATCAAAATGCACTGTTACACGGTATACATACATGTACAAGCAGTTCAACTTTAATGTGGTATTGTAAGTACTCCAAAATATAAGGAGGTAAACACATGCTTTTAGTTCAGTCCCTACAGTCATCTGCATTGCTAGGCAACTTAGGCAAGCCATATCTTAATCAAGACAACTTAATCTACATCAGTGCAAAAAGGATGACAATGGACTCTATTCAGTGGTAGCACTTGTACATGTACATCAAGCCACTGTTTAGAATGTTAACCAATAAAGAAACCAACAGGGAAAGGTGGTAAATCAACTTAGTCATGCCTGAAGTGGTGATACTGTGTAAGGAATCTTAAGAGAGGGGGAAAACCAGGAATGATGAATAACTAATGAGCTGGAGTGGCATACAGTCATGCTGCAGATGGAGAAGTCAGCACTTGAACAAAAGTGCAAATGTAAACAGAAAAGCACAGTGACTTCGGGGTTGAGATTGAATGTAAACAAACTGATGAACTCTGGCTGAAAAACCGGATAGTGAATATTGTGATCGACGTTTCTCAAATTAAAACCCCATTGACATTGCTGTACACCTTTCTGTAAGACCAATGATAATTTCTTATGCACGTTAAAGACTGTTTTCTGCAAGACAATGTAAGGGACAACATGTACATGTACCTGTAAGAGTTTAATGTGGTCAGGGCACTTACATGTACATACCAGCATTAATTCTATGTGGAATACACATTCTGTATATGTTTACGTCAACTACATACCAAGGAAAAAGATTACCAGTATTTGTGGGTCAGTGGGTGGCACTTCTTTCAAGCCTGGTTTCATTAAAACGGACACCGTCAACTTTGAGATTGAACATTTTAGCAGCCCTGGCTCCTTTCAATGTTCGCAGTGGCTCTAGTTGGCATTGTAGGGATTTAACCACCCCGAGCCTGTGTTATTTTGTCGCTGCACCTGTACGCATGCAAAGTTTGACATAATGCACGCATCACACACTAACACCTGCAAAGTACCGGTAATGTTTCTATTCGTGGCAAGAAGCATTTTGACTGCCGCTGTGATTTCCTCCCAGATGTGGGTCTTCTTACCTCAAGTGAGACGAGGGTGTGTTGTGGGGAATGGTCGGGTGTGTCCTGCCGAAGCTCTGGGGACTCAGCGCAGTCTAGTCTCACATCGCTCACGCATTTGTAGTGGCATGTGTATTTACAGTCTACACAAATATGGAAGAGAGAAAATCAAGTGATATAAACCAAGTAAAATTATGTGAAAAAGGGGGGGGGGGATAACACTGTGAATTGCATTCAGGTTACACACATCACATTCAATAGTTATTAGTTTGACAATATAATGTGGCACACCACAAAGAAACATTTTAAATTTATATAGTCATCATTATGAATAAAAGAGGCAAGCCTATATGTGAGGCTCTAGACATAGAGCCATGGATGTACATGGACAGTAAGTGAATTTCATGTAGAGCACATGTACAGTACAGACGACATGTAATTTGATCCATTCTTGATACTATCACAGGTAACACAAGTACATGCGCCGTTTCATAATGACACATCATTGAACAGCTTAGTGACTTGGAAACTGTGTGCAGCAAGTTAGCACCATCAAAACCTGTTCAAACTCATAGAAGGACTGCATGTACTACATCGAGTACATTGTCCATGGTACTAGTAGTACCATACTGCCAAGTTATTCCACCATCTTGCATGAACATACCGGTATGTGTACAAAATAAACAGAATCATTGATGTCAACAACATAAAATAGAAAATACACTGTTGAGAGTGGAAAAAGAATAGCAGCATGCGCTTGATGTACAAGATTGTATAGTCATACTAGTCACAAACATACGAAGGAACAGAAAAAAAAGGGAAGGCAAACTACCAGCACGCAAAATAAGATTACATGATTGATTGATTAAATCCATCAGCTCATGAGATATTTGATCAGCTGTTCTCAAACTTTGCAATACAGTGCTTTAGTCATTTTTAGTGTACCTTTCAGAGGGTGCCCAGACATACAGTACTACATGTAAGATTTGGTTGTATCGTATACATTGTATGTATTTGTTAGCACCTAAACATGTTTTGGCTCATAACTGCATTAACATCACCACTGATGTACATGTATACAGAAGGATATCCTTGGATTATCACTACTGGCTATGCAGGAAGCTATGCATAATTTCTGTTTATTAGAGCCCTGAATTAATGTTGTGTTTATGATGTTGCAATGAGCATTCAATCCTGTCAAGAGATCTTTTTTAAGGATTCTGCCGATCATAGTACAGATGCAAAGCTTCCTATGGAATCTCCACATGATGCACAAGTCTGGTTTCCTGTGTATAATGTAAAAACAATGAGAAGCCTCGTGCAAATTGTGTAAGCAGGGCTTTAACAGTCAACAAATGGGCATCATAATTTCCAGTATTACATTGGCCTTGGTTTTCAAAATAGGACAACGCAGAATGTGTAGAGTTCTCTTTAAGTATAGTACCCGAACTATAGAGCTAAATTATGGAAGACATACTGCATCCCTAGAATAGTGAACAGTGTAGGTCATCTAGTCTGCATCTCAATGCATGACCTTGACACTACCCTCATCTCCTGATGATCGCTGTTGCACTGAATTTGTCTCCGCGATTCTCTAAGTCATTGACACACTGGTTAACCGATACCTGTTACATGTATTACTTGCTGAATAATTAAACTGAAGAAACAAAGCACGCAACAACTGCAACAAAACAACATTATCTACAAACTAACAACTGAAATATCCAACTTGAGTATTTCATTGATAAAACTCTTTGCTATGAGTTTCGGGTTGAATTGTTTCACTAACATACTCTGAACTATGTGGTCATATCAAACTATGGTACATTAAGATGCATCAAGATAAGGTGTGTGGACAATAGAAGGAAACCTCAGTATACTTACATGTACATCTGAGGCACTGCTTATAAAATCCCCAGATAAGTTCTCCACATTTATCGCACCAAGTCATAATGTTCAGCAGTTGCGTCGGCACAAACTTATGCCCCTGTCCCCCCTCCCCATCCTCCTCCAGCTGGTACACCCCATTGTTAAATCTCTCGTCCGCCAAGTCACAGAACGATGTGTCTTCCGGAAACGTTGAAAAACCATTTATGTCTCCATCAACACTCGAAGAGTTCCTCCTTATCCTCTTGTTGTTCTCATTGTGGACCGGCACCGGCTGATACTTTCTCCATGGTTGAAAGTAGTTGCTGATGCCCGCAAATATCCCCCGCTGACCGCTCTGTCGCATGGGATGCCCTGTATAACGACCACTATTGGTCATTTCCTCACTGGCATCGTAATAATCGTCGTAATCGTCCGACTCCCCACCGAAGGATGAGGAGTCGGAAATGGTCTGCATTTCAAAGTATTCCGACATTCTGTTGATCATTCCACCAATGGAGCTGACTACATAGCTTGATGACGCAGCGGCGATGTTACCCAGGGGGCCGCGTTGGTGAGGCTGGTGCTGGACAGGGTCCCGGTCAGATGAGAGGTTCTTATTGGTGGTCACTGCTTTGGGCAGGCGTGAAGATTCCGGCACAGGTGCTGTAGTCACGACAGGGGCCTGCCTGCGTTCCCTGTTTGAATTCATTCTTCCACACACACACAGTCCTCTACCTTGGATTTACCGTGCCACCGGTAGTCCGGTACGGTACTTCCTGTGTTGTGTGCATGTGATGCCACTATCTGATAATGAGAAGTTTGTTGTCCTCGAAACACGGCTCGCCAAGATCTCCTCACACATGAAGGCTCTATGCAATTACACACAGTCAAGAGAACCACGGCACAGCAATCCACAGTCACAGACAGACTCTCTGCCAAACTGTGGCAATGATTCAAACTGCCAACAAAGTGACTGTTTCGGCACTCAAATAGTTAATAATGTGTACATTCCCATTCCAGAAGTACATTTACATGTGTCTGTCTGCACGCGCAACGCTCTCCTATCAAAATGTAGCGCACGACTCACTCGGACTCATGCCATCCATGAAGCTAACTTTCGGATTTTGGAAGTTCCAACATCACACGCATGTACGTGTATTTCATCATCGATCGTCTATGCGTAAGGCAATTGGTATGTTGTGTTTATCTTCGTACAGCCCGCGGACTAGACGCTAAAAACAAGCAAAATTCGCCCCCAAATACGCACCATATTATAGGGGAGGGGGTAACATTCAAAAATAGATTTTACATATTTTTGATGTTGGAAGCATGGATTTTTAAAATAGCATGTAAGGAGGAGCAGGACAAGAAAAGATGAAGAAGAAGGAGAAGAAGTAGACAAAATAAAAGAGAAAAAGGAGGCAGAAGGAGGAGTAGGCGGAGGCATGGGTTCTAAAAACAAGGCCTTTTTATAAGGAGGAGCATGAGAAGATGAAAAAGAAGAAGAAGAGCACAGTAGAAGGGATGGTCGAGGACCAGAAAGGAGGGAAAAGGGAAGAAGAAGGAGGGGGAAATGAAAAGCCAAAGAAAGGAGAGAAGAAGAAGGAGGAGAAGAAGATCGAGAAGGATACGGAGAACAAGAAAGAGGACTCGGGAGTAGGAGAAAGAAAAGGCGGGAAATAAAAAAAAATAATAATAAAAGGAGATAGAAGAAGATGATGATGATTTGAAGCACACGTGGGAGAAGAACAACCAGATTTAATAATTATTAAAGTACACACAAATCTTATGGTCCGATTTTCAAAAAGAGAAAATGTTGGTTTCCGGGATGGAAGAATAAAAAGGAAAAGAAGCACAAGAAAGGGGATGAAATATAAAGAGGAGCCAAGGAAAGGGAAGAGAAATTGATTAAGAAGGTGACTGGAGGAGATCGTGAGAAGGAGGGGGAGGAAGAGGTAGAGAAAAGTGAAAAAAAAAAGAAGAGGAGGCAGAGGAGACAACAGAACAAGAGCAAGAGAATGGAGGCAAGATGGGAAAAGAAGATGAAGAAAAAAAAGAAGAAGAGATGCTGGGAATTATTACTTCAAGGAGAATAAGACAAAGAAAAAAGAAGGAGAAGAAGGGGAAAAAGAAAAACGAACAGAGGAAAGGCTGAAAAGACTAAAAGATGAGCAGCCTGGATGGTTTGTATAAAGTGAGTCTGTATGAAGTTGCCATATTAGTCGGCTACATCCGATATTTGATGTGAATCAACGTAGGATGTGAGTAATATATGTGTATTTGAATTTGAGGAAACCAGGGACATGATATGAGTAAACCATGGAAACCTGACTGCAATAATGAGCACTATAGAAAGTGGCATGCGACGAGATGCTTTCTCCATCGATATAAAGCAGAATAAGCCTAACTCGGCGATAAATACGTATGGTTGGCATCACGCTGTGATACACGGTGTTGACTGAAATCGTCAGTGGTATACGGAGAAATGAATGAGGTACCACTGTTGTTAGAATTCATTGGGTACAAAAACCTCAGTGTAAGCTGACTCACCGCGTTGAGAGCGGTTGTAAAGTCACGTTGTTCATGTTCTTGAATACAAAAAAAAATAATAATAAAAGGCCCATGTAATGTACTACTTGCCTGGTTTAACAAAGAGATAGCCGAATCAGTCTTTTTCGAGTCTTATATTGTGTACTCTAGCCTTAGAACACGTGATATTCATGTGATTGTTCAGCATGTCGGATGTTTTATTCCATTCTTAGTGAGTGAATGCAAATTGTAAATTGTATTTATTCGGTCCATAAGCACATAAAAGATACATAAAGGCCCAAGGAAATTCATTTCGTTCACATGTTATAAAAAATATGTAACATAAAACATAAAAGCAAACGATATTCGTGATAGAGGTACTGATACATTCCAGGTCAACAGGTTTAGATAAAAATTACAAATAATGACAGGTTTTACATAGAAACACTATAATCCAAAAATGTATAATTGATTATTTTGAATATTCATTGTACAGTGAAATATTAATTAGGTCAATTTAAAATTGTGAAATGCATTAATATACCATTATAAACATTCTAGGTCAACTCGACAAACCTAAGGAAGTATCATTATAATTGCACTTAAATACGTTAGGCAATAGTCATTAAGAATGTTGCATCTGAAGTAGCTAGAATGCTAGGCCTATAGGCTACATGCACATCACTATCGTAACTGACACTGATATCTCATCATTTACCGTTAATAATATGCAACATTGAAATGATCAATTTCGCCAACTTGGTAACGATATATTGTATACCCTTTATGATTTTAAAGTAATCAGAGGGTCATAACACAAAACAGCAGAAGGCACCAAACAACTATTCGTTTTGACCATTAAGAAAGCTGTAATTCTGATGAGCTAGGCCTATATCTTTTCTTGCAGAGGGCCTGTACGCACTTTATTATGGCAGAAACAATGATGGTTAAATGTTTGCCTATATGGCTTAATGACTTCTAAAACATTAATGCCGCATTCTCACATAAGTTGATGACTAGCTAATCACTTTCAAAGGGCGATTTTCACTGATTAAGATTGTTTTTGGTCCACGTGCAGTTCAAAATGTGTTAATGTCTAGGGCCTTCTCTTTCATTTTATATTTCTCTCTATAAAATCATCTCTCTCTCTCTCTCTCTCTCTCTCTCTCTCTCTCTCTCTCTGTCTCTCTGTCTCTGTCTCTCTCTCTCTGTGTCTCTCTCTCTGTCTCTCTCTGTCTCTCTTTCTCTCTCTCTGTCTCTCTTTCCGTCTCTCTCTCCGTCTCTCTCTCTCTCTGTCTCTCTCTGTCTCTGTCTCTCTCTCTGTCTCTGTCTCTGTCTCTCTGTCTCTCTCCCTCTCTGTCTCTCTCTATCTCTTTCTGTTTATATCTCCCTCTCTGTCTGTCTATCTGTCTGTCTGTCTCTCTATCTGTCTCTATCTGTCTCTACCCCCCCCCCCCCCGGCCCCCTCTCTATCTGTCCCCTCTCTCTCACTGATTTTCACTGATTATGATTGTTTTTGGTCCACGTGCAGTTCAAAATGTGTTAATGTCTAGGGCCTTCTCTTTCATTTTATATTTCTCTCTATAAAATCATCTCTCTCTCTCTCTCTCTGTCTCTTTCTTTTTTTCTCTCTGTCTCTCTCTCTGTCTGTCTCTCTCTCTCTCTCTCTCTCTCTCTCTCTCTCTCTCTCTCTCTCTCTCTCTCTCTCTCTCTCTCTTTCATTCTCTGTGACGGCTTTATGACTGTGCTCACTATTATACAGTTTATATCTTCCCTATATCTTCCAGCTTATGTTTTTTTTTTTTTATCGCCGTTAATTTTTTATTTTATAAAACTTAGTGCCCAGTCTTTTTTCTTCTTCAAACTTAACTCATCCATTTCATGAGCTCCTATACTTCCAGTAATTTCGCTAACTGAAACTACAAATGGTATATAGGACTAATCGTTCAGATCTCTCATTTGCCACTTCCTTTCCAAAAGAAATTAACAAAATAAAGTTGACTCTTTAAAATGAAAAGAATCAACTTCAGACAAAAAAAAACCAATAAGCGTCATTTAAAAAAAAAACTAATTAACCTTAGGGTAAATGTGCCTCTTGTGAATTATTTCACCATGTACACACAACATCATAACCCTCAGAAGCATTACCAGTTTCAGACAAAAAAAATCGAATAAGCGTCATTTTAAAAAAAATCTAAATAACCTTAAGGTAAATGTGCCTCTTGTGAATTATTTCACCATGTACACACAACATCATAACCCTCAGAAGCATTACCACTTTCGGACTAATGTGTCGAGTTGTACCCCACAAGATGCAACAGTGTTTTATTCATGCAGGCCAGGCATGATGATGACCTCTTCAGGGGCCACATGTGATTAAATCACAAATATCCCCGCTCAGAAAGGGTAAATGAAAGGTTTATATACATATCACCCAGGATTAAGAATGGTTCTCTCATATATTCCGACAGCACCGGACACGCATAAAAAAGGAAATTACGTTGGTGTTGTCGTTCTCCAGATGATGGCGCTCTTCAAAGTTTATAAAAAAAAAATAAGTTATTTTTTTTTCTTCCCATGAAGGCCCGTATTCACAACAATGGTTACTTAGATCGCATACAAAACGTAGACTAACTTTGTTGGACGCAAGAACAAATTTATCTAATGCTGTCACAAAATCGTTGATTTTACCATTTCATCTATTCGCTGTAATTACCATGTGGACAAGATCCACGCACCTTTCCTTGGACAAAACCAACGACCATGGTTAAGACTTTGTCCCAGATGACTGCCTGTAAATTCTACCAGGCAAGGGAAACCTCTCCAAAAACAAAATGGTGTGCGCCTATTGGAATGTAGGCTGATTCCGCGAGGCCTTCCACTCCTAACGTCTCAATATCGGGTCTACTCCTGTTTTGGATATTGTTGTAGAACTACTTTACCACCACTACTTCAACTACTATCTATCGATATTACTACAGTACTAGGTCTGCTGCTACTACTACTACTACTACTACTACTACTACTACTACTACTACTACTACTACTACTACTGCTGCTGCTGCTGCTGCTGCTGCTGCTGCTACTACTACTACTACTACTACTACTCCTACTACTACTACTACTACTACTGCTGCTGCTGCTGCTGCTGCTGCTGCTGCTGCTGCTACTACTACTACTACTACTACTACTACTACTAATTATTCTCTGTTATAAGAAGACACTACTTCTCTCCTTTTTTTCTTCACCATTTTCTCGTTGTTGTTGTAGTTTTTGTGTTTACTTGTACAGTTCGTCATCTTCTTTGTGTTACTCTCCTAGTTCTTCTGCTCTGTGAACCTTCCACTTGCTCTTTCACTGATCCTTTCCAATTCTCAAATCCTTAATTTTCAAAAAGTGCATCAGAATTATTATCTTCACCGTGATCACTTCTACCTGCATATGGACACTATAATTCACATTGTTTTCACTCTTCACCACTCCTGTATTTTTCCACCAAGTCATCCACTTTGGAACTACATGTACCACGTGGTGAGGAAGACAAGGAGTCATAGGCAGGAGGGTGCCGCACGCGAATGCCTTTGCCCTGATGCTTGCCAGTTTGTTGATGTGTTGATCGATTTTAGTCCCTGGAGGATATCACATGTTGCAATAAATGCATAATATAATTAACTGATTTTGAAAGAATGTGTTGCGATGACGGGTTTCCCCTTCCCCCTTTATTTTGGAGACAAAGCAGAACTAGACAAATTGATTGACAAATGAAAGAAAATGACAAACACGAAGAAAAATAAAGAAATGGGTTTCGGGACCAGCGTGAATTTTACGGTGTCTGAAAATTGTCCCCCCTTTTACCTTCTCATCATAAGTCAGTCATTGGACATGTTGGAGTTAACGGCGCTGGGCGTTAAGAGGGTTAAACGCTATTGTAACAATATTGCACACCTTGCACCTAGTCTCCATGGGTGTAGGTATTGCCCACGCGGTCGTCTGGAAAATTTCCCCCCAAAACTTCCCTGCCTGTGCAATATGACACGTTATTGCTGCTGTAAACCTTTCCAATGCCAGATAAACTGCCGCTGTATGTTGGATTTGCGGATATTGCTTATGAAAAAAAGGCACACGTGGCACCCAAAGAGTTAAAGTAGACAAATACTGCGGGTGGGGGGGGGGGGGAGGGGGGGGGGGGTTAATATTTACATGTGCAAAACATCCACGCGTTCAATTATCTCTAAATCCCCACAGAAGGAACTGCTTATCAGGGTTTATCTTCCAGCATAAGATTGCCAAATTTGATGGGAATCATGCATGGCTTATACTGTTAACCCTCTTCAAGCCAATTAGGAACAACCCTTCAGGGAAGCATGGGGGAAAACGTGGTGTTTGCAGGCAGTATTCGTCAAAGTGTACTCTTCTTCTTCTTCTTCTTCTTCTTCTTCTTCTTCTTTTTTCTCCTTCTCCTTCTTCTTCTTCTTCTTGCTCTTCTCGCCCTCCCTTCCTTTTATGTTGTTTTAAAACCCATATCTTCCAATTATTAGTATTATTTTCTTTTATTATATTCATACTACCAATTAAAAATCCTACTTTTAATTAAATGGTGTGTGGAAACAAAGGCCGAGATGTTAATGTCGTGCCAACTCAAAGTTAGATCAACTTTGGCAAAGCAGAATGCTGAAAAGTTTTGTAAAGTTTACATCTCAAAATGTATTTTTTTCATATCTACTAGATTATCACGGTCATCTTTATTGTTTAACCCGTTCATTGGGCAGGGTTTAAACAATCAAAATTACGTTTAAAGGACTACACTCATTTCGAAAGAATACTCTACTTTCAAATCTCCACTTTCTCGCCTTTCCATTTCACCTTCAATTCTATCCACGTTTTCTCATCTCAGTCCTCCCAGGACCTTACACATGGTGTACCGTAAACCTTTCTCGTGATTAAAATTACGTTGTGTATTCAAATTCACCTATCCTGCTAATATATTTTACGCATTTCAAGGATGGGAGAAATTACACAATTCCCAAACCAACCCTTCCCAAACCATTTCCCGTGAAGGGCTTTTTTCCCCTTTTTTTTTTTTTTTTTTTCAAAAACTGAGGTAAACTTTTGTAAAGGAGTCTGCTCTGGATCCTTTAAGGTCTCAAAAGCCTTTGCCTATATACTTACAAGATACTTTGTATTTCAGAAGCCAGACAATTTTGCGCATCAAAATGCGTTTATTCAGCTTTATTTTTTTTTCTTCTGAGAATTGCAGTCTTAAACATACCCTCTATCCATAATTTTCAAACTTGTCTTTCTCAAAATTTAGGTCAACTTTTGTAGAGCAAAATGCTTAATTTTCTTTTCTTTTTTAAGTGTAACCCTTATTAAAGTGTAACTTGGCTTTAGGGATAACATGGCACAAGCCGTGTAGCCTGTTGTTAGGTTTTAGCTTACTTTAAAAATGAATGCTGGCTAAGGTTTAATCTGGCTCTAAAGTATAACCCTTCTTAAAGTATAACCTGTCTTAAGGTGAAACTTGGCTTTAGGTGTTACTAGCTTTCATAAAGTATAACTTGGCTTAATGTTTTTGTATCAACTTTAATCTTGCTCTTGAAAGTAAATATCTGAAATTTCCTCAAGGAACAGCTGCTCTGAAAAAAAAATCTGCACAGCTAAGACATATTTTGGTTTACACTCAAACCTTAGCTTAAAACCTAAACTGTTCAGCAAAACACAAAACAAAACAATCTAACACACATATAGACACACACATACACACACACACAAAAAAAAACACACACTCACACAAGAAGCATTTAGAGAATTATTATTATTATAAGTGTCACCTTGAACCTTTATTACTCCAGTCGAGAGTAAATCCTGCTTTAATAAGTTTCACTATTGCTCTGAATCAACCCCTGCCTGAGGGTTAATGTTGTTCTGAATTAAACCCTTTTATAACTTTACGAGTCAAATCAGGCAATTATTTTCTCTCCCTCGCGCACACTCGTTTGTATTAATTGATATCATCAATACGAGTTCCTACAACAAATTTTTGTTTGTTTGAAATACGTGTAGTTTGCATGCACTTGCATACGTATCATAGTATCATAGCACGTGTGTATCGAGTGAGTGCGGCTGGGCGTACGTTTTGCATTTTTTTTTTTCTTTTTGAAGAGTTTACACGGCAGGTCGCGGTTTAAAAGGGCATATACTGTACTGGGAAGACACAAAGGCCTTCAAAAGGTGACCGTGAGCAATCTTCTTGCTAATGGTCTTAAATTCATGTATTGTCCGTTTTAGAAACTTGGTGAAAGTTATTTACCCTCAAATGATCCACATTTGGAGCAATTAGTGATCACAATTTCCTGAAATGTTCGGCCCGAATATTTTGAGGATTTGTGAATAATCACAAATTACTCCAAATGTGGATCCTTTGAGGGCAAATAACTTTCACCAAGTTTCTAAAATGGACAATACATGAATTCAAGACCATTAGCAAGAAGATTGCTCACGGTCACCTTTTGAAGGCCTTTGTGTCTTCCCAGTACAGTATATGCCCGGGCGACACCCGGGCGCGACACACGTGATATCGAGTACCCGCCCCTCTCCAAGAATGCGCACTCGCCTTATTCACGTACACATGGCCCGCGCGCTTCGGAAACAATGCATCGATATCTATATAAGATAAGAAGACATGGGGATCGGTTTCAAATTAACAATATTAGGGGGCGGGGCAACTACTAGTTAGTACTTTGCCCTTTGGTATATAGTGGTTGACAGGTGCATGCTACGTCACGTGAAAAGTACGCATTTTGATGGATATCAATCAAATCGGCAGAAAACGAAGGTCAAAGATATCATGTATGAATGAAGAGATGAAATGGAGATGGGCAGGACAGAACACGTAGGACAAGACAACAGATGGAACAAGAAACTCACAGAATGGCAACCAAGAACAGGAAAGCGAAGAAGGGGTCGACAAAAAAGAAGGTGGAGAGACGAAATATCAACATACACAAGCACAGCAACATGGAGCAGAATGACAGCAAATAGAAGTGAATGGAAACTGTTTGAGGAGGGCTTCATCCAATTACAATAGCTGAACAATGCCTGATGATGATGATGATGATGATGATGATGATGATGATGATGATGATGATGATGATGATGATGATGATGGTGATGATGATGATGGTGATGGTGATGATGATGATGATGATGATGATGATGGTGATGATGAATCAAATCAAACAAACTATGCAAGTGTTTGGCTTCATCGTAGACAGAGGCATAATTTGATACCGTGATGGAAAACTATTGGCTCGTTATAAAAGGCATTACTATAGTGGCTTGATAGAGAACTGGGTTGGGGTCGCGAGCACATTTTATACGCAATATAAAATTGAATGTACTGTAAAATCTACAGTCTACTTTGTTACGGTCATACTATTAGTTATGTGAATTGTACTAACTGAATTTAATGGTATGCATAATTTAATGTGCATGATTGAATATACCGGTATGAATATAGAGGCGGGCAGCTTGCTATCAGAGCTGGCTCGCGCTCACGAGGAGCTGTCGATTATGCACCGATGTCTACGTACGTACCGCTAGCCTATGAGTACGTAAAGTGTGCATGTTAATTGTGTATTGCCTATTGGATCCTGTTATGTGTACGACGCGTGCAAACAATATACATAGCAGTAGTAGTAGTAGTGCTGCAGCAGTGAATGGAGCTACGCCAACCGACTGAACAGACTCTATTTTAGGTGTTGATCTTATACATGCTAGAGAACAGAATGATACAGCATAACTTCGAGAAAATTGTGAGATAATGTCGGCTTGTGCAGTGCGTCGGAAAGATGTTCTTTCCTTCGCCTGGTTTGTTGGGATTGCAGCGGCACTGGTCTTGGAGCAGACTACAGCCCAGGGATCAAGCCGAAGCCCAGGGACGAGTACTAGTAGTTCGGCATTGTCCACACTCCCGGCACAGACGCTGACCGGGGGATACGGCAACAACAGGTGCCCTGCCAACTTTGCATGGACAGCGGTAAATTTAGAAATAGTTTGTTTCACTTACAGTTACAGTAATTCTCTTGCACGCGTCTTTGCACTTCTTTCAATATCGAATATAAGCAGAATGAAATTCAGTTGATGCCAGTAAGTGCAGAACTTCATTGCAAAATGGACAGTCCAATTAACTGTGTGTATACCACTGAAGCTTGTGTGATCAGGTGACGCAACTCAATAGGTGCATTAGATTGTCTGAAACATAAAGGGTTAAACCAGGGATGTGTTATGGAAGGATATGAAGCAACTTTCTTCCTTTGAACCCGTGTGCCAAGCCGCTGAAAAGTTATGTGTTCTCAACAGGTGCTGTTCAGGTGTTTGAACAATTATGAATATGATTGTGTGGCAACGGCTTCTCGGAGAGGACAAAAGAAATTTACAGTCTCATTTCGCTTGTCCCGTTCTGTTAATACTTCCATGAGCATAACAGGTATCAGCAAACACAAATAAACAAGTTTTTCAAGTGAAATATCTCTGTTTCACGCAAACACACACAAACGCCGTTAATGATAATACACAGCTTAATATATCATTTTGAGAGTGGTTGAATCCCCCAGATGCACAAGTTGTCGGAAAGTGAAGAAATTGGCCAATTTTGTAAGTAATAAAAATAGCTTATATGTCCGATTTTTAATGATTCCTCAATACTTTTCGAAACAAAAGCAGAGTAAAGGATCTGTCATTGCTTACTGCTTACTTGCTTAATTCGAGTGGTGTCCTCGATCCACGATGGTACTCCAAGTTTGTCTGTCTAGCATTGCTGTTTTCATCTCATTGATTTCTAGTCCAGTGTCTTTCTTGAGTGTGTCAACGAAGTTGATCACTGGTCTGCCTGGTTTCCTGCTTCCATGCTTGGGCATCCAGAACATCATTTTAGAAGCACACTCATTGCTCCTGAAACAATGGCCGGCAAAGCGAAGCCTTCTTATCTTGATCTTCTGGCTTATTTTGGGCAGATCCCTGTATAGCTCTGCGTTGGTCATATGCTGCCTCCAGCTAACATTTTGAATGACTCTTAGCATGCGTGTGTAACAGCCATCAAGATCCTTAGCAATTTTTGGTGTGACTGTCCATGCCTCTGAGCCATATAGCAGTACTGTTTCTACTGTTGCGGCAGACAGTCGAAGTTTAAATTCTCTAGAGAGAGAAGACTTCCATAGCTTGCTGAGTTTGTTGCATGCTCGCCATGCTGCCGCTTTCCTTTGCTTGACATCCTTAGCCGTACTTTCCATCCATGCGCCTAGATATTTGAAATCTTGTACTTCATCGAGATTAGCCCCGTCCTTGGTGTGTAGTTTCACATCAACGATCTGGTTGTAGGACATGTATTTTGTTTTCTTTGCATTTATCTTTAACCCGACCTTTCCCACTGATGCTTCAACTCCTTTCAAAAGCTCCTGCGCCTGATGCATTTCTTCTGATAATAAAGCGATGTCATCGGCGAAGTCGAGATCTGTGACCACCTCTGGCCCTATTCTTCTGGATCTTCGCTTTATCAGATGAAAACCAAGTTCCTCCTCCCTTCCTTCAATTGCAGACCTTAGGGCGTAGTCTAGTATGATGACAAACAGGTATGGTGCCAGAGTATCCCCCTGTAGTACGCCAGCCAAGATTTCGAAGAGGTCTGTTTCGCCATCAGGGGATGCTACTTTTGCCATTGTATTTTGATACATGTCCTCAATAGCATCCACAATCTGGTCTGGTATCCCGTAAGCTCTCAATATTTGCATCATTTTACCTCGATGAATGCTGTCAAATGCCTTGCAAAAGTCCATGTATGTGATGATTGCAGGTAGATGGTTTGCCTTAACTCCTTCCATAAGCCGTCTTACTGCCAGTATATGCCCGACAGTTGAGCGCCCAACCCTGAAGCCATTTTGATTTGTTCTTAAATGCTCATCCAATGTGGGTCTAATCCTATTCAGGATCATTCTGTTGTAGGTCTTAGCAACTAATGAACTAAGACTGATACCACGGTAGTTTCCTGCTTGACTCAGGTCTCCTGACTTTGGAATTGGTACGATATTCAATATTGACCACTGACTCGGCTTTCTGCGATTTACGAAGGCATCGTTGCAAAATTGCAACACGATATCATCCAGATCGCATCTCTTCAGGACCTCTGGTGGTATATTGTCCTCGCCGCAGCTCTTCCCTTCGACGAGGGATCTCTTAGCTTGGATATATTCCTCATGTTCAAAAGGCCCTGTTTTTATGTCAAGATTGGTAAGTATTGGGTCTATTTCTTCATCTACGTCACTTATGTCCGGCGGTTTTCCTAAGAGATCCTTGAAGTGGTTGTACCAGTTCTGGACCCTCTCTTTCTGTGAAGTTCCCTGGAGCAGCCCTTTCGGTGATGCTTTCCTGCCTGTTATGTCATTTATAATCTTCCAGCTTACCCCATGTTGAGAGCTTGCATGGGCTCTTTCAACCTCCAGTATCTTCTTGGACAGGTCCTCCTCAATCACTTGATCATAGGTTTCTGACAAGACCTTCTTTGCTGCTTCGTAAGTCCCTCTATACTTGTCACTTGTTGATTTTTGATATTTTTGATATGCATCCCTGACTTCGTCCCTAGCTGCAATGACTCTTGGATCGTTGGAGTAGCGGGTTTTATGGTTCCTCTTCTTCAATGGGATTACTTTCTCTGCCGCTTCCTGGTTAGCCTTGATAAACCTTTCATATTTGTCGGTTGCAGATTCATTTTCAATCTCAAGGGCTTCGAATCTGTTTCTAACCTCAATTGTATATTGCTTTTGAATGTTGGTATCAGTGCTAAGACTTCTCCAGTCATATTGTTTCCTCTTGGGTGCTGCCTTGCTGGTTCTGAGTGAGAGTCTTATGCGGGCCGATACTATCCTGTGATCTGAGCCAATACTTGCAAATGTGTTATATGCCTCCACATCCTTAACACTGTTTCTCCACTTCTTCCTTATCAGAATGTAATCAAGTTGGTACCTATTCCCTCCTGGGCTCGTGTAGGTCCACAGCTTACCCTTCCTCTTCTGGTATTGGGTGTTTGTGATAATGAGATTCCTCTCCATAGCCAGTTCTATAAGGTATTGCCCATTTCTGTTGGTTTCCTCATGATAGGGGAACTTTGCATCTGCAGTACCAATCCTTGCATTGAAATCCCCAGCAATGAGTAGAACGTTATGTGCAGGTATGGAATCGATAGCCCTCCTCAAGTTGCAATAATGCTCCTCCACAATGGCCTCTTCAGCAACATTTGTTGGGCAATAGTTGACAATGACTGTCACAGCTGGATTCCCCTGGAAGTTGGCGATAAGGATTCTGTCAGTTTGTGGCAGTACATTAGTTAAAGATCTCTTCGCTTTGGAGTTCAGCATAATACCCACTCCGCCTGTTGCAGCCCCAGCCCTATTCTTGGTAGCTGATGTTGTGATGAGTGTGCTACCCGGCATGTCCTCATACTTGACTGGCTCATCATGTACAATTCTATGTTCCTGTATTCCCAGTATGTCGATATCAAACTCCATAAGATTTGCAGCGAGTTCCTCTCTGCTACATCTTTCTCTAATGGTTCTAACGTTCATCGTAGACACCATAGTTGTAGATTTGCAATTAACAAGGCTCTTCCTACAGGCACCATCATCAGTCCTGCCCCTTCCAGGTGGATTTAAGGACACAACTTCATTTGATTGCTGCCAACCGATGCCTGCATCAGAAGATAGGTTGTTAGGGACTCTAACCCTAGTGTTGTTATGTTGTACCATCATGAATTTTCTGTTGCTTCATAATCACTGTGGTCGCAGGTCCTACATCTGTCATTATCTGCCGTTAACTTCCTTAAAGTTTGCAAACAAATTTGTCAAAAACAAAACGTCTACAGACAAATGGGAAATTAAAGAAATTTCTTTTCAAGTTGACATCAGCTAAATGTCGGCACGGCACATGGAACATCAAAGCATTGTCATGATTATGGAATGCTTTTGGCATTCATGAGCACGCTTTAGAACCCATACAGATGTTTGAATATATTATGCTCGAGTTTCTACTCCTTCGTAACACCTCCCTGGTTAAACTAAAGGGTATGGCAATGTTCCCCATATGCAAAAGCCATGAAACTCCACATGGATTAGCAGTAGGCCTATACATCTTTAACAATAAGATGTATGGAATCTCAGGCATACGGTCTGCAGCTGCACTAACCTACATTTATTGAAAAGTGAAAAATAACCTTGGTATAGTTGACAGGTGCTCGAAATATCACACGAAATGTGAAATTTGATATGAAATCAGACACACTATGTAAATTCATGGCGTCATCGAGACATTAAACATATACAGGGACATATCATTCTAAACCATGATGGAAAACTAATGGCCTGCAATTTCCTTGCAAAGACATTAGTATAGTGGCTTGATGGGAATCTGGGTTGGGGGTCGCAAGCACATGAAATATGCCAGATAAAATTGAATGTACTGTGCTGCTACAATGAACATGTAGCTGAGGTACTTGTTATATGAATTTGTATTGATTGTATTAACAATCATACATCTTTTCATGCGCATGACTGAAGTTACCATTTTGTTTGAATTCCTCCCTGTTTTCATAGCAATCATATTAATACCATATTGCAGCATTCAGCTCGAACTTTGGTACAGCATTAACAAATGGTGTGCATGGGTACATGGGAATACATCCGTTCTAGAAAAAACAAAATGTCTCCTTTGTTTTCGAAGGTTAGAAGTCAATCTACGATTTTGGAAATGGGGTCGATATAATTATTTTTAGGTCAACGGTACTCGCTCAGCTTCAACTCATCACATGGTGAACAAGAACCATTGAATTTGGATAAACTGTTCAACTAGTTATCCTAACAGTAATCTAACAGTCAAATTCTACTTACAAATCAGTTTTCAGAGTTATGCATTATTACTCCAAACCAGGGGCCATATTCATGAAACCTTACTAGCCAAGTAAGTTACTACAAATGCGTGCAGCTGAATGCACATTAGCAACAATCTAGGCTTAGTAAGGTTTCATGAATATGGTCCCAGAAGTGCAGCTTATTTTCCTCTTTTTTTTTATCTTTCTGTGTACTGTATAGGGGTCACTCAATTTTCCTCCCACATGGAGTTTGAGATGTGTTATTGAAATTAATGTAAACATGTTTGTGCTGAAGCATCTTTCAGATGACTCATGCTATAAAGTGTTATTGTTATGAAGAGTGTTTGTTTCAATTAACTAAGCACTCTTCTGCGAATTGCTTTACAGTGATGTTTACAGTTTTCACACCAGGACTCTTTTTTGTGTGCATGTTAATTATCATGAGAATGCATGAAAAACAAGTTGGTGCATATCTGTTGTTTTAATTGTGAAATGTTGTTAACATAAAATTTAGCACTGTACGTAGTTAATTCAGTATGTACAGGTATGAAACCATCTAGGTAAATATGTGATTAGGTAAAGTTAAAGAACCTACATACATGAATGCACCTGAGTTTTATAGCAAAAGTAGTCTACATTAAGAGGGTTGATTCAGAGCACATTGCATATATACAAATGCCTTGCTGAACGATATGAGGCTAAACTGATGTGAGCCTTCATGTACATGTACATATTGTGTGAACAACGTCACATTAAACTTGTCGTGTAAACTGCTGAATGCAGTATTACTGTAGCTGCTAATTATCTGTAGAGTTGAGAACGGCTCGCAATACATGAAGGTGGGCCTGCATCACGCTGAAAGTACCGAAAGAGTGTGTTCTTTACTGATTTGGGGAAATTTGGTCAAAGTTAATATCACATCTGTATTAGCAAGGAGTGCACTATTTCGCCCGCCCAGGGAACTGATTGGCCCTAGTTGTTCCTGTTGAAATTGAATGCACTATGGTGTCTTCTGTTGCACACTGTTGTGCTTGGTCAAGCCTAAAAATTTATTGATCTTTCCAGGGGGTTTGGTCTAGTTGACTGCTACTAAACATAAAACTGTCAGAATTTTGACCAACAGTTTTGAAATATATTGGTGAATTCTCAACTTGATCCAGTAAGCTAGGCTGATAAGAAAATAGCGCGATATTTGCATCTGCCATAGATGTGGAAGTGGCATAGTACTTAGTAGCATGGTAATTTTCCAAATAGGACTTTATTTGGTGAAAAACCAAAATTACACCAAATTAAGATATTCTGGCGGTTACGGCTTATCAGCTTAGATGTACAGTCACAACATAACGCACTTAACTTCTCATATTCTATTCTTTTATAGTACATTTTTTATGGTGCATTTCACCAAAATCACTTCAGAAGATTTTCTGTAAGCTGAGGGCTTATCAGCTCTAGTATGGAAAGGCATCATAATGCGCTATTTCCTGGTCCAATGAAGACGCAACTTCAACCCCAAGTAGTATAAAAAATATCAGAAAATAGCATGCTCTTCTTTCATCTGTAGTCAAATGGAGCCCCAGTGATGATTGAACTTATTGCAGCATCTGGATATTAGATTAGCAGCTCTAGACCAATCGATGGGCGTGTGCAAGAAAACAACACACACATTAAAGGAAGTGATCACATTTGCACACTAATTTCTGTAAAACATTGCTTAAACCACGATTACCACACAATACTGTAGGTACAGCTTGTGAAATATTTAGCTCAACAGTAATTAATGAAGTTTGCTTTTAAGGCTGAGCTACCATTTCCAATCCAACTTAACCATTTCCATATCTCTGTACATTATCATGTCTTACAGCAATGCGAACAAAGTGTCCCTGTTTAAATAAAGCATTTATCTGATGGAGTCACTTAGATTATGAAATATATTTCAAAATAAAGTTTGTTAGCAAAAGGGTCTGCAAGTACTAGACTGTATAACACAACCCAACCCCTAAAATCTGTTTGAAATTGAAGCCCATTCAAAAAATCACTGGTGAGGCCTGCAAAAGGTATTTAAACCATCCTCAGCAAGGATACATTTTGCAAATAGGTTGTGAACCTGATCAAGTACAGGACAGTCAAGTGGAAATATGTTTTCTTTCTGTTCTTGACATAATGTGCAATGCTGTTCAAATGTATTTTGGAGTTAATTTTAGGTGAAATAACAAACAAATCATTGGTTTAAGTCCTACCTCCTCGTATTTGTATTTCATGGCACTGTTCCTAATTGATGTTTCTTTCATTTTGAGCTTGTTCAATGAGTTTCCGGTATTTCACTCACTTTTTTTTTTGCATTTTAGTGTGTATTCAATCATGTTTTTGCTTCATAGATTAGACCCATGGCGGTCTTCTGACTGTTTTCGTTGACGCCATATTCATATCGAGCCGTCGAGGAAAGAGTACCTTTAACTTTTTCTACAACATTCATGAATAAAATGTACAAGTTCATGTACATGTATCCTCACTAGTTTTGTTTTGCATTGGCCTTAGCTACACTACAGCTCAAAGGAATTGGCATTAGGGAAAGGGAAAGGGAAGGAGCCACAGTTTTAAACCGCGGTATATTTTGTCCAGTTCAGCATGAAACATGCTTTTTAGGCTAAAGCATCGTGTTTCACGCTGAACTAGACAAAATATATCGCGGTTTAAAACCGTGGCTTCTTCCCTTTCCCTTTCCCTATATGCCAATTCCTTTGAGCTGTAGTGTAGGTGTACACAGCTGAAGTCATAATGTGAACTTATTGTGTGCCGTGATAGTAATGTACAAAGTACAAGTGCACAATGTGTTGAATGCACATTGTACAACATGTACACATTCATGTGTATCCCATGGATACTTTTGGAGTGTGTTGCCCAGTATGTTTCACAAGTTATTCACACTTAAAGATGTTGTAGTTCTTGCATTCCATTGATGTCTGATGACAAACAAGTTTCAGCACTTGTGTTGTATGTAGATCCGCTCATCTAGATGTGCTATGCAGTATAATTCGTACACAGATGGTTTATGTAAATTAGCGCAACCCAAGCAATTCATTCTAAGAATACCATTCTTTCTCTCCCCCTCTCTCTTCCTCTCTCCCTCATTCTTCCCCTCTCTCTGTCTCTCTCTCTCCATCTCCATCTCCCTCTCTCCCTCTCTCCCTCTCTCTTTCTCTCTTTCTCTCTCTCTCTCACTTTCTTTCTCTCTCTCTCTGTTTCAGATCTTAGTTCATTTGTATACTGCTCATCAATGATCTATCAATATATATCATGTATCTGTGTATGTAAAAGAGAAAATATTTCTGACATTTCAAATTCAGAAGATACTCATGTAGCCAGCTCACTGCCTGTACAGAAGTAGCCTCTTGAGGTAAATTGCTCATGAAAAACAAAAAAAGATGTGTGCCTGGACAGTATCTGCCAACATGTACCATTATTGCTAATTTAATCCGCAGTCAGTTGCAGGATGTAGACAATCTTTTGTATTCTCTCTCTGATATGACCTACTTTTCTCGTCAACTGAGATGACAGTGCCGTGTCAATTAAGGCATACATGTACAGTGGAGCCTAACTAAAACTTCCAAAATGTCTAGCTTGTGCATTGCATAAATGGATATGGTCTTGCTTTGATCTACTGTAGATCAGACAATATCTAGCTTGTACATTGCATGAACACGTATGAGCTTGCTTTGACCTAGATTAGACAATATCTAGCTTGTGCATTGCATTCTGCATGTGCGCGGTCTTGCTTTGAGACAAGTTTTAGTTGATGGGCTTCACTGTATGTTGCACATGTACACAAATGTGTTATGTAGTCTTCATGTACATCTTTCAGAACAGTTCTGTGTGTAAGTTGAATTCTGGCAAACATATTATGACTGCACATACAGGCAGTAAACACACATTTCTTTTTTTGTTTCAACTTGGCCTTGTAGGATGATAAATCATATTTATCACTGAAAGCGTTGCAAAACCCCTCTTTTGAATAATAAAAAGAAACGTGCATGTATGCCTAGCATATTACCAGCTAAGTAACGCAGTGCAACATCAAATACCTCAAAAAACCATCTTGCTCCTGAGCAAACAAAATCTTCTTACATTCACATGACACATTGGTAAGTTGGCTATAAAAGCAAGTTATAACTGTCGCTGAGTCTGTATTTCTGTTTCTTTTGATGATTATTTTAAAAAGTTGTGAACTCCATTTGTCTCTTACATGTAATCACACTTTTATGTGAGATTAGGAACATATTGTGCAAGTTACCGCAGTCCATATTTCATGACCAGCATAAGTGTGACTCTCTAGGCCATATGGTACTTGTAAATTGCAATGATCACAATGTGAATATTAGAGTAAGTGCAAATACATTCATTTTTTATTAAATATTAGCTTGTGCGCCTGTACCATATGGATGAATGAGCATGGGTAATAAGATCCAAACTGTGCATCAAGTGACATCTAATAAAATATTAAATTCACTGTGAAAACAACATGTGCACAGGCATCGAATGTTAAGTATATAAGTCCATGTGTATGTGTTTGGATCGTTCTGTTTGCACTTTGTAGGGCAAAGTTGATTTATGTTTCTGGATTTGTGTAAACAATAATTCTTTTAACATCTAGTTCACTTTTTTAATGGTTCAATGAACTTGCGTAGTGCAATCTACAAAGATCAAACACAAATTTAAAACAAATTTGATATGATATTGAAATAAAAATATTTTATGGAAAGTAGAGAGTATAAAACTAGGTACATCACGTAATAAATCTACACCGTACGTGTAGGTGTGTCTGAATAGGCAGGAGTTCATATTGTAACTTAACACACTATTTTCTGAGCCAACATAATTATAGTAGATCCAAGTTGCAATCATGTCACTCTGCATTACCAAGAAGCAAGCAACCACAGTGTGTCTCTGCCCTGCATTTAAGGCTCTCCATACAGTATGTGCTCCTGTAATAATGGTAAATCTTCACCATTGCTTTCAGTGTGATAAAAGTTGCCCACAAATAGCCCTTGAATTTCCTGTGTGTAATCAAATAGCATGCTATTTGTATCTTCTGTAGACCATAGTTGCAAAATGGTAATTTTTTTAAAGAAACACTTTAGTGAAATGAAGATTGTCTGGTCGATCTGGCCGATAATTGACAAGTTTCCTTCGTTTTCAGAAGTGGGGAGGTTTCCTTTCTGGAGGCCTAGAAATTGGCACTCTAATTTAATGAATTAGCTCAGGAGGAAAAAGTCCAGAGGAAGGAAACATGACATGATGGAAATGCGACATGATGGTGGCCCTCGGAGGTATCACTTCATATTATATGCCGGAACGCCCCACAGCCACGCTGTTTCAAGAACATTTTCCGCCATTTTCACCTTTATTTTTACACAAAACTAGTACAAATTAGCCCCCAAACCACCCCTATATTCTGTATCTGAAGTACAAAAGCACCTCTTTTGTAACGTTTCAAGAACACGAGCAGATTCAACCTTTTCATGAATCACAAAAGTAGACCCAATTTTTAATTCTGAGTATGCAGTCATCGTAAACAGCTTTTTTGTTAATTTCGTAAACATTTTTTTTTTTTTTTTTGGGGGGGGGGGGGGTAATTGAGAACAATCAATCTTACAAGCAAGTCATTGTATGATGACACCTTTGGGCGATCGGCCTCTATCTTCAATGGTCAGTATGAATGTGTTAAGGCCCCATATAAACGTGATAAGGGCATACCTTCAGCAGAATCACCAGAGAGAGAATTTTCTTTTGTCTTCTCTTGATCACTTTTAATCCTGTGAGTGCC
Organism: Arbacia lixula; assembly: GCA_963669155.1. NCBI lineage: Eukaryota > Metazoa > Echinodermata > Echinoidea > Arbacioida > Arbaciidae > Arbacia > Arbacia lixula. Next base: position 12,345,995 of record OZ022576.1, on the reverse strand, counting down.
AGATTAACTGCTGCTCTGTAGGATTTGCATGTTTTACTTATGAAAAAAGAACAAAGAGTTGATAGGTTGGAAGAATGTTACCAAAGACATGTGGAAGATTAGGATCAATAAATAGGGGCATGTTTTTTTTTCATTGACATAAACCTGCAACTTGATTATGTCCCACTGATGCCTTTGTGCCAGATATGCATACCAAATTTTACAATTCTACTTTTTATTACGTTGACCAATTTACAAAAATGCTACCATAGAAAGATGGAATACTTCCAATAAACTGTAGCATATACTCAGTTTACTCTAACTCTCACTGACGTAAACCATGTATCAACTTGGTATTTGCCAGCGGCTCACTTTGTGGAAGTAATACACACCACTCCTATAGGACAGCCTTTTGTCCAGCATAGGACAGAAATGGTTTTGCTGACGTAGTTAAAGATATTATTACATGCAAGGTGCTAAGATGAAAGCTATCGTGATATCAACCTTAAAAGAAATGCAGATAATAATGATTGTGACTGGTCTGTATTCTATCTCGACTTACATTTATGATATGCAAAATCTGTAAGAATGGATGAAGGACTGACTACAAAACTGGTCCTCTTATACATGTACCTCTAGCTACTAGTAGTTACCTGAGGTAGATAGACTAACATACATTCTTTGATGACCAAAATTGTTCAGCATCTCTGTATGTTATATTGACAGCCATCTACGCTATACATGTTTTGGGCAATATGATGTAATAGCTGCTCATCAAATTCAATTAAAGCTAATAATCCGGTTGCAAACTGACTAATGTGACTGAGATGTGAGGAATAGTATGGTTCTAGCACTGTTTGAGTGAATCTTTACAACATAAAAACATCAATAGAGTATCTAGCCCTGCAAAATTGAGTGGGACAGTCATATTCAAATATTAAACAATATTTTTAGTCTAGTCTAATGTGATCGTGAGTCTTATGAAAAAAAAATCCTGTTACCTTTACCTTGTACATTTTCTCTTAAGTTGAAGTTCTAATTGTCTAAAATTTAAGTAAATTTAGAATGCTGGTAGTTAAGGTCTATTCAAATCAGAAAATGTGATAATTGTGCATTAAATTCAGCAGATTTTGAGTATCATAAGGAAGTCGTTACTTAAAGCCTTATTCAAATAGATGTTAATTGTGAATAAATCTTAGATAGAATTGAGTTTAGAATACTGATAACTTAAAGGTCTTTAAAATAAAACCAACCTGACAATTGTGAGTAAAATCAAGCAGGTTTGGAGTTTCACAAGGAAGTCTTTCCTTCAAGGTCTAGGTTTATTCAAATAGATAACCATCTCAAGGAAGTCCATGGATGGATCCTTAGCTCATAAAGGTTTGCACTCTGTTGACATCTAAAGTAGATGTAAAGGGCATCCCTGGAGCAGATACTCACTGCCTTTATATTATATTTATTTATTTATATTAACATATATTTACTTTACAATCATTGTTAAGTGTGTATTTAATCAAATATTCTTTCAATTCTATGTGTACCAGATTGGGCTGCCAGGGTTGGAAAAAAATAACTTAAACACAATGATCCTCAGATCTTTCTGCTTTCTTTTCTAAAGTTGGATTAAAACCTTCCAAGCAAGTTGATATTGAAGATAGAGTATAGGGGGCATATTCATGAAACCTTGTTAGCCTGTTAATACTAAAAATAAAAACAGCTGGATGCAATTTAGTAACCAAGTAGACTTAGTAAAGTTTACCTCCGAATGTGCTATAGGTGCACTTTTGCACAAGTAATACACACAAATCCCATAGAGCCTTAGGTTGCCTTGCACACAAGGGGTTAATGAATACCCACAGGGGTAATCAGAGATGGGATTGCAGTAAGTGACCTGGCGTTTCATGAACATTTTTCATCTGACAAGCGGTCTTTTTCTGATAGTTACCATAGTAACAGTCAGAGGCTAGTGCCTCTCAGCCAATCAAAACCGAGGATTTCACTGAAGTTGTCAGCACTGACCATTTGGTCAGTGCTGACAACGTTCATGAAACGCCCTGATGTGATGCAGCTTGAATAAGGACCAAAACATTAATGAATTTTTGGGGAAAATTGATTAGTCACACTGATCGTGCAGTAACTGTGTCACTGGTCTGCCGCTGATACAGGCTGTATTAGACAGCTGGAATGCTTTTTAAATAGACCAGTGGTATGTTTGCACAACATAGCACATGCAAGCCCCTTTTAGGATTACAGTATGGGAGTATAGCAGTTGCCCTTAGAGAATTTCTTGGCTATAGTAATTACCATACAACCCCCCCCCAAAAAAAAAAAAAATCGTAATATTTGAAAGGTTGCTCTGCTTTCCTGCTTTTCTGCTTATGAATGAACCAAACACGACAGCTCAAAGAAATTGGCAGAGGGAAAGGGAAGGACCCGTAGTTTTAAATCACGGTGTATTTTCTCCAGTTCAGCATGAAACACGATGCTCTAGCCTAAAAAGCATGTTTCATGCTGAACTGGACAAAATATACCTCGGTATAAAACTGCGGCTCCTTCCCTTTCTTCCCTTTCTCTTTTCCTCTGCCAATTCCTTTGAGCTGTAGTGTTTGTTCCCTAACATAACATGTCTATTGTTTGGCCCAATATGGGGAGACATAGAGAATATATTTATTTGTCTGATTAGCATTATTTGAGGTCTTTAAAACATATCGAATGTACAGGGTATGATTTTACAGCAGCTCTTCTTTGTTGTAGTAAATGTTTATTGTGCATGATACGATACGTTGAGTTTATGCCAATTTTGTAGGAATAATTATATTTGCATAATATGTATTGTGGTTTTTGTCTCGTCTGAACTAAGTTCTGCAGAGACCTACATGTAGTAATCACTTTCCTGTTAGTCTGTTGGTCTGTTAGTCTGTTGGTCTGTTGATCTGTTACAAAAAATGTTAAAGTTTTCGTTTAACTTGCTCTTATTTGTTTATTTCTGCATCGATTGTGATCACACTTGGTACAAATGCTCCTTGGGTAATACCACATTAAACAACTTTTGGGTGTTTTCCCCCTTGACATTTTCTTAGTTTTACAGACAAGGACATGGTAGATGAACTCCGGAAATGATGTGTTATTGAAGTGAGCAACTAGGGCACTTTAAATGACATAGTATATGCTAGAATTACATACCTTCTAATTTATAGTAATGCTCATATTTTATAATATGAACACTGATCCTCAAAAGGGCACTCCAGGGAATGGAGATTATGCAGTGAGCACCATGCCTATTTTTAAATGTTCGACATGATGTACAAGCCAAAGTGATTATCTAGTTACCAACATGTTGATCTATTATGTGTGTCATTCAATCTCACATTGCAAAAGAAGCAGAGGAATGGAACATGCATTGAATTTTCAATGGTGACAGCGTATTTAGATTGCATATAAATGTTCTCCATTTTTTATTTTTTTTCACCCAACAGAGTGGCCACACATATGGATATGAGTCTTTGAAGACAGATGCTTGCTCAAGTAGTAAGTATATATTTTTAGAAAAGGTAAAGGGTAGTGGTGCAGGTATGTCTATGAGACCTGTGATTAAAATGCTGGTCTAACATGATCATGGGTCCTATTCTCTCTTGATTTCAGGTAACGAAGGCCCTGTTGCATAAAAGTTACTATTGATGGTTACTTTGCTACCCATGGCAATTTCTATATGGAAACCTTGAATTTCATTGGCTGTCAAGGGATGTTATCATGGATGTTTCCATTGATGGCAGAGTTACAATTAATAGTCAGTTTTATGCAACGGGGACCTGGTAGGAATCATCTTTAAAGGATAAACTAAGTGAAATTCATCAGACTTGGAACCTGGTAATGATCGCAGAACGGTTTTGCCATTATTACAGGCTGTATTTATTACCACTGCCCCTACTTTTAAGGTCAGGCCTGGGGTAATGTCATTAATGTTCATATTTGTCTGAAACAACGTTATTGAATCCTTCATCAAAGTATGCTGGTAGGGGAGTACAGATGTCTATGCGTACATATCGATATCATCTTCATGTTGTGTTGATTATCGGTGTTAGAAGGATATTAGTTGTCTTTACCCACATGATGCAATTCATTCTGAGCTTGTGTGACATGTCACAGCTATTGATAATTTACGGAGTTGTAAAACTTCAATTAACCATTACTCCATAATTTGTTTCTTGTCCTATTAGCTCACATTTTCGCAGACCTCTACCTGTGATTCATTTTTCTGCTTGTGTTAATAGCATTGTATCATGCAGGTTTAACTACTTGTTCAATGAAAAAAACGTAAATTAGGTTCACAATTATTACAACTTTTAGTCTTATGATTAACTTTTGGATCCCAGATACAGTGTAGTTAGTTACATGTTCTTCTAGCTACAGGGGCCATATTAAAATACCCTCAGTAGCGTAGTTACTAAAAAATCTGTGGAGCTTCATGGCATTTAGATGCCAGTTAGGCTTAGTAAGGTTTCATGAATGGCCCCAGGGTCTATAAATGAGACAAATCATCAATCCGAGTAGACCATTTTTTGTTATTGATGCAAATTTCATTCACATTGTTCAAACAATACATTACTAATGGTACCCTCTAAGCTTGTCCAAGGTTTGTCCGAGTAGTAACAACTAGTAGATTCATAGTGGGTCCCACCTATTGAAATTAATTATGAAATACAGGTGAATGTAATAAAGCATTACGAAGCTTTATGGGAAAAGTGAATACATTACCAAAATGATTTATTGGTCTCCACTACCTTGCCTGTCCTAGCGACGCTGTGCTCCAGTCCCTACCCCAGCCCTGAGAGGCCAGGGCTCCGCCCCGCCCCGGTGGAAGATGTCAACTATACCTTCTTTGGCATTAGCCTCAGCCCTACCCTCAACTCCACTTGCCTCCATATCACCTTCAGTCTGCTCCGCTATGGTGAGTAGCCATCAGACTAGCTTCCAGGATGTACACTCCAGCTCAAAGGAATTGGCATAGGGAAAGGGAAAGGGAAGAAAGGGAAGGAACCGCAGTATTAAACTGCAGTATATTTTGTCCAGTTCAGCATGAAACATGCTTTAGCCTAAAAAGCATCATGTTTCATGCTGAACTGGACAAAATATACCGCGGTTTAAATCTGCGGCTCCTTCCCTTTCTTCCCTTTCCCTATGCCAATTCCTTTGAGCTGTAGTGTAGGACATTTCTCATCCAAATTGTAAATTAGGACAATGTGCTCACAAGACTTGTCTATTCTCAGTCTATTCTCTCATGGATGGAAAAGAACTAGAGAATAAGAAGTCTATTGCAGTCTTCAGTATACTCCGCTATGGTGAGTATCACTTGCAGGCTGGGGACACTATTCATACAAGCTGTAAAATGGGGCACAATACCAGCAGTACTGGTCACTTTCCATTTTCTCAGTGTGTCCTGTCACAGATGGAGAAACACAAGGGTATAATTAGTCCATTGCAGCTATACCTGTATAGTAAAGAGTCTGGTATAGAAATGCCAAGGTTAAGTATTGATTAGAATCAGGGCAGTGAGAGCCATGTTTACAGTAATCACATCGGCTTGATACAAGCACAGTTGTTTGGACTGTAACCTTCAAGTCATTAAACGACTTTGAAATAGCTTTCTTTTATTTTTTATATTGTGTGTTTTTCTCTATGCTACTTAAGTAGCATTTCCTGACTAATCAATATTTAACATGCATGTTTATAATTGCTTCTCTACATATGTACATAAAGATGTTGTTTGTTACATTTGCATAAGATTTGAATGGCATTTTAACACTGTTAGTGAGTTTTCAGATGAAAGGGGAGAGACATGTTATAGGACAACATAAAGAACCATTTTCTGGTTGTCTGTGTACTGATTATCTCAAATTAGTCAATTTCTTGTCGCCAATCTGTCTCTGTAAAAGTAGATGTGAGTTCCACGCATAAACATGTTAGCCCTTTCCAGTGTTGATTAATATGTAGCCCTCTTTTTTGCCATGGAACATGATCTTATGCTCTTACATCTAGGCTCATTTGGGCACATGATTTATCTGAAAACATAACAGTAATGATACAGTGTACATGAAATATATTGATAACAGTTGTACTCTCTGACACAAGCAATTAATTTTTGCACTTTTAATTCAGAACTGAGGATCACAATAATTTTGGACTTTGGACAATTATTGGATAGTAAACAAAGAAAGCCATTAGTAACATAACAAAATTACTCATATATTTTTTTCAAGTATATCATTTAGGAAAACAGAGTAATGAAATGGTCCTCTGGAATGTAGATTAGTAATGAATAAAATCAAGCCTGATAATATACAGTAGGTGCATTCAGTTGCACTCTACACAAAATTGTGATTACTTTGGTGATACATAATTCGTAGATTTTGTCCTGCCTTCATTATTAATGGTCAATCACAATCTAAATTCTTGTAATAGATGACCCTGCCCTTTGATGTGAAATATATATTCATACTCTGCTATATTTGATTAATTTCCAATCAGCATAAACTGTTTTGTATCACTTCCCACAATTTAAGAGTCTCACTTGTCCTTCAAACCTTTTGCTCCCCATGATCTCTCAACGTGATTAATTGTATCGTTAATAACTTGTGCCAGGTCGATGTTTCGTTTGGTCAAAGTACTTGTACCTTTTGATTACCTGTTATTGTCAATAAAAACCTTTGTCTTGCTTTATTTTGCTTTCTATTCTAAACATACTTTTTTTCCTCCGCCACAAAATGGCCAGTGGAATTGTGTCTCTGAGTGTGTCTGTCCGTCTGTACAAATTATTACATTTGTGCTGTAATCCAGTTATAGTATGTGACAGGACAATTAAATAATTTGATTTAGGGTCACATGTGTCGGGTCAAATGTCAAATGTATGCCTTAATTCAGAGCTAGTTGACAAATTGAATCAAATTTGATGGACAATTTTGGTTAAACAAGGCTTACCCGGTATATTTTGGCAAGATGTGTGTTAAAGATCAAGGTACATGTAACTAACATTCAAGTTGTTTGTCATGGATTACGGTCATAAAGCAGTTTTCCTCAGGCATTGAAGAAGCGCATTATATAAATGATGTATTGTGGACACACATTGTGATTTGTGCAACAGGTTAAAGCCATATCAGACAACCTCTTTCAGTTCAAATTGATTTCTACTTTAATCCCAAATTCAGATTAATTCTAAGTCGATTCTACTTTTGGAATTCATTATTAAAATCAAAATTGGTTTGTGGTCATTAGAAGTGGAATGGGTTTTCTGTTTGTCTTTCCTCCATCTGTAGTGAAGGGAACCTCATTCATATGTCTTTGAGATTGATTAAAGAAATTATTGTTGTTATAAACAACTTTAAAATTGTAAGTATCTATAGAACTCCTTTGAGGGTTTTGTAAAGTTTGCATCATGAATTCCAATGCTACATGAGCTTAGATATAAAACTATTAACCTGTTCTTTACTGAGCCTGTGTATTTGCGAGCTGACTTTTCTTCACTCAGATACTGAGCAGCGCAACTCTCGCATTATCTGCTGTACGGGCAATAGATAACAGGCTATGAATAATCTTCCAATTCCTTATAGGAGGCAATTAAGCCACACCCCTTTGGTTACTGGATTTCCATAACAAAGTTAGCCATTTTAACTGGGCAAATTCACAAAGCCAGAAACTGTAACCGTGAGCAACAGGTTGATGGTGAAACCAGGTTGCCATGATGTTCTGGTTTTAAAATGTTTGATGACGGAGATTTGCTTCAAAAGTTAATGAAACTGGTGGCTTATTGCACAGAATTAATACTTACGTATGTATATTCTCAGTCCATTGTCTCTTGGAAGCTTGTTTGATGATACAAAAAGGAACCATTTTTCAAAATGTCCCTAGATGAAGGACCAGCTTCACAAGAAGTTGCACTATACATGTATAGTAGTTGCTTCATGTACACTGTAAAAGCCTAATCAAACCATAAACTGTATATGTATACACTCTAACATGCAACATTGTATTTGATCAGAAGCACTTTCAGTAAACTATTGTGTTACTTTGGTAAAAAGGCTTGGTAATTTACACCTCCCAGAACATTAAGGTTTATTCATTCATCTTCATCACACCCAAAGTCCTTTCATTTGGAAGAGTTCACCAAACGTAAGCGCCCTATTTCTGAATTTGCAAATTAGCCTTTAGAATCAGAAAACCGCATACTATTTGGCAAATGAGGAAGCAAGTAGCATGCTATTTGCTCTGGAAATCTTCCTTCAAAATAGCATGTCAATTTACTGAATAGTGCGCTTCCTGTGCCACAACTTCATTCGACACAGAGCACTGGGAAAGATATGACAAACATACTTGTGTGTATACATGTAGTGTATTCACCATGCATGCATATGAGAAAATCTTCCACAAATCAATTGAACCATTTATTTACAGATTGAAATGCATAGCATTCCATGATGCATGATGTATGTTTGTGCAGTATACTCCTTTCATCAAAGTCTCTATTATGATAAATTTACTACTCCACCCATGCGCCTACTATGGGCCTCTATTGTCCCCATTGTACCTTATTGAATCAACTGAATTTAAGCTTGGATTTGTGTTTATTGTAAGTTTTAAATTGTCCTTTCTGCATAGTGCCCAACCCTCCCAGTACCAAGCCATGAAAAGCCTACTGAGTTAAAACACATAAAACCCCATTGTATTGAGAGGGTACAAATCCTCTGTCTGGCAGACATGATATTGCTCTATGGAATCTGTGTGTATCAATGTTGAATTAAAGGGTTACTAAATTAGAAAAATAAGTTCCCACTAATCTATGTAAAATTATCCACTAAAAACGAATTTCACATTCGTTTGCCGCAATAAAGTCTCATTTTGACGAAAATTTGAAAAAAAACGCACGCCTCCAGTGACGTATGAGAAGTCAAAATTCCATTGATTGTACGGAAGTCAACATAGACCATTTTCGTAATGTATTCACAACTTTCCCCCTAACTGCGTAGTAACGCGTTATTGCATTCACCTGTATCTTGTCATTCAGATTCAATGGATGGAATGCATTTGAATCTATTAGTTGTTGGTACTCAGACAAACCTCGGACAAGCTTTTGGGGTTCCTGTTGGTAACGTATTGTTTGAATTGCGTGAATAAAACATTCTTTTTACGCCGTTGGCATTTATGGAAATTTGACCTCTCATACGTCACTGGAGGCGTGCGTTTTTTCAAATTTTCGTCAAAATGAGACTTTATTGCGGCAAACGAATGTGAAATTCGTTTTTAGTGAATAATTTTACATAGATTAGTGGGAACTTATTTTTCTAATTTAGTAACCTTTTAATCCAGAAGTGACATGTTAAGGGTTAAAACAGGCTCTCACAAACTTCAGTAAAGCTCCCAAATGCATGAAAGGCAGGCAACTCAAAAGGATAGATGTTAGTGTACTTTGTACCCTCAGTACAGTGTTGATCATGCTGTCTTTGCATCGTGACCCATTTATGTATCAAGAGTCATACAAAATAACATTCTATGAAGCCACACAGTACAATTGAACTTGTGAGACAAATCAGGATGTGGAAAAAATGTACAACAATGAATGTTTTTTTTTTTGTAGGGGAAATGAACAAACAAACATACATGTCTAGCTCTTTCAATAGTAGACTTATTGTTGGCTTCAAATTGTCCTTTCCGTGTAAACGTTGCTTAAAGCAATTCTAGCAAAATTCAGTAAACTTGTGACCCATTTATGCACCAGTTTCACACAAAATAACTTAAAATGGAGCCAACCATTAAAATTGAACTTGTGGGACCAATCAGGGTGTTTGAAATATGAAGGAATAAATTCATGTTTTTTGTGTGCAATATGAACAAACATACATGTCTAGCTCAACCTTTAATTGACTCATTTTTAGCTTCAAATGGTAATTTCTGTGTAAATTCTCCCCCATTTATGCACGAGTATCATACTAAATAACCTTGCATTGAGCCAACCAGTACAATTGAACTTGTGGGATAGATCAAGGTATTTCAAGTATGAAAAACAAGTATAAAATGGATGTGTTTTGTGTGTGCAATGTCTGTCTAGAATGTGAACTACAGAGCATAACTTGGAGAGAAAGAGAGTAAATGTACATTAGATGGTGGTGGTGTGGGAGAAAGAGAGAAAATGGCAGATAGATAGAGAGAGAGAGCCAGAGACAAACGTACAGATGTTAATACACAGAGAGAGAGAGAGACAGACAGACAGACAGACAGACAGACAGACAGACAGACAGACAGAGATGACTCTTTCTTCAAAGAAGATTTATATTAAAATTGGTCCCAAGCCTTCTTTCTTTTATTATCATTAAAGATAGAAAGGGACAGCCAGACAATATTGATGGAGGGAATTTAAGTGACTTTAAAAAGATCTCATCGTCATTATTGTTATTTTCAATGTATATATTGACAAGAAACAAAATGCATGGCTACAGGAAGACATGTATGAAATGAAAATGAATGAACGAGTGGTCACAGGAAGGGAAGGAGGAAATATTCATGCAATGACTCTGACCCGATTGCTATTATTTCCTCTTTCTCTGTCCTCTATGTAAACTAACTACTAGAGGCCAAACACTTATCCGACCAGGCTAAAATCCTCCATCATGTTTAGACTTCATGCCAGGAGCCAGATGGTTTTTAATTCATCTACATTTTATGCAAAATATTACAAAAATATCTTCTGTTTTTCCCCCCAAAGCTCTTGAACAAGATATCAATGTGTGATGTATGTTGTAAACAGAGGTACCATGCATGTACAATACAGTGTACGATTGTCAGACACAAACTATTCTGACAAATATTCTGACATTCCGTGCATATGCCAGACACAAATTTTGCTGACATTTTTATTGATGGCATGTAAGCTTTAAAATCATACAGATTGGCAAAATAATTGCTCTTGGAAATTTGTTCCGCTTGCTGTTGCATGAGGGGTAAAAATACTATGAACTACAATTTTGGCAAATGGAAGTATAATGAACTGGTATTTTGGCACATACATGTAGAAGTACTATTGACCACCACTCGGATGGTTAAATCTGTCATCGCTGTCAACCAATCAGGTAGCAGGGTTATTAAGATGAGGTATAGGTTTTATTAGAAGTATTGACAACATTCTTGTTCTTTTTTTTTACTCTGTAGGGGCAGCAAACATCAAAGGCCTGCAGTTCCTCCTGGTGGGTCTGGGCTACTCCAGTCACAACAACGACTGCTGCCAGATACTCAACTTCACTTCTGAGCTGACTTACGAGGCCGTGTGTGACGTGCAGAACAGCGAGTGCGTCCCAGTAAGTCAGACCTCCTATTCTGTAGCCCTTTTCATATACCGTATTATTACTGAGGCATTTCAGTAAGCAATTTTCTTGCGAGCATCAAAAACATGGTTCACATATACTAAAGCGGTCAAATCACTGCAGTGTTGCATGATTGGATTTGGTGCATATGAGAACGGGGTCCACGTATAAATGGTGCAGTACATGCTACATGTATACAGCAAGTTATCCGGGATCAAACAAGGTGTTGCAATAGAAATATGATGTAATTCTGCCACACAATGCATTGTGACAGGCAATTTACAACCAAAGCCCCTCATGTCTCATGCCTCATGCAAATTGCGTTTGCAACATTTGCTGTTTTTTTTTGCAGATGCAATTTATTCATAATTTAATCACTTTCCACAATATTGCGGTATTATTTGTAGGTCTCGATTCTCAACCTTGCAGAGAAGTAGCTAGAAAATTAAAGGATGCAAATACTGCATTATTTGAGTGACTCCAGTTCTATTGGTAAAGCATTGGCAAAATGGTGGCAAAAGTTGGCTTTTGCAGATAGGGTAGCCACTCTGAACAGGTTTCTGATAGCACACTGACTGTATATTGTGGTGAGAGCTCTTGACTCTTGAAGAGAGGTCCTGGTTTGTGCCCAGGATGGTGCATACACCTGTGGATAAGGAGTTTTGCTCATGCTTGTGCCTCTCAACGCAGGGCCCTGTCTTATGACTTGACTTGTGATTGATTCAAATCAGAACATTATACCCTTTTCTCACTAGTTTTCTTAGCCCCGTACTATCCTTAGCCCCATACTATTTTTCGTTTCTGTTCTCACTTGCGCTCTTAGCCCCGGACTATTTGGCTTGGCCCTGCAATTGCGGGGTTAGCCCTGCTTTTTTGCAGAGCCAAATAATCCCGGGTTATTGGTGGGGCTAGCCCACTTTGGTAAAAACGAGTGAGAACAGAAACAGGTCTAAGCTTAGCCCCGTACTATAGGTGGGGCTAAGACCCCCTCCTCCCCCAAGTGAGAAAAGCATATTAGAGGTTAGGGGATTTGACATGCCAACAAGTCCGAGCGATCACAACTCATTATAAGACGAGGCCCAGGCGCAGTTCATGAGTTGCAGGCAGGAATATGTTCCTGATCTACAGTGTGTAGATCATCTAGCCTCTAGCACTTAATACAGCATCTTGGCTAAAGCCAGGGTGATCATCAATTGCTTTGAGTGGTACTTGCAGAAAAAGCCCAATACAAAAAGAAGATTATCACTCTGTTGAAGATGCATTGAAATGAGTTTTATGGTACACCGTGTCTAGCCTTGAACAGGATTGGTGGGTTTATGCTGTTAGAATAGCTCTGAAAAGAGCAGCCTAGCTGCTAGGGTCTAGCCTAGGGTCAGACCCGTATCCGGACATCTACCCCCTGGACAACTACCCCCCAAACTACTACCCCCTGGACAACTACCCCCTTATGACAACTACCCCACAGGAAAATTACCCCCCAGGACAATTATCCCCTAGGAAAACTACCCCCCAAGACAATTATCCCCTAGGACAACTACCCCCTAGGACAACTACCCCCCAAGAGAACTACTCCCAAGACAATTACTCCCTAGGACAACTACCCCCAGACAATTACCTAAAGAGCAATTAACCCCTTTCCCCACCTCCCCCCCTTCCCCCAGTAACTAGCCCCCCCCCCCCCCCCCCCTCCCCCCAACTGGACGATTGTTGGAACTTGAGATAATCGCCAGAGAGTGAGGAATCCGCGGATCTGGATTGTATGTGTGTGTATGGATTTAATTCCACTTATACTTTAAAGTATTTAAAGAGTCCTTTCTATATCTTCCACAGCTATTGATTTGAAAATCTCTGACATTACATTCATAACTCTTTATGTGCCATTCAAGTATTTATGCACACTGAATACACACAAAGCATATATACATTTAGAGCAGCATGTCAACTGGCACAGAAAAGGTTAACCCTGTCATCACTTATGGCACTTAATTGTGTGCAAACTAAATTCACTTTTTATGGCTTGGTGCTAGAGGGTTAAAGAGAGACGAAGGCAAAGCAGACATTGTTTACAAAATCCTGTGCATCTCTACCTTGCAGAGAAAGTTCAGCTTCAGCTGCTTCTGTGACCTATACCCATCCGAGAGGTATAAGCTCACCATCCGCACCTTGCCAGTGGACATTGAGAACCAGACCATCCCGGATGATACCAGCGTCGTCATGGACATCGAAGTACCAGGTAAGTGGATTTTACTGGATTTACACAAAAAAAGGAAAAACGGACTAATAACAAAGCTTGAAAACATTTAAAAGTCAAGTGTAAAGAAAGTCTGAAAAATAACCTGCCAAAGATGAATCATTTGAATTGAGTGTACCCAGTGAGCAAATATCTGGAGATGAAGTGTGAATGTGGAATATAGCCTTACATTGGCTAACAATGATATCCCATAATCACAATAGTGGTTTTACTTGACTGCCTCCTAAACAACGACTAACTTTATGGGGCTTCATATGAATCATCTAATACTGTCACAGAAGTCACAGTCAAGTTTTAAATTTCCCCATTAAACATTTTTCGTAAAGGTCAACTTCATCATAATCCACTCTATTCCCACTCTTGTCCCAGACAGGATGATTGTAGTTATAAAGTATGATTCGAGATGTAGGTCTAAATTTCCCAGTGTCAAGTATTCTACTTGTGAATAATTGATCAGTTTATTCTGGGAGACGGTAATTTTAATGTTAACAGTACTTTTAGTTACTTCAGGTTTGTAACAAAAAAGTGATGAGGTGAAATTATATGTACCGGCTTCAGACAGAATATTGGTAGTTATTATGTGTGGTATGAAATGTAGGTCGCAATTTTCCAGTGTCATGTATTCTACTTGTGAATGATTGATTAGTTTACTCTGGGAGGTGGTTACTGTAATATTTTAACATGAAAGCAGTGAGATGAATTATTGATACCTGTATTAGACAGGATGGTAGTTATAAAATATGACACAAGATGTAGGTCACAATTTTCAAGTATCATACTTGTGAATGATTGATCAGTTTTTTCTGGGAGATGGTAATTTCAATCATACTTTTGCCATTTTCAAGGTTGTAACACGAAAGCAGCGAGATTACATTTTTGTTACTGTTTGAGATCACAGTATGTAGCCTCTAACTGTTTGGGAGTTAAAGGCCTCTTGGGTTTGCAATGTGCAGGGGCCTCATTGCGCATTGCCATTGTGAGACTGCATTATCAATATATCCTAATTTTGCTCAAACATGTGATTTCTTTTTATCCACATATACTTTTTTAAAGGTAAGGGGTATAGGTCAGACCGGTTCAGTTACAAATTTTCTACTGCAAAGATAACTATTTACACATATGTGGACTTGACCATGCCTTAGTTTCAATGTAAAATCATGACTTTTGAGATATGTTAAAATAAAAAGTATTACAGTTCTATTTTGCATAGATGTAATTTGGTATTTATTCATAACTACAGGAAGTTTGCATCACCTGCAATACATTTTCTGCGGTGGCTATTACAAGAAAAGTGCACTGTGTGCAGAACTTATATCCGTCTTCTGTGCTGTTTTCTTTCTTTTACCTTTGGAATATCATTCATGATAAAATATATTTTTTGAAAGTTATTCTAACAGTACAAACAAAGTTTAGATTTTGGGTAGAACGGCTCTTTAAATCTGTTCTGAATTTGAGGTGGGAGGTACAGTACAAACAGGGATTTTCCCTTCTCAAATGCTCAGGGAATGCATAATGTGGTCTCTCTCCTTCTCCTTCTCCCACTCTCTTCTTGATATAATCACCGCTTTTCTGGCATGCACTCTGCTATTATTTTTGTATCGTGTACAGTCAATCATAACAATATGACAGGTGTGATGAAGGCCCACATGTGTGTCATAAACTGTTGCTGTCTTTAGAGATCGGGAGACAAAATAACCATTAATTTTATTATCTGAAATATCAGGGTGTGTTTGGGGTATAAGATATTCAGAGAATTTGCTTTAATGTATTCGTAAAATGATGTGTTCCAGTTTCGTTGATTTGCGAAACTTAGGTGCTATCTCGGGGTTTTCCCCCTTCAAATACACAACGTGAAATAAGGATTAAATGTTAGTGAATACAATATGTGAAAGATATAGTGTTCATGGCTGGCTTACAAATTATGTCCTTTTATCCATAGATAGATGTATAGATGTATTTATGGGTCGGAATTTATCATTTTCTTCTTTAAAAGTTATTTAGAGACTCACACCAGATGCTACTCTATTTGCTCACATGTAAACAGGGGGATTTATGCCCCCCTTCTTATCCAAAGCAAAGCCCCCATAGAATATAAATATAAATAGGGTTTAATGTGCAGTATAGTTCAGTGTGTTTGAGTCTTTGAGTGCCAAATAAAATGCTGCTCTATGGGATTTGTTTTTAATTGATGGTGAAATAATCCATAACTGACAAGTTCAGAATGTCAGCCTTCAAAAAGATATGTACATATGTATATTATGGACATAACTTCTGAAATACTTTTCCTGTTTATTCTCCTATAAACTAGATTCAATTCATGAATGTTTTAACTTTTGTTTATCCCGCCTTAAGGACTCATATATTGGTGCATTATGACAATGATGACATCGGTTGTTTGATTTCTGTCCCATTTTTACAAAGAATCCTTCTACTGCCACATTCTCAACAGATTATTTTCTTTGATTTTATAATTTGTTTAACTTCTTTGAAGCACATTACATTTATTTTAATTTTCCTGACAAGAGGAGAAAGAAAAAGCAATGAAGTATGAGACACCTGTTGAAAGCAAACACAAAAATACTGGGCTCATGCAGTTGGCTAAACCACAGTGTGTTCTCTTTACTTCACCTACAATTTCAAGCCCATTTCTCACTGTCAAAAATTTTGCTTAGCCCCGGCAATTGCGGTGCTAAGGCTCCCCTTTAGCCCCACCAATTTTCGGGGTTAAGCTTAGCCCTGCTTCTGTTCTCACTGTGTTTTTGGAAATTGGGCTAGCCCCACTATCTAGCACCGCAATTTGGTAGGGTTAGCACCGCAATTGAGGTGCTAAGAAAGCCAGTGAGAACACCCAAAAAAAAATAGTGCTGGGTTAAGAAAGGCGACAAAAACAGATGGAACTGCAACCAATACAAGGCAAGGTAGTCATGAACATTCAATCCCGCAACATGGTTGTGATGTAAATGACTGAACTCACGCCGTACATTGGAACAATTTTGAGCAATTGATAATTGATGAGGGTCAGATGATTTTTGTAGCTTTATAAGGATTGAGTTTTAGCAGATAAATACTCGTAAAATAAGTTCAGTCGATCCCACCTCCCTGGTAGATGTTAAAACGGTAACGGGATTGTCCGCATGGTGAAACACACAATACGCTTACTTAGTAGAAACACAGAGGATCCTGAATATTCTTTACCTAGAAAGTCCGGGGTTAAGGAAAGCAAGTAAGAACAGAAGTGATTTTTCTTAGGCCGGGTTTCGTCGATAGTACGGGACTAAAATTGCCAGGGAGAAAAGGGATTAAGGATAGTCCAGGGTTTAAGGGATAGTACGGGACTACCAATAGTATGGGGTCAAGAAATCCAAGTGAGAAAAGGGCTTATCTAATTTCCCTCTCTTCATTGCTGTCTTTAATCCAAGAGATATATCTGGCTTAATCGAACCTCCCTCCCCTTGTCTTTCTGTAATTCTCTTATACTCTTTCACTCCTTGATTCAACTAACATCACATATTATGTACATCTATCAATGTGATATTAACCCTTTGTGTGCCTTATAAACTGCTACTGTATGGGATATATGTGTATTAATTGTGAATTAAGTCAAATGTGGCACGCAAATAGTTCAATATTTTCCCCACCACATGGTAGTGTCAATGCCTCAAAAGGTCCAGTCACACCTGTGACATATGGCTGTGCTATGCAGGGTATAATCAGTTCGCAACAGTGCTCAGCAACACAGGGCATATTTTTGAGGTAGAAGAGTTGCCTATGTACTCGTTTTGGCTAGCAGTATGATTCAATACATGGTTTGCTCTTCACGTTGCGTATGTAGCTCGTTTGCTGCTCGATTGCCACACGCTGGCCGCTTACTAGTTGGCTTGTTGCATCTCACTGCGTGTTCGCTCACATTATTTCAGCTTCTCATGAGTCTACATGTAGAAAAGGAAAATAATTCCAAACAACCAATCGCAGTGCTAGCAGAGCTGCCAAGTCTTCCTGATTTCGCAGGAGACTCCCTGAAAGTAGACTGGTAATCCTGCATCAATTAGATTTCATCATATCACCCAATCTCCCTGATTATTGATAGATTATTGTCACAAGGTTGTATGCATTTGATAGACACCTCCATGATTTCTGACAATTTCTCAAAATCTTCCTGATTGTTGAATTTCAATGTTGGTAGCTTTGTGCTAGTGAACTAAAGCAAGCAGCAACCAGGGACACGGAACTAATGGCACACAAACTAGACTCGCAGCAACACGAGCAGCACGTGAGCTAAGCTCTCAGAACAGCGAATGCTGCAGGAGCTCAGCTCACAGGACAGTGAGCGATTATCGCAACGATTCGTGTTGATGGGATGGGTGTACGAGCAACAGCGCATCGTTACACTCAAACATGTGAACAACAGCGAGCTAAAGCAATCATGTGGAAAGTGCAGCTATAGGTATAATAGTGACTCGCGCTCCAAAACAAAGGGATGCGGATAATTGCATGTACCTGCGCAAGGTCACTCACTGTTGCTGGCTCCTTCTCACATTCACTAGTTGCCACTCGCTTTCGCTTGTAGGCGATTGTACCTCGTGAATGAGGAGCGCAGGCCTAAACGCGATAGTCTGCATGCATATTGAATACGTAGTGAGCTTGCATTCTTGCACTTCATTGGGTATACCTGCCTATATGTCAACATTCGGGCAAAACGCAGCAATACGCAAGCCTGTTACGCAAAGGTATGGCCTATAGGCATAAATCCGTATGCTCTACATACAATCAAATTGCCACTTCAGACTGAATTGAAGAACTCATGTTCACACATTACTAAACGAATCATACTAATGCATTTATGTGTTCCCACGTCAGACCAGGATCCTGGTACACGTAGAGTATGCGTGCATTGCACTTTCATTTTGACACCTTCTATTCAACTCTGAATGGTTTGAACTGTAGCACAGTCACATTTTAACTTTGAGAGAAGTATTTCATGTTGTCAGGGATCATGTTTTTACTATTGTGCCATAACATGGATGTGTTCGGGTGGAAAACATGTATGATAAATAGACCCAAACGTGACTTTAATGTAACCACACGGTTCCCTTTGTCTGGTGAACAAAAAGGTCAAAAGGAGATAAAATGTCATACATGATCACAATGTGTATTCAGGTGAACAGAAACCCCAACATGTGCAGCGCAATGTTGAATGTTGTTTGCTTGTAGATAAGACCTGAACGTTACATGATAAACCAGCCACTGTACCCTGTGGGTTGTCTTCAACCCAGAAGCGACATAACTAAATCCATACACCATTCGGAAATTGTACATATCATGTATTCATATGTGCATGTAGCATGCATTATTGTATTGTAGAAACTAAAGTAAATGATACTCAAAGGCTAATTCTACATGTTTAAGATGAGATTGGCAAATATTGATTGAGGATAGAATAAATGCTATTGTTCCATCTTGTAGCTGAAAGTCAATAGCAGAAAACCATAAAAAAAAACACATTCTGCACTCAATTTTGTCAGGTCACCTGTCATATTTCAATGGGGTGCTCTTCTTCTGAGTATTGTGGGTATTTTTCTCTGTGGATCTACTCTTGCACAAATGTTTTATTTCCTTTTGATGAGCTTGTTGCAACCCTTCCTGCCAATAGGCCCATTTTGAGTTTGGTGTGAGCTTCTTTTGCTAAATGAGTTTGCAATCTACATGTAGCTTATGGCAAATCTTGCTGCAAGTTTGCCAAAAAAACTAGCCATCAAGTTTGTGGCTAGCTTTCCAACTACATCTGCCACCAATCTTGCACTTGTGATTGTTGCAGCTCTTTAGCATGAAACAAGCTTCAAATTAGCTTGGCAAGTTGTATCTGAATATAACCAGATGGACATTTTAGACTTCACAAACTTGCAGCATGCAAGCTATTACATTTAGCGTGTATTAAAGATTACAAGTTTGCGACACGCTTGTGGCCGCCTCAAAACAAGCCCAATAAAAGTGGCAGCTTGCTGGAATTTTTACATGCTGACTGCAAGCTGGACTGTTAAGTGCAGAACTTATGGCCATAAGCATGCCAAGAAAGTGGCAAATTAATGGCAAGCTTTTAAGATACTTTCATTGCACAAATGCAAATATGCTACAACATGTACTTCAATAATATTTGTAGCAAGCTTGCTAGGTACAGGCTTAATTGCAGCAAAATAACTTGATGTCTTAAAACTAGCTTGAAATCATTTCAACTAAGCTCATCAACGTGGAATGAAAATTGAATGAAGCAAACTTGCCAAAACGGTATACACCTTGCCCAAAAAGATTCATTGAATTAAAGAGTATACACGCCAAATTAAAGAGGAATGCGATATCATTCAGGCTTGATTCTCTGTTACAATGTCATTGATTAGTAAATGTTACTACAGATGTGATTAAATATTTAATGTGAATGTATCTGTGCTATGGGTAGAAATCATTTCACATCACAGCAGTAATTACAACTCCTAGTCCATAGGAACAATACAGGACAGGCAGCTCCCTGAAAGTAACCAGGAACACAAATATTATAATCAGCACAAGGTTATATTCACCACACACAAGAGTTATGAGTTATTTTTTGTGTAACGGTGTCTGGTGAATATGTGACACAACTGACCGAGTCTGACAGTCTGCCATCTCAGCTTTCTTGCATTCTCTTACATATATAAATGTTCTCAGGGGAAGCCCTTGGGGAACATATGAGCTGCTAAACCTTGTGCTCACGGGCCATTCATTTCAGAAACAGCAGTCAGAGGGAGCCAGGAGAAGATTTAGGTCAAGTCGTTTCCTAGGAAACACAATTGCGTGATCATTGTAAAATGTTAAAGAATCATATGAACGTCACCGTCAGTTTCTCATAGTTACTGTATAGCTTGTTCCCATATCATGGCTTTTTGTATAACGGGGTCAATATTAGGCAGTACATGTACCTTAGTAGTATTTCTGAGCAAAAAAATGGTTCTCTACTTCAAATTGATACAAGAAAGCTGTGTCGTCCTGTGTATATTTGCACTCTGCGTAAACACACACATACATAAAATTTTGTTACAATGCATTTTCTGTCAGCTGGAATGCACAAATCTGTGTGTGTTTGATGTGTGCATGATGTGTGTGTGTGTGCATGCATTTCAGAACAAATTGAACACATGATAGATTCAGCTTGGATGCAGCCTTCATGTTACATGTATCATTGCATTGTGCACAGTTCTTACACACATGCTCTTTCTTAGATACAACGTATGTGTACATGTAAATCTCGCTCTCAAGCAAAGGCATTCCTTCTGAATTTTAATTAAAGTAACACATCAGCATCACATACAAAGATGTTATGTTAAATTCTGTTTTAACAATTACTCAAATGATGTGATCATTCTGCTGAGACAAGTGCGTAGATTTGACGGTATATATGAACAATTGATGTTTTCTGTAACATCTTAAATAGTTGTGCGTGTGTTTATTGTAGAAGGGTAGTATATATTAATCAGGTCACGCTTGCAGTTGCTAGTGGATTGACCGGTGTGATGCACAATGGCCATGGTTGTGTTCTGAATTAATAATGTGATACTCACAAAAGTTGAAACAAATATAAAAATAGAAGATTAGGTAACGTTCCCATTGTTCTGATGTTGGCCTTTGTATTTGCAATGCAATGCAATACCAGGGCAGATAGTTTTTTTTGCATTTTTGTTTTGAATGATTGAGATGGTAAAGAGAAGAGTCTATTTGTTTACAGTCCCCTTGAGGTAGGGAAACACTGGATGAGTCGGCCATCAATGCCGATCAGTGTCATGAAAAACTATGGATGAATATGAATATGGGCGTCTTGAGACCCGTCTTCACAGACTTTAAGGAGCCATTGCCACTCATCTACTCGGGTCAGTTTCTTTTCAATTGCGCATATATGTATGAATATTTGATATTGACCTGTTGCTGCTCCAAACCTAGATGAATGTCAATAGGTGGTATATTGTGTTATAACTTTGCATTTTTCATGTCCCTGTATTCAATACTTCAACCTGCTCCTGGCTGGTGTATGTCCTGAATGTGACACTCATAAACACTTTTTATCATACCAGTACACTGGTCTAAAATAATGCAGACTTTTGCAACCAACAATTATCCAGTGTTTTGTTGGAGGGCAAGAAGAATACATCTTCAACATTGTCTATCAAGCCATCAGAAAGAGCGCTAAATTCATGAAGCCACATATACCCCCCCCCCCCCCCCCAACCCCACCTCAATGAGACCATTTTACACTTAGAGTTTTACTACCAACAAAACTTCAGTGTATCTTTTTTATTAAGGGTTGGGGGAGGGGGAGGTGGCAAGGAAGGGTATATATGATGTCCTCATAAAAACAAGTGCAACCCCCCTCCCCCCTGTCAATTACCGGTACAGAATTTTTTTTTTACACAGCAGCATTTACACACAAAATGTGCAAATAAAAACACATTCAAGTTTAGTGAAAAGGTTTTCTGGGGTAATTTCAATTTACAAAGAAATTTTAGGCATACACCCAGTAGTAAAGCCCCTTTCACAATTGGCGCCTCACTCGTGCGATAATTTTTTTTTTCGAAAATATTTTTTCCGTTCTGTTGTAGAAGTGTTGTATTTGAGTCGCAAGCAATATATAAAATCGTACGAGAGGTGAACGACCACTGCACCAGGATACAACAGTCGTGAGACGTAATCGTGCGATTATTTTCATGTTTCCGGGTGCAACAGTCGTACAATGGCTGCAACGGTTGAACGATGATGCGACCAAGTCGCACGACATATGTGTTTTGTAGCGCCATATGTCGCGCGACCTAGCGACCCGTTGTACGACTACTACAACCGATCGTACAAGGCTACGACCCATTGTGCGACACACCACTCCCAAGACCCCTCTGGCGAGAGTTCACCAGGGACACTTTCAACTTGGTGAGCCGCTACCAGGATCGGGCGGACCACCTTTCCACCACCCCAGTATCTCGCCCCAGCACTCCCCAGATGATCCAGCCACTGGACCCCTCAGAACCCTTAGGGAGGATTTCAGCAGCCCAATTTACAGGCCCCCTTCCAGCAGCAGCGTGCCCCCTTCCAGATGAAGAAGATGAACAGTGAACTTTTGTTAGGATTGTTTTTATTGTTACTTGACGAACTCTCTCAACTCAAATCATAATTTGACTATTTTGGAACATCTATTTCAAACTTTTTTAAACATTTACTCGGTGAATAGAATTCATTTTCGTTAACAAAATGTCTTGGAAAAAATGTATAATTTTTAAAACAACATGATTAATGACAATATAAAATTTGTTATTTCTGTACATCTTTTTTATTCTCATAAATCACGTTTTTTCAAAAACGTTCTTTTTTTATTTCAAATACATGCTATTAAAGGAGAATCAACTTTTATTATTTCAAACATTTCATTGTCAAAGAAATTTTTGTTTAAAATAAATGTTGACATGATCATTCATTTCTTCTTTGAAATGATTCATTCCACTAAATCAAGGAGGCAGCAACAGCGCCGTCACATCAATCATCATCCATTTGAACTTGTCAGACTTGTCAAATAAAGAAAATGAACAGTGAACTTTTGTTTGGATTGTTATTGTTACTTGATGAACTCTCTCAATTTAATTTACAACTGACCCATTTTGGAACATTTATTTCAAACTTTATTTTAAACATTAACATGGTCAATAAAATTAATTATCGTTAATAAAATGTCTTTGAAAAATATATATCATGTTTAAAACAACATGATTAATGACAAAAGAAAATATGTTATATCTGTACATCTTTTTTATTCTCATAAATCACATTTTTTCAAACATGTTCTCCTTCATTATTTTATTTCAAACACATGTTATTAAAGAGAGTTTACTTTTTTTTCTTGAACGTTTTGAATTTGCCTTCTTAGACTTAGCAAATGCAAGAGCCTCCCAGGAGCTATTGGTCGAGCAGCAGCCATGTTTACAGTATGGATGGTCCAGACATTTGGGATGAAAGCTCAGGAGTTCTCGAGCTTATATTGGGGGTGAAAAAAAAATCGTACAACGTTGCAAAGGGGGCAAGACAGGTCTTCCAATAGTCTTAGGGTGGTACAACGGAGTCGTACGACAGGATGCATCATCGTACGACATGAAAATACTCGTGCAACACTCGTTCGGGGTCTTACGAGTGCGTGCAAAGTCGCACAACACTCGTACTGCCTGTCGTGCAATTATTTTTCATCGCGTCAGTCGCTCAAAATATCGGAGCAGCACGGTTTTTTTTCCCGACCGAGATGCGACCATTTTGTCGCATCTGGATCGTACAATAAGTGGTACAACGGCTACAACGAGTCGTACAACGGGAAAAATTTCGAGTCGCAAGCCGTTGTAGTCTGTTTGGCAACAATTGTGAAAGGGGCTTACGGATAGCGTGCTCCATCCTGTAAATGAACGAAATACAAGTCAGACAAAAATCTTGGAACCAGACGGGATTTGAACCTGCAGTCTACTGCTTATCGGGCAGCGACTTAACCACGCAAGCTATTTCTAGTTCACGGGTCAAGACACGACAACATGGAAATAAATACCCGAAAGAGTCTCATTTCATCTGACTCATTAATATTCATGAGTAGTCCGCCGTAGGGACAATGTTTTTTCGTTCATTTACAGGATGGAGCACGCTATCCTTACTACTGGGTGTATGCCTAAAATTTCTTTGTAAACATTCAAGTTTGTTTCCCTCAAGTGTAATTGGTCCTTTATTTGCCAACTGCTTGCCTGAAGAATTACTCATCTCACATTGCCTTGCAAAATGAAGGCATTTACTGCTCTATGTGCTAAGATATGGGTACAATGGAGACATTTTAATCTTTCACATATTGAGGCAATGCTATAAATGATCTTTGGTTTCAGGTCGTGAATAATTTCTGAGCGAATATCGTGAATGCATGCCGATGTCTGCAATTGAGCCACTCTATTTGCGTTGTAGCAAAGAGTGTCTTTAAAGCAATAATAAGGTATATGTGTTTTTCATGGGCATACCTTATTCATGGATCATGCTGTTCATAATTCTGCGTCGCATCAATGATTTAATGCCGTGTGGATACAGAATAGTGTGTAGCTTAACAGCCGATGATGATCGCGTGCAGTTCCTGTAACCCATGATGGCTGCGGTTCTCATTGTAATTTCTGATTCATTTTTCATCCCTATATAGTTTAAAAAGTTTAGAGAATATACATCATATGGTTGAGCAACCTTCCTAGAATTTGTGATAAAAGTGTCTGAATAGGCTCCCTGGAGCGTGGAATGTAGAAGCTAACCATCTGTTAATGGGTATATACTAAACTAGGCTACATAATCATCACTGAATAGATTCTTGGATGTTCATGCCTCTCTAAACTGGCTGATTTATTCTACTCGTGTATTCTAAGCACTGTTACACAAAGACTTGGATAGCTTGATGGTAAAATGTGCTATATTCATCATACATGTATACACCTACATTAATATTGAGCCCTCAATATCAGCATAGGTCAGCTGTAGGGCATGCTTTTAGGTGCAAAGTTCATTCTTAAGATCATGGACCTCCCAATACTGGTATTACAGATGGACTAGACGTTGATGGATGACCTCCAGTGATCCAATCATAGCGTTGTTTCATAAAAGAAGTGTGATCTTTGTGATATTCATTTTCAGTCCAGCTTTTCCACTTTCTTCACTTAGTTATCGGATCATTTTCTCCAGTTCCTGAGGTGTATGGCTAAGTAGTAAAATGTCATCTGCAAATCTGAGATATGTTAGGTGTTCGCCATCCACCACTATTCCCAATGATAACCAATCAAGCTTTCTGAAGACATCCTCAATAGCTGCAGTGAAGAGCTTTGGTGAGATGGGGTCACCTTGTCTTACCCCTTTCAGGATTTTAAAGGCATTTGTTGTAGTGCTTTCTACATGTAGATGCACACAGGCACTAGAGTCCTTATAGATGTTCTTAATTAGGCGAATGGACTTTCCATCTGTGACCTGCTTTTCTAAGGCATTGAATAATGACTGATGGTCTTGGTTGTCAAATGCCTTCTCGATTATCTGGCTTAAGGTGTGGAGATGGTCTGATGTTCTGTATCCTGTACGAAATCCAGCTTGTTCCTGTGGTTGATTTTCATCAAGCTCTACCCTAGCAAGAAGAATTCATGTGAAGATTTTGTTTATATGAGGCAACAGACTAATGGGCCTGTAGTTTTTGATGTCCTTCATGTCCCCTTTCTTGAACAGTATGATAACTTTTGATTCGTTCCACTGGGTAGGTACTTGTTCCATTTGCATGATCTTGTTGAACAGTTTTGTTAGGATTGATATGGTGTCCTCTCCCCCCAACTTTAAAATACATGTATCTGCAGTCATTTGGTCCTCCCCTGGAGCCTTTCCCCTTTTCATCTGATCTAAAGCACTCTTCACCTCTTCCTTAAGTATTGGTGGAACATCTTTTGAATTCTCATTCCAGTCCTCATTTACTCTCCAATCTGGTTGGTCTGTGCTATAAAGTTCTATAGAAGTCCTCAATGGCTTGAGTAATCTGTTCTTTGTCATTCACTTCTGTCCCATCTTTTATTTTCAGTGATGTCAGAAGCTTTCTACCCCTCTCTAACTTTCTGTTGATGATTTTTGGTCCTTTGTGGTTTTCTAGCACTTCACGTACCATTTCAGTCCTGATCTTTCTCTTTCGCTTTCTTCTCATCTTGCTAATTGTTTTATTCAGCTCTGTATATTCAACTTGGTTACATGTACATCTTGATGTCTGTTTGGAGGGCTTAAGGGCTTTCCTTTTCTCATTCAGTCTATGTATCTCCTCTCTTTCCTTGTCTGTATTGTTGCCCTCCATTTTCTCCCCCTTAGCTAGCTTTTCTGCTTCATCCATAATTGTTCTGATTATTTGGATTCTGTTGCCATTATGTTGTTAATTTTACTATAAAAATCTTCAACGACTCCATCTGTGATTGGTAGTTGGTGCATATGCTTGAATAATTTTCATTGTATGGCTACTAATGATATGTACTTTCAGAAAAGCTTTCCTGTCTGATACTTCTTTATATTCCATGATATTTTCCTCAACCTCTTTATTCACAAGAAATCCAACTCCATTGCAACTTTTGTTTGTTGCTGATGTTGTGAACAGAGTATGTCCACACTTTGATAACTTGATGAGATTTGCTGGTCTCCTAGTTTCAGCTAATCCTATTATGTACCATGTTACATCACTATTTCCTCCAGTAGAGCATCTAGGTCTTCCTCTGTTCTCAATGTCCTTACATTATATGTACAAATAAATAAATCTGTATGGCTCGTGATGATTCTTCTATCAGATTTGGGTCCTCCTTGCGGCTTTAAACCCAAATCCTCATACTTTGGCTTGACACCAGAAGTATCAGCAGTCACCGATTTCCTAGCTCTATTTGTAGAGCTGCATGGGCCCGTTCGGCCCATGGGCGTTACAACCTCTCTTTATTCTCAAATCCATAAATGATGAAGGGTGTGTGCCATACTCTACCACACTGGCAAGGTGGATTGGAAGAGGTCAAATGAGTTCCTAGGACTCCAACCCAATGTCAAGGAACTCGTAAGTCAGATCTGGTTTTTAATTCTGACAGGGGGTCCGGCACCCTCTCCTCACCCTGGAGCTGATGCCCTTGGGTGGGTTGCCCGGATTAGTCGCTGAGCACTCGACCTTGTAACAATTAGCACTGGATTACATGATGACCAGTGGCAGGACTAACCTAACCTGACCTGGTCAGGTCACTGAGTATACGAAATGTATTATCCACACTTTTCATTTACCTATACCTACATGTACATGTATCAAGGTATGGATGGTACTTCTTTTGCAAGCTTTTGCTATCGTCCTTGTATAATCTTGTTTTATGTCTGTTAAAATAGATACAAAATAGTTACAAGTTCTTGTATGTATGTCATTATGTGTGTATCACTGTCAATCAAATGCTGACTTTTGCTATTAGCAATTGCAATCATGGAAGTGAAAAATATGTATTCCCCTGGCAGCATGAATACTTACAGTCTTCTCTAGAAACTCTTGCAAGCATCTAATGCCAAACCATAGTTTCAGTGTTGCATGTTCTCTCTATTAAAAGAAAGGTCAGTTTGAATTCTTCACACTGCAGTAATAGACATACATTCATCATCATCATCATCATCATCATCATCATCATCATCATCATCATCATCATCATGAGACATATACATATTATGGAAGATTAATTAATTTCAGCTAGTGCATTGTTTAGTGAATGGGCTTTTTGTGGTACTTTGATTTGAATCTAAAATTTAGCCATATACCCTGTTGTAAGGATAGAGTATTCCATTCTTCATTTTCATTGATTTGCAGGATAGAGCATGCTGCTCTTACTACTGAATGTAAACCTAAAATCTATTTTCAGATTGCCTGTTCTCTTATCAAAGTGTGGGGTATATATACATGTACCTGTGCATGTGCATGTGCCACATAAACGAAAGTCAGTCCACATATAATGTGAAAAGGTCTTCTTTCATTACTGCGGCAAGGAGTAAAACTTTGGGTTAGGATTCTACTGTGAGGTAGTACGATGTTGGAGAGGAGAGTAAATGATGCAAATGATTTATAGAGATATTTCATTAAACAAATGCTTATGTTGTATGAGTATACATGTATATGTCATTTATACATTGTACATTCTGTGTATAACAGAAACAGTCATATGGAAACTAAACCACAATTGGCTTTAGAACCTCAAGAGTGTTTTTAAAAGTGAAGTAAAATGACTTCTGGTATGAAGTATAAGGGAGACATTGTTATGTTATCAATTTCATTTACCGGTACTTGAAAAAGAACCGGTACTTGATAAAGAACAGGCACATTGCAGGAAAAAAAGATAATACACGACCTAATGGACAGCATGGGGAAATGTGAGATTGGTTGAAACTATTCTCATTGTTTTAGTATTGTGTGACTCCCAGCAATCCAGGCCTTGCTGCTTCATCCACATCTCGGTTGAAGAAGACATTACAAACAAAGTACTATGCAACGTTGATGAGACAAGACACTGAAAGAAGACCCTTACACTTATAACATGGTCTTTTGTTAAGCAGACAAAATTTAAAAGGGACCCTTTGAAATGTTGTCCACATAACAGAAGACCATGTTCGTATCGTGATGCCTGTGAAGTGCCTATAAGAATCCAACATGCAAGGGCCATCTTCGTTATGTATTCAAATGGTATTTATGTTGTTCAAACAGTATGTTACTAATGGTAACCCCAAAGCTTGTCCGAGGTTTGCCCAAGTAGCAACAACTAATAGATTCAGAGTGTGTTCCACCCATTTGAACTGAGTTACAAAGTACAGATGAATGAAATAATGCTTTGCTACTCAGTCAGGGGAAAGTTGTGAATACATTACGAAAATGGCTGATTGAATGCACAGTCATGAGTTTTAAAACAACTTTGGTAGTATTGTTTTATTTACAGTCATGAACCGTAGATGCAGATATGATTTCACCAGTGATTTTCTATTTGTTTTGCAGATTGTACAGCAGAGCGAAAGTGGGACCAGTACTGCCAAAATTCCAAGGAAGGTAAGATCATCAAATTATATCATTGATTACTAACTAGTTCTAGTGTACTTTAAAATGAGATTGGCAAGAGTATGTTGGATTATGTAAACATATCAACGATGCCCGCACACACACACGCACACACACACACACACACACACACACACACACACACACACACACACACACACACACACACACACACACACACACACACACACACACACACACACACACACACACACACACACACACACACACACACATACACACACACACACACACACACACACCCAACACACACACACACACACATACGTACATACACACAAACAGGAACATCCCCTTTTATGGAGTAATAAATAACTTATTAAATCTATGAAGTTGTTTCAATATCTGTACTACATTTGGAGTGAGCCTATGTGTTAAGATGTACATGTACATGACGCAAAGTACCGTGTTAAAAGAAAAAGTGATCAATTACATTATGATATAACATCCAAGTCAGATAAGTCACTTTTCAGCATATATTTAGCTGTTGATATATGACAAATGTTGATGAGTGTGTCAGAGGAAGTGGTTAATATCTAGCTATATAACTATTTTAGTGCCTGAAAAATAAGGGCCTACCACTAAATTTAATTTAATCATATACCGGGGTGTATGGTACACTTGATACTTTGATGAATGATTGTTAGGAGTATTCTGTTGATGCATCAGTACTGTACATATTTCCCTTAGCAATATTTTGGTAAGTCATTTACAAATGTCTATCTTTGGGGACAAAAACAGTTGAATTTCCATTCATTGATTGTAGACATATTTTCATACCTTGCATGTGCTATTAGTCTATTCAACTTAGCTTGTTTCTATCAAAATTAGAAGTGGTGTTAAAGATAAACAAATGCCTGGCATTTCAAACTTGTCTGGAATACAAACAAGGCCCTTTCTCCATTCTTTTAAAGCAACTTTTCAACAGAAAATATTATCAGTATACTGTTTATTAGTATGTGAGGGTCTGGCACTATAAACAGGGTTTGTTGTTTTGGGAACAAAATTTCAAAGGAACCCTTTGAAATTTTGTCCATATAACAAAAGACCATGTCCATATTGTGTACTCTATAGTACATTATGTAGCTTTCACTTTTTTGTCCCTGGATAATTCCACCAGATGGAAAATGACTAGAGTTAGTGCAGGTATTTAGATTCCCAGCAAGTATTTCAAAAGAGTAGAGCTGGCTTGCAAATTAAATTGCAGTTGGGAGAAACATGTTTATGAATTCATTGGATGTCAAAGGCACTGTCAGATACAGAGAGTGTGATGAACTATAGGCATTCCTCTTTCATATCAGTCAAAGGCAATGGAATACATAATCGTGGCGATTTCAGCTTGACCATGGGTCTCATACATGTTTGGTTTTAAAGTACCTGGAAGGAATCATTTCAAAATGAACGGAGGTCTATGGAAGAAAAATCGGGACCCAAGAAATGTCCTTGTAATAACAGGGTTCTCGCTATACCCTTGCTCGTTATAACAGGGTTTGCCTGTACAAAAATGACCAGAGACTTCATTGTAGCGCACATCACAACTTTGAGGCAAGCAGCGCACTGCTGGTGAAATACACTAAACATTGTAATATACATGTAGTCTATTGTAGACCACATTCGCTATGTTTCAAACGTAAACAGGGATAGTTTTTCACTTTTCCTAGAAAGGTTTGTGAAGCTACATGTATGAATGTGAGATTTCATACACATTTTCGTTTGGGTATACTGCTGAACCTTTCTGAGTTTCATGGCACTTACAAGTGAGCTACCCAATCTTTACCTTCCCTTATCATATCCGACACACAAGTGTCTCATCACTAGCATGCAGTGTCTTTTACATCATTGCCATACTTCATCCATAGTAAGATAATGAGATGTGAGAGGTTGATCTTGCCAGGGTTTTTTTTTCCCTCCTGTATATCCCAGTGCGGTGGAGGCCACAGCTTCTGGAGATGTATCAGATGTTTCCACAATATAATGCCGTCAATGTCACCTTCAACATTGCACCCCCGAATTACCACTTCAAGGAGTACGTGGTCAGCCTTTACGAAGTTGGCAAAGACCGACCTCTGTTACATCAAATTATCCCCGTGGTGAGTATTATAGGTACATCCAATCACATATTGCAAATAATTTGTTTGGTTCATTGTGATATTGAAAACATGTTTTTGTTTGTGTTAATGATGTTTATATTATGTACTACGTATTTGTGTTATTGTACACGGGGCCCCCAGGGAGAATGGTACAGGCCTTCTGACGTGGCTACCCTGTGAAAAGATGACTGTATAAATAGATTAAAACCTGCATATTTACATTACTTATATTAAGTTTATTACTGATATTTAAGTATTTACTTATTGATTTAATGTTTGTTCAATTATTTATTATGTTCATCTCAACATCTCAAGTGTACATGACTGTACATACATTTCAGTTGCTCAAACTCCGCTGATTTTAAGAGAAGAATCTTGTTTTCCCTTTCACTTTATATAACA
This sequence comes from Arbacia lixula, assembly GCA_963669155.1. Classification (NCBI taxonomy): domain Eukaryota; kingdom Metazoa; phylum Echinodermata; class Echinoidea; order Arbacioida; family Arbaciidae; genus Arbacia; species Arbacia lixula. Next base: position 12,314,273 of record OZ022576.1, on the reverse strand, counting down.
CATATGGTTGTATTAAAGTTGTATTACCAAAGAGTGACCACTTTCTTAATAGGTTGTACATGGAAGATCAAGTGAAGTTCATATCAGATGTTAGTGATAGAGAAATCTGTCAGAAAGTACACACCGCATCAATGTATAGCATACACTGTTATCATTTTACTTATTTTTTTTATTGATTTATTTCCACCTACTGGTACCCAGTATGGTATGGATGACCATTTCAGCATATTATGCTGATAAGCAAATTATGCTGATTTTCGAACAGGCCCACAGACTCCACCCAATAAAAAGTCAACATTGACATGTATAGAGTAGGTAAACAATATACAATTACATGCAATAAAAAAAAAACAATTAAGCATATTTTACATTGACAAAATAAGCATAAAAAACAAGATGAAAAGGATAAAGCTAGTAGAGGGTAAACATCATTCTACGGTATTGAAATGCAAAATGATTGTGACTTCAAAGATTTACATGCATATATTGTCTTCAAGTCTACATGTATCTCCTAATTGTTTCAAGTTATTGTGATGTAAAAGCGAAGTGATAAAGATTTCTTTTATGAACAATATTACATATCTGCATGCAGGCCACAGGTAGCTTCTATGAAGACACTGTTAATGGATTCCGGGTGAATGCAACTAACGTTATCTTCAATGACTTACCTGACAACTATGTGAACAAGGTGCTTGAGGTTGGGGTAAGTTCAAGATTATAACATTCTCTGTCTGTCTGTCTGTCTCTCTCCATCTCCCTCCATTTTCCCCTCCTTTCCTCCATCTCCCTCTATCCCTCCCTCTATCACCCCTCCCTCTCTCTCCTATTCTTTCTGTCTTCCCTCCATCCCGTCCTCTTTATTTTCCCTCATTTTTTTTTCTGTCTCTCCCCCTTCTTGTTTTATTGAAATATAAATGTATGGATATTAAACACAACAAAGACAGCACTTTGAAGCTGTACGTACATGTAGGAGAAAAAACATTCTGCTATTTTCTCATTTCTTTTCAAATCAAATTACAAATGCAGTGATATTTTTAATTTCCTGAATGCAATGAAAGAAACTATTTAGCAGTGATATTGAGGAAATATTGAGGTGCTCTCTCCTCAGTGTTTAATTTTTGAAGAGATTTTAATTTTGTGTTTGATTTTGCCTATGACTTTCTGTTGGTATCGTTTTCAGAACAGGGGAAATATAGAGATGGTTGAGAACAGAAAGATGGCACAAGGTCAACAGTACTGCAATATGCTGTATGTCATGAATGTGATGCTCTCTTAAGTGCCAAGGGGCTGGATTTTATCATTTAAGATTGATTAAGAGAAAGAGAAATCAAATTATTCATGTCCTTTGTATTCTTGTGGGGCCACAAGGGATAAAGATAATTCATAGTAGAGAATGTCACTATTTTGCATGTCATCGAGTTAATATATGAGTGGAAGTATTCATCATTGTCATTTCATGGTCATATTACTGCATTGTTGTTGTGATTGTGCTTACAATTGGTATTAACTAAAGTTGCTTATCACATATATATAAGCTTTTGTATTTCTATTCATGTACATATTGTACAGTTTAAGTTTGGACATATTAGTGTGTGAAAATAAATAAAAAGCTATGAATAATCCCAAGAGAGCAATGCAATTAATGTAACTTTATATTTATAACCAATTATAACTGAGTATTGAGCTTGCCTAAAACACATTTCAAAGTATTGGTACTGTACATCAATTTAGGCTGGAGATGGGGAAGAGGAAGGATATTAATATAATGTAGGCTTAACAAAACATTAGAATATTGATTGATTAAATATCACAAAACTTGCTACCCCCCAAACAAATTTGCATCCTTTGACTTTATGCTGTTTGAATTTCAGCTTGATTTGAGTTTGTACTTTTTTGCTATCATATTTTAAATGTGCCTAATGTTTTTTGAAAATTGTAGTTTGTAGCACAGTTGGGCGATTATCTATACATACAAGATCATGTATTACCAAAGTGGCAGGTCTCTGGATGTTAAAGAACATCCCTCAAGAGAGAGATTTACTGGTCTGACATTGTCTAACAGGCTAGCCTTGGGCATTCCTAATGACAGCACCCACTATGATCACTGCTGTTTGCTCTACCCACATAGTTTAGACCCAGTTGTCTTGACAACATGCTCATATGACATCACACTTCGATACTCGATTGCACATGATAGTCTACCTCTTTGATATTTCGTACCGTACTTATGATCATAGAATTTAGATTTGTCCACATCCTGGAAGCTGTACTACCAGTGTATGTGTCTTGTGTAAGCTTCATTGTGGAGAGACCAGAGACAAATAAACAGAGTGTAAATAGACCAAAAATGAATGGAATGTGCATGAAGCTTAATTTTCATTGATTGGAACAGTCAAATTCTAAAGTTCATGTAAAAAAAGTAAGTTGGCTCAAAAGAAGAAATCAAAGTTGGCTCAAAAGAAGAAGGAGAAAAATGAAGTAGGTTGAAAAGAAAAAGAGAGAAGAAAATGTTGACCAATGCATAATCTAATGTTAATATCGAAATATGTGACGTGGGGTGCCATAATAATTTTGAATGCATACATGTATGAAATATGACACCCCTCTTTGCACTCTTTTAGGAATTAAAAGAATCAAAAAGTGTGTGTGAAGTCAAATTCCCAAGCTTGAAAATTATATCCAATGTTGTTTAAAAGTTCCAATTCTGTCTTTGTTAAGTGCAGCAATCTATTAATTTGACTATTGCATACATCTATAAATGAAGGAAAATCCTCTGCCCCAATGACTTTGCCTAGACACTCTATACGCAATTGACTGAATCATGCCATAAAGTGTATATTTACATATTTGCCTTGTCATTGCTTGGAGCCACTGTCATGAAAATAACTTTAACCTGTCCTTGAGCAATCTTGGAAAAGACAGGGGAGAAGACTTGCACTTTTCCATGAGCTTTTCACACAGTAATAAATTACAGTGTTGGTCATCCTCGCTTAAGGCCACTGTTGTAAATGTATGTTTAACACGACTTGTCCTTGACCACTCTTGACAAAGACGGTGAGAGATGTCTCAGACTCCTACTATACCATATACATGTAATGTACATGCTCCTTAAAGATTGTCCGTCCCTTTTGCAAGCTTAAAATTTGAAATCGTCTATCACGATCGTAAATTGAAGAAAATGTGATTCAAGACCATTTCTAAGAATATAGCATGTTGAACCTTTCTGTATATGTAAAAAATTTCAGCCGTTAAATTTCAAACCGACTTTTTTCGTACCACGAAAAAAGTATTAGTCTTTGTTACAGTATCTATGTGATTATTATGCGTATGTGAAATCCTATTTTTTATGAGTAATTTCCAAACTTTGGAGATGATTCCTTCCATAGAACATTTTTTTTTGCATAATGCGTTTTATAATTTAATAAACAGATTAATCAATAAAGCAGATATTTCGACGCAAAATGTTAAGAGCCTGAGGTAAAGACTATTAATCAGACGTTGTTTACGTGCATTATTTGAATTTTACACTACGTATCAGTTTCAAATTGTGAATATAGAGCTTGCTAACAGTTCTCTATATGTTTTGCCAATGTTTCGATGGTTTTGTGGTGATCTGAAAAAGGGACTGGCTGTCTTTAAACACTGCTCTATGCTGGGGCAACAAGTAAATGGCAAAGATCTTATTTTAAAGAAAGAAATTTTTATCTCTGAAGTATTTGAAAAAAAAAATCAAATTAATGGATATTAATGGTTTCGTTCACAGTGTGATTGGACATTTTAAACCCTTTGGCTTCCCCTATAAAAGTGTATATGCTTCACCTTAGAAATACTGCAGATTCGTGCCACAGAATGAATTTTCTTGCAGTTGTTGATATGTGTAGACTGTTCGTATTGCTGTCTAGGTTTGTGTGACCTCATAAGATATAGCCTGGTTCTCAGGCTGTTGCACATTTCTACTCTACACTTGACAATAAATGGGTCTGGCTGCAGTAGCCTATAGAGCACTGGTTCCTCTACAGCTCACTGACAGACCAGGGGAAGAAGAGATGTAGTCTTTTCATACCAGACCCAAATGTGTCTAGCAGTACGCTAAAACAGGCTATATTGAATAGTTTAAACTTACTATATTTTATGTAGTCCAATATGAATATGTGCTAACCTATTCTTTACAGAGCCCACATATTTGCAGATTCAAGATTCAAGATTCAAGATTCAAGATAATTTAGCGTCATGTATAAAAATACACAAAATTTGCTTTCGGGCATAAAGTTACAAACATGAATACAGTAATACATACTAGACCTAAATGTGTGCGCAAAAACTGGCTTTTTTCCACTCAGATATTGAGCGGCACAACTACTGCATAATCTATTGTATGGACAGTAATCGACAAGTTCTGAATAAACTTCAAATTTCTTATAGGGTGCAATTAAGCCATACCCCTATGGTTATTTCGGTTCCATACCAAATGCTGATATTTTCACTGGACCAGGGTTCACAAAGTGTGATGATCTAAATGTGAACAAGTGGTGAAAATAACCTGTACATAAAGACCACATTTCTTGACTCCCCTGAGCGGTCTTTCTCTGCAAGTTTTACTGTATACTAATCATCTATCATCTATCTAAGGAGATCAAGGGGCACGTCTCAGACTGGATATTTTTCCTCTTTCTGTTCACCTTTGCAGGTACTAGCCATGTGTCCTACAAATCAAAACTCCTGTACTGCGCCAAACATCAAGAGTGCCAAATCTGTGAAAATTATTGGTAAGTCACTGTTCTTCAGTTCATGTTATTTTTCAGCACACCTAATGTGTTCCGTAAACAGTGAGTTGTCCAAGCTTCTAGGGAATGCCACCCCACAGCAGATGATACCATCTGATTCTCCTACAACAATTTGCTCAATGATTTTCATGCATTCTGTCAAGATAATACTTCTGCGTGCATGTAGCAGTCAAAACCCCAATTCAGTGATCAAGTTGTGTTTGTAAACAGATTGATGTCCTCTTGCATATAAGAAAAAGATATACTATTCTCTATCAAGGCCTTTTTTCAACCATCTCTGTCTCTTATAAGGGAGCTCATGAAGTTTGGTGTATTTTGTTTGTGTAGTATAATGATGTAGAATGAACTGCAAAGGATTATGGGACGTTAAAAGAAATAGAAAGAGATCACAATGAGAGCTATGCATAATGTTGGTGTGTGGCAGAGAGAGAGAGAGGGAGAAAGAGAAAGAGAGAGAGAGAGAGAGAGAGAGAGAGAAAGAGAAAGAGAGAGAGAAAGAGAGAGAGAAAGAAAGAGAGAGGGAGAAAGAGAGAGAGAGAGAGAGAGAGAGAGAGAGAGAGAGAGAGAGAGAGAGAGGGGGGGGGGGGAGAGGGGGGAGGGTTGGGGATGAGAGTGAAATGTATAGAGAGACAGACAGACATACATGATGGAATGGAAAGATGTGAGGAGGGAGATTAAAGAGATGATGGAGTGGGAGAGCAGGAAGACAAAGAAATATAGAGTGAGATGGATTAAGAAAGGTGGGGAGGGAAAAGAGATAGGATATGAGTATCTACTGCGTTTGTCCCTCGTCTGTGTACACATAACATACATGTTTTTTAGATACAAAGAGAGACAGATACTGTAGTATAGATATTATAAATGTTGTGGGTGCTGTGTGCATATATATTGCCATCATGCCTCAATAGGTTTAACATATAAAATCGCAAGGGGGAGGGGGAAAGAGAGGATAAGAGTATGTACTGTTTTGTCCTCTGTCTGTGTATACTGCGCATGTTTTTGAGATACATACAAAGAGATGTATACTGGAATACAGATTTTATATGGAGTGGGTGTTGTGTGCATATGCCTATCATGGTTCGATAGGTTTCACACATCAAGTCACGAGGGAGAGGGGGAGTGGAAAAAAGGGAATATAAGAGTATTGGTTTGTCCTGTGTCTGTACGTGTGTACATAATATACATGTATTTGAGATACCAGTTCATACAAAGAGAGACAGATGCTGGCAATATGGAGGGTATTGTGTTCATATGCCCATCATGGTTCGGTAAGTTTCAAAGACGAAATTGTGATCCCTTTCAAGATCAGTGAATTCCAATTTTGTGATTCATGGCATTGCGATCAATAAAGCCATTCCTAATTAGCTTTTCTTATCAGGTTGCCAAAATTCAGATAATTAAATGATTGTGTTTGAAACCTTGATTTTTTCAGAAACAAATCATTATCTCTACATGTACATATAATCACAATGTTATTATTGACAATGAATGACTCTACAAAGTTCAACCTATTTGTTTGAGATGAATCCAAATTAATATTTATAGAAAACAAGTACTGTATACGCCATATATTTAGTGAGTCTAATATTTCGCGAATCGGGACTCCCCAACAATTTCCCGAGTGGTTAAATTTGCGATTGTGAGTACATGAGAAATCGATATCATTCAATCATTTTCGGAAGCAAAATTAGGGGTCCTACATTAAAACAAAAATGCTATAAACTTCCCAAAAAGCACTGAGAACTGCTTTGTTGGGAAGTTGGCACATCTATCCATGCACATCACACGCCTTGTTCAGTATTTTCTACTGCATACCATGCTCTAATAGTACATATGCGCGAACACGTCATATTCATGCGGGATTAAAGTATATATTTGTTGTTAAATTGGTGAATAGCACTCAACTCACGAAATTCGCGAAAATACCCCCCCCCCCCCCCCCCCCCCAGCGAAATATATGGTGAATACAGTTCATGCATTAGTTGAATGAAGTGGATGGACTTTGGATATGCAAGAATGATTTGTTCCACTGTCACATAGCCCTGTACATGTCCAGGTTGCATGAGTGCAAAAAATCAAGCTAGGATCGTTGGAAGAGTGGATTATTTTTTATGTTACCAGTACTAGTGCGTTGCATTATGTGACATACTGACATGTTCTCATTTAAAATAAAATCCCACATCTGAAATTTCAAACTAGCTATTGGTAGTCCCATATGGATCGTAGATAGATATCTTGTATTGACTCGGCACTCCAAGTAACGAGGTACTTTTCTACAAATATGCTGTGTAATTAATCATATTTAAGGTGCTTTCTTTTTCCTTCCTTTTAAATGGTGTGCCTTGGGTTGTGGGGATAGCAACGTATCATTATTGATTATAAATGTGTAAAGTTCTTGCTTGTCTTAAGCTTCTAACAATACAGGATATTGGTTGAAAATGTCAAAGCTTGCCTTCATTCCAGAAGGTATCACAATGCCCGATCAAGTCCCTCTTCAGTGTTTCTGTGAACCGGGCGTTCCTGTTTTTCTTTCTTTCAATATTAAAGTGTCGTGGGAATCGTGTGTACCTAGTTCCATGGCTAGTTAACGAGATGATGCCGTTTGCAAGTATGTAAATCCAGACAGACACAAATGCCTCTCTCATCCCCTCACTCACCCTTAAATGTGAGAAATAATTCTGTTGGGATTTAAGTCCACATCCTGTACCAGATGTTTAATTAATTCATCTCAGCAAATGGATCATTAGATATAAGGTAGACGGGCATAGTCCGAGTACTAACTGTCTCTGTTGAAGTACATAAAATGTGCATGCTAGGAGGTATGCCTGCATAAATGATTATATAGATGACAATGGGATGATCCATTAATTCGCACAGGAGATTGTTAAGTCTTTGCGTGCCATATGTGCCTTTTTATCACAAGGAATAAACACAAATCTCTTAAAGCAGCAATTTATGTGACACACAGAGGGTACTGACTCTTCACTTGCAACTGTTTTTATTGTTGAGTTGAACTGAGAATTGCATTCGTTTTGAACTTTAGAGAAGGAGGTCAGGGGCACAGTATAGGAATGGGGTTTGGCTGAAAACTGTCATTAGGACAATGCACACTAGATTGGAATTGTTAGTTCGCTAAGAAATAACAACATGTGTGTGGTTTCTTTAATGCCTTTGCCTTCATTTTTTTTATTTGAAAGTTTGAAATATGCATACTGTACAACTTTCTTTTGTACCATGTAATGGTGTCAGTGCTTTACTCCCTTTTTCCATCCCCTGATTTAGTCTTGTATTTTTTTATTCGTTCACCTCGCTTCTCTTGTACTCCTTCTTGTTATCACACATGTACTTTCACTTTGCTTTATGTCCCTGTATTGTTCTTCTGATTCTTCTCTCATTTTCTTCTTATTTGTTCTCCTTTCTTCATTTCCCATTGTTCCTCTTTTTAATGATTCATATTCATATTCATAACCTGCATGCCATACAATATGGCATATATTCCTCCACTTAACCCTTTGTATGCTAGACAAGCTACTTCCATATATTTGATCATGTGTATCACTTGTGTAAAAATGTATCAATGACGCATACAGTGTTAACCATTTATGCACCCCTGATGAACTTTTGCACCTTCAGAGAAACAAATTCTACAGAGCAGGGCTATAGAGTACCAAAGTGGTGTCGTCATATGACCATGTTGTCAAGACAATTGGCTCTAAACAAACTCACTCCAGTGAGAGGTTTGGCGGTCCGAGAGTGTCTATCAGGCTAGTGTCGGGTATTCCCAATCACAGTCCCTGCTGTGATCACCTCACCGCTGCTTGCTCTACTCACATTGTTTAGAACCAGTTGTCTTGACAATACTGCTCAAATGACGTCACACTTCGGTGCTCTATATCTAACATGGAAAGGGTTACACCAATATGAATCCCCCCCCCCCCCTCCCCCCACCTCTGCTTGTTCCAGGTAACCCCTGCGACACCATGCCCTGTGGGGAGTCAGAACTAGGGACCTGCAGTCCGGACAGAGACCAATACCACTGCACCTGTGCTGAGCATGCCGTTTTTGACGATGTCACATGTCGAGGTAGGCGCTGCAGATGCTAACGTTGACTTTTTTTTTTTAAAAAAGAAGATAGTTTTAATCAGTACTTACTCAATAGTACAACTCAAATCAAGCTCAAGTTTGGGTGCTGTAAACTTGAATGGTGGATATTTTTCCGGAGCATGATTTTCTTGACATTTCTTCAATTATTGATTTTGGAGAGATCATTTAAATTTTTACTTCTGTATGGATTTTGGGGCAAATCAAGGCCATATTATATGGGAGTATTCATGGAGAGGTTAATTCAAAATAACAATACTTGTGAATCTCTCTTCACTTGTAGCAGTTATTTAAAGGGCAAAATTACTAATCGTAGTGATTCCATGAACAAAATCATTGCTTTTGTGACATTTACAACAGAATCACATAATAAACAGTTGCACCCCATAAAGTTTGTGTAGACATAGTATGCATACAAGGTCAAAACACTGTTGAGGGCCCATATATGTAATACTGCTAGATAACAAACCTCAACCTTGCTTTGTGGCTTGCGTAAGTTATCACATTATTCACAAGGCATGTATAAATTTTGCATAGATGATATGGTCTACTGCCTGGTGCCAACGGATCTATAAACATTGCCAATGTGGGTGCAGGAGTATGGAGCACAAGAAGCTCAACTAATTTATGATATTTAGAAGTTTAGATGGTGCATATATGCATAGTAGGTACTATTGCTTCTATGTATGTAATGTGTGTGCACGATATAGTAATACACTTGTGTACCTGTTATTTTTCTCCGTAAATCAACTAATGTACAATGAATTATACAGAATTTCAGATAAAATAAACAGCAGATGGCAGTTATCATAATCATCTAATTTGATCTCCACAGATGTTTGCAACAGGTTATTTTATTTTATGTACATGTAAAGTGATGGAAATCATCTTCCCACTATGTGTACTCAGGTGCAGAAGCGGTGTCGTGCATGTGTTATATAAATCCTAATTGATGCACACAGTATAGATATAGAGCAGACATTGTTGAGGTCATGTGGTATATAAGTCAAAGTATACACTTTTACATGATTACACATAATGGCATTGCCTTTCAGGCTGTTGGAGGGGGGGGGGGGCTATTAAAGAGGTAAAAACACAGCAGAACTGGCATATGTTTCAGAGATGCAAATGTACTCACATTCAGTGTTACTGTGGTACCATTTCTAGAGTGTGTGTATAGGACAAATAAAATCAACTTGCATATTTATTGATTTTGACGTGCAATTTATGGTGATTAAAAGGGAATACATTTATTTTTAATAGCCCTGAGTATCCTCTATCAGCCTACAGTGATTAAAGTTGTCTAGACTTCTGTTTTTAATAACAAAACTAGATTGCATGTGTTAATTGCACATTTGCGTTTTTTTCTTTATAGATACCATTAGCGAAAGATATGATTGTACATAGTCTACACAGCACGTTAATGGCAGGAGACCTAGAATCGTTATATATGTACATCTGTTGCACTTATCAACATAATAACTAGGTCTTCCATCAGGGCATGTGCATGTATGCAATTTGATGCTATGCATAAGGGAGTGTTGCCATGTATTTGCATCAGGCCACAGACGGAGGTAATGTGGCGTGCATGAATATGCAATCGAGTGAACAGACATCAATAGTGTTTCCAGCCCCATGCTCTAACTTTATCAAATGCACTGGAAAGTGTTTTCCTTATTCTTTCCTCCCTCCAATCCCTGGTCATTACAATTTAAAAAGAAATGTACTGTACACGCATTTATCATTTGCTAAAGTGACGTTTGCGTCAAGAAACAAAAGTCAACAAGTTCATTGTTTTTTGTGAAATTGACTTTTGAGAATCTGTATGTGATGCCTTGAGGATAATGTTTTGTTTATTCTGAAGCTTGGCAGATGAGTAAATGTTTGTGATGTTTCTCTTTTGACAATAACTTCTGCTGCAGAATAGTTTTATGTATTGAGGGAAATGACAACGTCACAGACGTCATAATGTCCTCAACGGAACACATTTTTTGATACCAAAAATAAAAGTCTATTGAAAAAATTAGCCCCTCCCCTGAAATGATTAGTAGAGTTTTCGTAAAGAACATAAGAGTCTTTGTGAAAGTGAATACTTCTCCACATTTGATCTCATTATCTACTCGTTATAACTTGTTTGCTTTAATCCACGAAAATGAATGCATTTGTGCCTGACCAGTCTTGCACTTAAGTATCTGAGCAAATCAAGAAAATAAGAATAGAGGACTGCACATGTTGGTTTTTATTTTAAGTTCAGGTTGATGTGTGGGTTTGACTCTTTTTTTTTTTGTTGCAAAACATGAAAATGCTAAAAGTAAAAGCATCTTTTTTATAAGATCATTGCATAATGTAAGATAATTGCCTAATGTGCTGTATTTTATTTTTGGTGACTCATATATTCAATGTTTGTTATATCATGTATTACATTGTTATTTTTCTTAAGCTAATGACAATTATGAGAATTTCAGTGCCTCAAGAAACTAAAATCATAATTGATACAAAAGCAAAAATATCACACTTCAGAACATCTCCCATTACATTTATAATTACAACATGATGGCATAAGGATATTTTGCCTGTTTGTGCAGTATTAGATCACACCCATTATTTAAGTTAAACATTGACGTTCACTGCCGAAATGAGGCTGCTATTATGAGTCTGTACATAATGCCTGTGAAAGATGAGATAAATATCATGCATTATTGAGGGAAAACATTTGCAATTTGAGATCACATTGTTGAAGAATGTAGATACATGATCTGTGAGCCTCTCAGTGCAAAGCATGGCTTTGCATAATATACAATATATTCACACTCACGTAGAATTTACACATTTGTCTCAGATGGTGAAAATGAGTAGTGTCTGTGACTCTTATCCCTTCCAAGCAATAAAAATAGATTATCTGAACTCTGAAACATAGTATGTTACATCAGTAAGATTATATACAATGGACAGATGGAAAAAGTACCACATACTGTTTATTTATACTGTACATCAGTACGATTATATAATGAATGGAAACAAGAAATACCAAATGCATTTATGTTTGTACACCAGTAAGATTATATAACAAACAGATAGAAGAAATAGCAAATACATCTATGTTTATACACCAATTATATTAATAATGAACAGAAGTAACATTGATAGAAATACAAAGAAAGAAAAAAAAACATTATAATGGTGAACTTACTTAACCAAGGTTACAAATGTATGTCAGGTTCTACAATGTACACGTATAGTGCAAAGTAATTGCAGACACCTGTGGAATAATTGTTTGATCTATAGTTATTGATACGTCTTTTGCAACTAACTAGCCAAGATAGAACTTTTGACTGGGAACTGGGAAAATACTCTATATTGAGCACTTTTTGCCCAAAGAATCAAGCATTGGATAGTATGAGTTGCCCTAGTTTGGGAATTCTGAGAGTAGTAGTAGTAGTAGTAGTAGTAGTAGTAGTAGTAGTAGTAGTAGTAGTAGTAGTAGTAGTAGTAGTAGTAGTAGTAGAAGTAGTACTGCTTACTGGAGCTGTAATCAACGCACCACTGACTTTGGGAACATGAGAGCGATCGATACTAACTTTTATCATTGATTAGATAGAAAGAAGATAAACATTGAGTTAAGTCTGTGTTTTTGTATACCAGAAGTGATACAAATTGTGGGACCATCAGAGCGAGCGATACTTACTGCAAGTTGTCCTTGAAAGAATGGAAAGTTGATAACATTGCTTTAAAGGGATAGTCCACCCTGAAATTTAGTTGGTTTAAAAACAAAGCAGAAACATGAAAGAAACTTATTAGTGAAGGTTGGATGAAAATCCATGAAGGGATAAGAAAGTTACGATCTTTTGATTTTTAGGTGGTCTGCCATGCCATGGCAGATCACCTCTTGTTTTTGTCCGAATTTTCTTTCTTTATTATTATTATTATTATTATTATTATTATTTATTTTTATTCCTATTTTTTGTGACATGGATATCTCAACAATGCATGGACCATGTTTCATCAAATGTTCATCATGTATAGGTATATATGTGAACATGTTACAGGAACATTTTCAAGGTCATTACGTAATCGTGACGTCATGCACGAGCAATTTAATGAAAATCTATTATTTCATGTAGCTCTAAAACCGTTCATCTCTGTGTAATGAAATTTGGCATGTATATAATTAATGACAAGACAATTAATTTCAATGAAAAAAAACGCGCACGTACGCGTACGTTAGTGCATTAACGCGCGCGTAAAATAAAAAAATGCTCCAAATCAACTAGAAATTGTTTTGCATATGTTTGAGGCCATTTTTAGCATTTTTCAAATTTCCGCGCGTACGCGCGCGTGCGCGCGTTTTTCCGTGCGTTTAGCAAACGCAACGTCGGAAAACCGTTTTTTCACTGGATTCATGTTTCTGACACTGCAAACAACACATCCTGAAATTTTGAGCCATTTCCATGCAATAATAAGGTCGTGCTGGTGCGTCAAAGTTCAAAGTCCGCGCGTGCGTCAATACGTTTTTGTGTGCAAATATTGCAAAAAACATGACCACCTTCAATCGGCCATAGCTCCTCAGAATGGCAGATGATCCCCAATTTTTTTTTAATATTTGGAAAAAGTATGAAATCTAAATGAGATTTTATGTCTCATTTTACCGGTAAATACATTGTGACGTCATTATATTGCCATATGAATAGAAAAAATCAATTTTCATGTATGACTTCATAAACTTTTTTACCCGTTCTTGCGTATCTCAGTAATCTTTGGTCAATTTTGTTCCAAATTTCAGTATGTGATAGCTGAGACATTGCTCTGTGAGAAAGTAGCCCTAATATTTCAATAGGATTCCATCTTCATGGTATAAATTTGATTATAGACATTAATGTCAAAATCGATCGTATGTATGTGTTATGTCAATGGAAGGGGTATTTATTAAATGACATGACGATCTTCTAGGAGCTGTATCTCGCTTATGTTCAATTCTGTTACTCTGAAATTTTAGTATGTTGTAGCTGAGTCTACTAGCTTTCGGGGACGTCATCTTTATTTTTTAATCAGATGTCGCGATCATGGCGAAATTTCATCTTGAATATCAATTTCTTAATCATTCTAGCCCCTGCTGGGCATTATGTGTTAAGTGAATAAAAAGATGTGTGGCTCAATTGGTAAGGCGCCGTGTTTTAAGATCTCGAGGCCCCCGGTTCGATTCCTGGAGTGGGTAGGGTAAATTTTTGCATTCCTTTTACAATGTTCTTTTTGCCATCTTCTTCTGTTCTATCCCTCACTTTGTCATTCTCTTTGAGATTTTCTTTCCCATTCGTTTTCTCTCGCCCCTTTATCTTACGTGGCTATTAATTACATGTTAGCACAATATACATGTACCATTTAGGCATGTCTCTGAAATGTACGTTAGTAGACATTGTAGGTGCGCTCTGAGCTTTCTTGAGCGGAGTCTCTGATTGCTTATGAATAGATGGTGTCACGATTGAAGGTCCATATCACCATGCATTTTCTAGCCCATGTCAGTGCATGAATTTGCCAATGCAGACCACCTTATACTTGTCCACAAGTATGTCTCGTTTTAATTTGTGACATCACGTACGAGATGCTCTCCCATTTGTGTGTACAATTTTCTCAAAAGGCTATGCAGCATTTTACATGTGCACAAGATCCATTATTAGAAACATGTTTTTTACACACATACCTCTGAGAAAAAAAAATATACCTTCATCAAAAACAGAGCGCAACATATGGGAGAGCACCTAGCACATGGCATCACAAAATTGAAATTTCAAAAGATCATAACTTTCTTATCCTTTGGATTTTTTGGCAAACCTTCACTTATATGTTTCTTTCATATTTCTGCTTTTATTGAAGCCAACTTAACCTTAGGATGAACTATCCCTTTTAAGTCTGCCTGTGTTTGCGTGTACCGGAAGTCAAACATAAAAATTAACTACAGATAGTGAAAGGTATGAAAGTTATATTGTTGGGTGCAGGAAGCACATTCAAGCACAAGTACTCAAGTAGTTTTGGTTTCTTCCTCTCCTACAGAAAACCCTTGCAACAGCAGTCCGTGCGGTGGTCTAGGGACCTGCTATGTGCACCCAGACATGACCTACTACTGCGGCTGCAGTGACGGCCTGATCTACTCTGGGCACACGTGTATAGGTAAATGCACTTATCAAGTAATTTGGGACAAAGGCCTCTTTACAGTAAAACTGATCGTTACTTTGCGTTTACATCAGCGTAACTTTATTTCTTAAATGAGATTTTTATCATAAAGCAGAACAAACATTCTATCATAAATTATCTAACTTCAGAACCATACACTTCAGAGCAGTATTTGTGCCAATTTGGATTCATGTGTGATTTCATTTTTTCAGTGCATTGCCTATTTAAAGATCTAGTGATCATATGACCCTTCTTTTATTTTGCAAATGATACGTATCACTCAATGCCTAAAATGGATTTGTCTTATGCAGAAATACTTGCTCTTTCATTTCATGCATCTTTTATTATTTTCGAAAGTTGATATCAAAAGTTGCAGCCCCAAACCACACATTTGTGGTCCTTGGTCCAATTGAGTTATGCATGGAAAAATTCCTTGTATAACCCCCCTCCACCCCGCCCCCCTCCACCCCCCCCCCCTCCAACCACCCCCACCCCCCCCCCCTCCCACTCATTTTCAACATTTAAAAGTTCACTACTTTAATACTTGCCTTCACCCTGACCATAATCTTCCCCTCCCTACCCTAATCCTTGGATCCCAGGGGCCATACTCATGAAACCTTACTAAGCCTAGTTACTAAATAAAACTTATGCATTCAGCTATATTTTTATACATGCATTTCTAGTAACTAACTCTGCTACACTAGGACACCAGACCTCTTTATTTTCCCAAAAAAATTCAGTGGGTGTACAAAAGGAAAACTATCCGTGAGCATCAATTGTGATCTGTCTTCATTGATAACACATGATTTACAGTTCAATAAAGTGCAAATATATCCTCAGTTGCTAGGTTTCAGTCATTTGTACATTGAGATAAACATGACTATACCATCTGTCACGGCTCCCAAAGAATTATGACCTTCCGTTCAGATCTGTCTTCAACCTCAAATGTTCTGGATATTAAATGTAATACTACCTGTACTGACTTCTCAGATGCTACGCTACAAAATTACTTGGAGATCAAACATAACCTACATTTGATAACATAACATTATAGAAGTACCAATGAATAAGAACATCAATTTTGACCTTTCTCCATTTTATAAACCAAAAAACTTTATGTAAATAGAAAGGGATAGGGACTTTGTTCTGTCCTATATTTGATTCATTCTTATGAAAAACTATAAATAGATGTTATTTGACTGACTTCAGAAACTGATGATCTTAATCAAAATATATGTACTTGAACAACTTCAACACTTCAGAACCTCTGTTCAATTCAGTAGTATGCATCTAGTAACTACTATGCGGTATGGTATGCCATGCTTTATTTCAATTTCTCACCGCACATAGAGATATATATGTGATATATGGTGTTATTACAATTATGAGTATAGCAGCAGGGTGATAAAAGAACTGCACTGTAATCCTATAGCACAGAGTTCAGAGTTTTATGTCCCTGCACAATGGTTATCAGGGGAGTTTGTCACCTCTCTCTCCTTACTACCCTGGATCCCATCACCCCTACCCTTGCCCCCCCTCACCCCTCACCCCTAACCTAGCACCCCCCCCCCCCCCCCCCTTACCTAGCCCCGCCCCCCCCCCCTCCTCCCACCTCAACTAGCATGTTAAGAACATCCCTGACCTCTGATCATATACCCCATGCTTTACAGATTTCAGATTTGAATCATAATTCATACCTACACCATGTGTTTCAATGTGAAAAAAAACCCTGACTAGCCTTGCCTCCAGGCTTTTCGATATGTCTAATCCAAACTGAAAATAATCTAAACTGAAAAAATATAGTGTAGTTCATAACAGACTAGGTACTTTGTTATTCACCTCTTTTCTTGGTCGAACCGGAGAAGAAATTGAGGATGATATCCACTGAAGGCAGTTTGGTTATTGAACATTTTTTATTACAAATGCTCAAGAGCCTGACTCCAGACTAGCAACAACATTGATGTCCACATTTATGGCTGTATGTATGAGTTAAAGGGGATGTACTGTACTGGGAAGACAAAAAGCCTACAAAAGGTGATTGTGAGCAATCTTCTTGCCAATGGTCTTAACTTCATATACTGTTTATTTTAGAAACTTGCTGAAAGTGATTTGCCCTCAAATGATCCACATTTGGAGTTATTAGTGATTAAATCACAAATCCTCAAAATGTCCTAGATTATGTCATTCTCATAGACTTTACACAGGGACCACCAGGTTCCAGGAAGCTAAGGGTTAACAACTACTTCTAAAAAATGATAAGTTTTAAAGAAGGAGCTCTGTAATGTATGAATTCAGTTACCAGTACCAGTATATCAACAGTGGGGTGACCAAACCTTCCAACTGATATTGTTTGCATGTCTTAGAGAGTGAAAAACCTTCCTACTTTAACACACATTGTACATATACATGTTGTAGTAATAGTGTAGAGGAGGTGAACTTTCAGGTCAATTGTGGTCTTATTTCTGCACACGTATGTGTTACTTAGGTATATCAGAATATTGAATGGTCCATACAGTATAGTTACAACATGAATTGCAGGGTTTATCACCCAACCAACAATATGTCTACATATTATTTGTTTCTGTATAATTTTCTTTGCTGTTGTCATTGTGAAGATGATCCCTGCAATCCGAGTCCATGTGATGCGTACAGCACCTGCCACTACGATAATATCACCTTCGAGCATCACTGCTCCTGTACCAGAGGAACCACCTGTATAGGTAAGCTTGTCATACTGGATGGAAAATCACATTTTCTGTCATTACACGATATATTCAAGTGAAAATGCACATGGGAAGCTGCTCATATGGCATGACAAAGCAATTTAAAGACCAGAAATATTTGGTTGACAGGGGCCCTTTAAGTATTCATCATTGCTCTTTTCCTTGGACTGAACTAGATTGAAAGCATAGTTCACGTCTGGAGGTCGTGGGCAGAGAGCCACTGCTTACATTATGCATAGTAACCTTATTATGTGTGCTTTCCTATGTATGTCAATAAACTTCATGGTAGGCAAATAGTGTGATACTATAAACAGGCATTATTTATGGTCAGAGATGTTAAGTGCCTGTTTGATACATTTTACTGTATGTGTCGTTAGGAACTTTGTAACACAAGTGTGAATAAACCCATTCTGTACCAGAGGAATGCTGCTCCTTGGATGTATGGATGTGTGTGTGTATGTGTGTGTGTGTGTGTGTGTGTGTGTGTGTGTGTGTGTGTGTGTGTGTGTGTGTGTGTGTGTGTGTGTGTGTGTGTGTGTGTGTGTGTATGTGTGTGTGTGTGTGTGTGTGTGAATGGAACACATTTATGTTGCAGTGGTTCAGAGAGAGAGAGAGTTACAGGTGAAGGATTTAAGTGCATGGGAATCATTTTAACTTCTCCCCAAACATTCCCAGACAGTGCAGAGAGTAGATCTGTGAGGTGGGCTATTTGATTGGGCCATTTTGATAAAGCCATCCCAAACCAATCAATTCATGTATCTTGGAAATTCAGCGCTCATCACAGCTCTCCACACCAAAGTCATGTGTTGAGGCAAGCAGTGCATTGCTAACCACTATAATAGGGTATATGAATGTAGACTATGATTTCTGCAAAATGGGTGTTTCAGACGTTAAAGGATAGTTATGAAATGTTCCTGAAAATGTTCGTGAAACTACATTTGACTATGAGATACATGTATCACACACGCTATAGATATGGTATACTGCTGATCTATGCTGAGTTTCATAACTTTTGTCAAAGGGTCTCCCTACCTTTAAGCTGGCACATGCTGAGGGTGATGTTAAATGAGGTCACTCATGAGTAAGAAAGGGGCCTTCCATCACATTTGATTCCCCCCCCCCCCCCCCCCCCCCCTCAGGACATTCTGCTCCGGACTGTTCTGCATCACGTCTCCTTACTCATGCATGCATACAACCGTTAAGAATGAAAACAACATCTTGATTATGCAAGGATGTTTGCTAGAATGCTGGCTGCTGGGAATAGTAACTAAATAGGGGTATTTTTTCCTCTTTTCTCTGGGCTTCTCCAAAATAGACCAATGGATCATAATCCAGATTAAAAGAGGATTTGTGGTTTGTATTATGTACAGATACATTGATGCATGAAGCTCCTTTTACAGTAGTGGCAATACAGTTTCCTCATGTCTTGAGATATATGGGTGTGATAAGAAACAAATCCCTGAAACCACATTTGAGACAAATAATGAAGAAAAAGATACATGTATGTGTCTTGAGGAAGATCAGAAAAATTATAAGAATGCTGTCAATTTGTTGAAATTAAAGCTATCATATGCAGCCCCATTCATCCCATAGTAATTTAATACAGTTCCTTCTGTTTTAGTAATCAGAAGCACTGAAATGATTTTTTAAAAGTCATATATTCTTGATCTGAAGTGATGCTTGAACCTCTATGTGTACCAAATTTGAAATCTATGGTTAAATAGAAAGCAGTAAAGCGCAATAAAGCTTATTTACTAGGAATTACCTGAAATTGATTTCATTCCTTGTGGAATGGAACTTTCATGAACATCTAGGGACTTGTCATTGTCTCTGTGCATGATGCATACATAAGTCAATGCGTGTAAGCAGATCATGTGCAGACAATGCAAGTGGAACTAACAATGCAAGATTTCAGGGCTCATGATGATAACCCAGAAGAATCCTTTTCCCTTTCTGTCTGATTTCCCTCAACATTCTATAGTCTGCTACTCTAACTTTTCTGCTTTTGAAGCCTTTTGAACATTTTCTGTCATTCCCACTGATGAGCAGTTTATCTAGCACACAATTGGTCTTATGCGTTCTCCTTGGATCAACGCGGGGAAAACGTGTCTATCCATTAAAAATAATAAATGCAGTTGGAAGGCGTAATCATATGAAAGTTTTATAACTATGAGGATTCATGTCAGTGGAAAATAGTGCCTGTCTTCATTGTGCAGATTGAGTGAGATGTTTAAAATCTACTCGGTGTATGATGAATATTGATGAATTTTGTGGTGGGAAGAACGTTATGTTGAGGATTCATTTCAAAGGAATAGTGGGCTTTCATTAATGTTTCATTCATGTTTATGTTTAATTTCACTGTTGTAGTACCGTGTATGTATGATGTTGTCAATTAATCTGTAAAAATGAGTTTGTTTGTATGTTCAATGTTAGGTATTTTTTATCATTTTTTATCATGTGAACAAAATGAATTTCCATATTTGTATCTTTTAAATGGACCGAATAAATACAATTTATAATTTACAATTAAGGAGAATGAAATGGTTTCAGCTTGCTCTGTGTTTATAAATATAGGTGCAGTGAGACAGTGTACTTGAGACATTTCCCCACATTGCACACACTAATACTCGAGGGCATTCCCTTGTTTCTCTTCAGTTGACAAATGTGGCAAGGTAACTGTACCCCAAAGCCAATGCGTCAGGAAGGCATCATGTAAACGTGGATTGCTAAACTTGAAAGACGGCATGAGGTACTACATTCACAACTGCTACTGTGGGTCTGCATCAACGTTCAACTCCATCAACGTCTCAGATATTTGTGTTGGTGAGTGTTGCGTCTCTTCTCTCTGATGCTGACCTGTTATCGGATGTGAGACAGTTCACATAATGCCACCCATAACTTGCTAAGAAACTGATCACAACACTGGATTTATTAGTCACTCGCTTATTTATTACAGTGAGGAAAATAGTCAATCATATGTTTTGATTTTACATCCAAGTGAAACAGACAGACATGTCAACAAATTATTGTGCAAAGCAGTTGACAGTGTTGTCATAAAGCAACTTCTATAGGTACTATAAAATTTTCTATAAAATTATTATAAATAAGGAGTTTTGTCAGTCATTAGGTTCCATTTTCCATTCAAATGAATAAGATTGTGGAACAAATTCGTTGGCACAAAAGTTGCTGTGCCTTGATTTGTATGATGATATTGTGATTTTGTCAACAATTTGATTTGAGTTAAATAAAAGCAGAATACTTAAAGGAACAGATAGGCAAAAGTTTGACAAAAATCAGACATATCATAAGTATGTTATTTGTGTTTAAAAATCTCAATCACTAGCCCTGAGAGTGTGCCCTCTAAATCAAAGGTAGGTAAGGGATGCTTAAGATTTTGTCTTGTTTATGCATAGTACAAAAGAACGATGACTATACCATACAGTTCATCATTTCGAACCAATGAAGGCGCCCTTCAAGATAGGCTAGTTACCGTTAAATCATGATTTTCAAATATTCACAACTCCCCTTATATACTAAGTGTCACTTTTCAAGAATATTTACCAATCTGTTTTTCTACTTTGATTCAATTAAATTCAATTTATTTGCCGGTTTTCATTCGCCTTTAACCTGGTCAGTACCGTGAAAGATTGGGTAAAAAGTTAGGCGACTTTTCCCGGCTTGGTATTGAGAGGGTTAAAAGTATTCCCTTAATTCTGTGTCCGGTTCCCTCCTCAGACTCCGCCTGCGGTGATGGTGATGGTGCTTGCAATGAGCATGGGACATGTGGCTACACAGTCGTTGAGGGGGCGGTCACATTCAACTGCTCTTGTCTCCATGGTTACTCCCTAGATGACAATGGCACATGTCAGAGTAAGGCGACATTCAATTCAAGTTTTGTTCAATTCAATTTTACTTTGCTTCTTGCTAGGCAATGCTAGCACTAGTCAGAGAAAGGTGAAATGCGATTCAAGTTCTGTTCAATTTTATTTTGTTTCTCATTAGATGAAGCTAGAACTTATCAGATGTGGGGTTTATTCTATTCACCTTTTTATGCCTCCGCCACGTAGTGGCCGGAGGCATTATGTTTTCGGGTTGTCCGTCCGTCCGTCCGTCCGTCCGTCCGTCCATCCGTCCGTCCCGTCCGTCCCGAATCCGTTTCGGCAATATCTTGAGAACCGTTAAGCAGATTTGCTTCAAACTTGGTACATGTATGTATTGCATGAAACTAATGAAGTGTGTAAAATTGGGGTCAGATCTGATTGGGGTCAAAGGTCAAAGGTCAATGAACTTTGTCCAAAATTGACCTT
The DNA here is from genome assembly GCA_963669155.1 of Arbacia lixula. Lineage (NCBI taxonomy): Eukaryota > Metazoa > Echinodermata > Echinoidea > Arbacioida > Arbaciidae > Arbacia > Arbacia lixula. The sequence goes on along the minus strand of OZ022576.1, from coordinate 12,292,193 downwards.
TTTCACAATAAATCCAAATCCAAGGATGCAATTCTCATTAAACATGGTACAAAGATGGATCACTATTGGGGATAGACTGGTGACACTTTTGGTAAAATTCCTGAAAGGTCAGAGGTCAAAGGTCAATGAAATTTGTGAAAATTTGCCAAAAATTGACCTTTTTCACAATAAATCCAAATCCAAGGATGCAATTCTCATTTAACATGGTACAAAGATAGACTACTACTTGGGGATAGACTGGTGACATTTTTGATAAAATTCCAGAAAGTTCAGAGGTCAAAGGTCGATGAACTTTGCCAAAATTGGCTAGAAATTGCCCCAAACTTTAAATTTTTCACAATAAATCCAAATCCAATGGTGCTATTCCAACGAAACATAGTGAAACGATGGATCACTACTTGAAGTAGACTGGTGACATTGTTGGTGAAATTGCTGGACGGTCAAAGGTCAATGAACTTTGCAAAAATGGATATTTTTCACAATAAACCCAAATCCAAATCCAATGGGGCGATTCTAACCAAACATGGTACAGAGATGTATCACTTCATGGAGATAGACTGGTGAAAGTTTGGGTAAAACTCCTGAGAGTTGAAAGGTCAAAGGTCAATGAACTTTGCCAAAAATTAGGTAAAAATTGCCCTCAAAGTGATAATTTTCAAAATATATTCAAATCCAATGGTGCAATACCAACCAAACTTGGTGCAAAGATGGATCACTTTTGGGGGGTAGACTGATCACATTTTTGGTGAAATTTCTCAAAGGTCTGAGATCAAAGGTCAATGAACTTTGCCAAAATTGGTTAAGAATTGCCCCCAAATAGATATTTTTCACATTGAAACCAATACTAATGTGTCAATTCAAATTAAACATAGTACAGAGATGTATCAGGTCATGGAGGTAGACTGGTGAAGTATGGGTAAAATTCCTGAAAGGTCAAAGGTCAATGGACTTCACCCAAAATTGGCTAATTTTAAACAAACCTTGATACAAGGATGGATTTAGACAGACTGGTCAGATTGGAAGTCAAAGAAGTAAGAGGTCAAAAGTCAATGAACATTGCCAAACTTGGCTAAACTTGGAAAAACAATGTGATATTTTCATTTCATATAGGAGCAATGGTACATTGCCCACCAAACATACACATTTTCTGAGAATAGCAAAGAGGCGGAGGCATATTTATCTACTGCGTGGCAGTCGAATTGCTCTAGTTTCAATTTACTTTTATTTTCACAAATTATTAAACATTAAAAAAGGAAACAAATTATCAAATTTGAAAAAAAATCAAACTTTCAGGAATAAGCACAAATCTTGACCAGATAGGAGGTTCCTGTATAATTTTATCATAAATGTATGAATCCATTTAAAGTATATAAAAGTAAGAATAAAGAAATACATACCATACATCAAAAAGCATAACACATATACATGTACTCACACACAAACAAGCTCATGCAAGTGCACACTATATCATGGGGGTACCGGTATCATCAAAAAAGATTTTGTTGAGTGGCATATAATATACTTTTTTTAATATTGACAGGTAGTTTGCATGGTTTCTGCACTTATATGGTTTAGTGAACCATCTTGACATTTTACTGATTGATATATGCTTTGTTTTTCTTGCTTTACTAGGGATTTAACTTTTGATGTCTGTTAATCAATCTACTAGACAATGCATCATATGAAAGAGATCAAATTACTGTGGTACATTTATGCACTATGTTTATCTTCTCATTTTGAGGATGCAGCTCCAGAATAGAGACATTCTGACTCCAGTTTGTTGTCTCAGTTTCGACAATAGCCTGGAAGTGTTTGGAATTCCAGATAAGCAAATGTCTTAATCTAGCAAATACTTTGTTAATCAGTGCCTTGATCATTAATCTTCTATGATCGTTACAAACAAAGAAGAGTTGGTGCCACATAGATCATATCATTTTATGTGTGATGATCTGCAGATTTTAAGGAGGGACAATATTACGCCCTCTCCCATGAGTTACAAAGTGAAATGATCAAAAACCTCCTTCACCATAGGGGAAAGAAGTTTAATGAAAGGTCATTATAATTCAAGATGTCATCAATTTAAGATTTAATCTATAATGCAAGCCAGGATTTAACATTTTTAATTTGAATACCCAGCAGTATTTACCTCATTTTTTTTCTTCTCAAAGGCATTGCAGCACTTTCAAATGACACCTTTTTGAAGAAAGTGTAATCACTCTCTCACATTACATTTATATTTTTTCAGAATTTATCAATTTTCTACTTAAATGATCATCTGTGATCATCTCATTGTTTCTCTTGTTAACGTAATAGCAGCACTTTCAAACGGCATGTATTTCATGAAAATATTAGTTATCTTCTTACACTGAAACATCTCACAATTTTTCAAATTTGAATACCAAGCAGTATTCACCCAATTTTTCTCTTGTTTTTGTCTGAGGAGCACTTTCAAACCACACACAATCAATGAAAATAACAGTACTTTCTCACACACTGGAACATCTATCATTTCTTCCCCCTCCCCTCTTATTAACCTCATTTTTTTTTCTTCTCAAAGGCATTGCAGCACGTTCAAATGACATCTTTTTGAAGAAAGTGCTATCACTCTCTCACACGACAGTATTTTTTCAGAATTCAGAAATGTTCTACTTTAATGATCATCTGTAATCATCTCATTGCTTCTCTTGTTAATGTGATAAAAGCAGCACTTTCAAACTGCATGTATTTCATGAAAATATTAGTATCTTCTTACACTGAAACATCTCGTAATTTTTCAAATTTGAATACCAAGCAGTATTCACCCAATTTTTCTCTTGTTTTAGTCTGAGGAACACTTTCAAACCACACACATTCAATGAAAATAACAGTATTTTCTCACACACTGGAACATCTATCATTTCTTCCCCCTCCCCTCTTATTAAAGACATTGGAGCACTTTCAGAGTACAATGTATTCAATAAAATATGACTGTATAAGTATATTTTTGTGAATGAAGGGGTTGCACACAGTGGTGGTATATGTGGGCAGCAGCATGAGGTGCAGGCGCTTTATAGCAATCAAGATTACATAATTATATTTTTACATAATAATTTTTAGCGTTGTTAGATTCTTCACCCTGCAGCCATTCGCAAAAACAAAAACACTTGCGAAAATACATGTAAGAGCTCATAGAGTAGTATTTTCTCACAGTGAAACATCTATCATTTCTTGCATCCTCCCCCCCCCCCCTCGTTTGAGACATAGGAGCACTTTCAGAGCTCAATGTATTCCATGAGCTCATAGAGTAATATTTTCTCATAGTGAAACATCTATTATTTCTTGCATCCTCCCCCCCCCCTCGTTTGAAACATTGGAGCCCTTTCAGAGCTCAATGCATTCAATGAGCTCATAGAGTAGTATTTTCTCACAGTGAAACATCTATCATTTCTTGCATCCTCCCCCCCTCGTTGAGACATTGGAGCCCTTTCAGAGCTCAATGTATTCAATGAGCTCATGGAGTAGTATTTTCTCACAGTGAAACATCTACCATTTCTTGCATCCTCCCCCCCCCCCTCGTTGAGACATTGGAGCACTTTCAGAGCTCAATGTATTCCATGAGCTCATAGAGTAGTATTTTCTCACAGTGAAACATCTACTATTTCTTGCATCCTCCCCCCCTCGTTGAGACATTGGAGCCCTTTCAGAGCTCAATGCATTCAATGAGCCCATAGAGTAGTAGTTTCTCGCACTGAAACATCTATCATTTCTTCTCCCCCCCCCCCGCATCCCCCATGTCAGAAGTGAACACACCCATGGTGCTCATCATCGTGTACGTGGCCACTTGTCTCATCCTGCTGGCCCTCGTCATCCTCCTCAGCGTCTGCATCAAGAAGACCAACTTCCATCAAAAGTTCTGTCTCAGACACCCCTACGAGAGGAATGGTAGGTTCCCAGTTTACCCGTATTATATGCTTATTCGTTCAGACAACTTTAGTGGGGAGTTTTAGATCGACACGACGCGGACGTGTTCTTTCAGATCTCACGTGCTGTGATCAGTTAGTCATCGCAGCTTGTTAGATTTGGAGTGGACAAGGACTGGGTGCTCCTGCCGAGTTTAAAGACAGCATGTCCACTTCATGTCGATCGAAAACTCTCTATTTTGGCTTGAGGAGCGGGAGGGATGGAAGCGGGTTTTCTGATAGTAAGGTTGGTGGGATTAGATGGCATATTATCCTTATTTAGTCCTGAATTCACAAAGACGTTTTAGATTAAGACCACAGTATAAGCAAATTTTGTGGCATGTAAGCAAATAAGTGCGCTTAATTTAGCACATACACTATAACATTGAATGCGCGTGTTCTGCGTAGGGTTCTAAATTCACCCTAGTTTCTATGATTTAGACCATGTTGAAATCGTGATTTTATCATATCAATTTAGATAAACCTTGGTCTAAACTATAGCAACTGAGACGTGAATTCAGCACCCTATGCAAAAAGCGCATATTTATTATTGGATCCTTTTGATGTATACGGTACTCGCTAAATCAAGCATACTTATCTGCTGATACACCACAAAATTTGCCTAAACCGTAATCTAATCCTGAAACTCCTTTCTGAAAATGGCCCTGTATGTTATTACACACTGTATCCTCACCTTGTTATTCAGGATACACTAGATAATGTAGTCATGACACATTTTTTTGTGTATGACTATGGGAAAAAAAGAAAAGAAATGAGAAGCTGATGATAGAGATGAAACAGATGTAAAATTTGAATATGATTTTACAGCTTGCTTTCCCGCTATAATCAATTTGCTAGAATTACACATAGCAGTAGAAGTGAAACCATGAACAATATTTAACATGATTTTCGTATGTTCAAGATGAGTACAAAAAAGTAAAAGAAAACAGAAGAAATAATAGTGATAGAGATGTACTTGTGGTAATGATATCAGTATGAGATTGCAGCTTGCTTCATGACTTTAATTCATTTGTTAGAGTTACACAGCATAGATACTGATGCCAAGCATGATACTTAAGATAAAAGAAATATGAGCAAAACACTAAAAACAGATTGTCAATACATATATAAACATTTCATTTTAACAGACTTTTAACAAGAATGTAGCTTTTTAAATAGGATGCAAGAGAAGTTTATATGTGGACAAAAAGTGAGGTAAACTAAAAATGGCAAGTTATGGAGATGGGTAGGGTAAATCTCTTGACATTAACAGAGTACCGGGTAACCTATTTGAACTGTTAGTGTTAGGAAAATGTACACTCTAGTTTTGTCACAGCTGGTGATATGCTGCTATCATATCATGGTGTTTAATTAAAACAATTTCCCACTGACAGTTTATATGATATCCAGAGATGGAGATTTCTTTAGGGGTTACTGCAAGATATGTTGATTCTGAGAATTTGATATTGAACCGTTTATTCTGGTTTCTGATCTGTTTCTGATCTTTCCCTTTGCTTAGAATTTCTTATTGGCAGAAGTAAGTATTTGTCAAGTGAGAAGTTATGTAATGACCCACTCTGCCAAAACCCGAATCATCAACTTTTTTGCTAAATGAGCTACATCGCTTTAAAACTTGATTGTTTCATTGTCTAAATGTTTAAATTGTTTAAAGGAAAATGCATTAAGCCATCATAAAATTGTTAATTTGTTTCAAATTATCACAAAACTGGTACCAAATAAAAGAGAAAGGGCCAGAGTTAATCTTTTTTGTGTGTGTCAAAATCTGATTTTTAGATTTTACCTTCAAGTTCAGGGTTTTGCCAGAGCCAGTCACATATAATATAGTGAACACCTATTTACTATCAGCTGGAAAGTTGTGTTTGCAGTGTAGAGTTTGTCGAGGCGTTTCAATGATTTATCATGTTTGATGTGGCTGGATATGGCTGGCTGAAAAGCCTACATGTCCAATTAACTAATACGTGCGAGGCCAGTTCTTTATTAACCCCCTCCCTTCTGGATCGTTTGATTCATTCATAATTTACAAACATGAAAACTGCCTAAGAAGAAAAACTTCAGCCTCATAATGATTGTTTTGTAACAAAAGCTTCTGCTATGGACTGAACAAGAATGACCAATTCTGTGCAGTTGTTAAAGATGGGTTTGACACAGTGAGATCTTAAATTTACTACCGCATTTCTTTGTTCTGGTACCCTCATCAACTACATCTACTTTGTATATTTAACTTATCAAGAGGAAGATTATCTTTAGTTTGATCTCAACATTGTAACTGAAAAGTGGTGTTTGCATGACCAAAAGTTCTTAATCCATTCAATTTAGTGGTGTCATGGTATAGTTAATGAGCACAGGGACTCTTTGAGAGATCAGGGTCCAAATCTCAGACTCGCATTTGAGCATGACATAGATGAAAGAAGTTTTAAGTTCAACTAAACAGACATATAGTGGGGTTTTAGTGTCATATTATATCATTTACTGTGCATGTAAATCTGTAAGGAATTGAGATGACATATTGAATAAATACAAAGATCGTTGATGTGTATCATCTCGTTTTGCCACTATTGCAGTTGATGAACTTCCACCATCAGTTGAACCCCACACAAATTTAAATAGTGACCCTCACCGAACGGGTAAAGGTTCTCGACTGTCTTAAAATGTTAAGGGTTTCTATGGTTTAAAATGAAGATAAACATGATAGATTCTCAATTCAACTGCTGAGCAATCTCAGGCAATCTGATTGGACGTACAGATGATCTAAGATGTGATGTCTGGGTTTAACTTCCTGGGATCAATTCCAATCAAATGCATTCAGCTCCATATGTTTGTCCACACTGATTGCAATCCCTTACTGCAACCTATTACAGTGAACTGGCAAATTGATCTCAGGCCCCAGAGTATATAGATATAGTATATAGATATAACACAAAGATTTTGTGACCTTTTTCAGGATCGCTGTGGAATCTATTGGTCCCTTCGATGAACTAGAAGACGTGGGGTACCACTTTCCCTCGACCTTTGTCTTGAGAAAATAGTACCCCACGCCCTACACTTTACCTATCTCATATGGCTGAATACTGTCTATACCTGATACTCTATTGATGAATTTGAGTCATTTGATTGCTTCGAAGCGATGACACACAAATGGAAAAATGAATAATATGTTTAGGGCAGTCATGTTGGTAACAAACTGTAGAAAATCCAGAAACTGAATTATGAGGAGTGCGTTGGAGATATGGAGACAAAAGCAGTTCTGTTGAAATGATGACATCATGTTTATCTGACAAGTGCAAAGTTCCTTTCTTTCTACCTCATGCGTACCAGTAGTCTCTCTGGACATAGTTAGTGTAGAGAAAACTGCAGTAAAATTCATCCATGGCTTAGATATGGGTCACAATAAATTTGATTGAAAAAATAGTTCTTTTCATGTGTCTTTGCATCTAATACTCTCATTATTTTATTTTGGCTTTATTTGCATTTACACCTAGTAAAGAAGTAGTTACGCCTCTCCAACTTTCTATCCTCCTTTACTTAAAACATCAATTAACTACCATGATCAATATTTAAAAAAAAGTTGAATACATAAGACCATAAATATAAATATTTTACCCCAAAATACATTTTTGAGATCAAAGATCTAGAATCAATGTAGAGATGTACTTTGTCCAAACTTGCCCCAAAATATAATCTCATATACAGTGAAACAATTTCAACCAAACGTGGTACAAAGATGCTTCACCACATGGGGAGATATTCAGATTAATGAGGGCTGAGGTCAAATCTCTCAAGCAATAAAATTTATTGAGCTTTGCCACAGATGTATATGTGTTTATAGAATCAAAGACCAATGAGGCCTTCATAAAACTGTTATTGGCCTAGAATACCAAACCAGATGAACTAACATATTCAGAAGACTATATTCTCTAGTCTCTTGAGACATATTGCTGCACGTTTTCATACACTAAACAGAAAACTCTGTCTCCGCTGATATTGATAGGGCCTTTTCATATTCACTCGATCAGCTGTGGAGCATATATATATTTTGATAAGAATATTAAAAGGATTTATTTTCTGATATTATGTTGCAAACATACATACGTGAATCAAGCATCATGTTGTATATTTTTTGTTTTAATGGGTATATAGGCATATCACTTTAAGCATAAATAATTTAAACATGAAATGTGCTTTTACAATATTGAAATCAAATGAGTATAATGCCTGTTATTTTACATGACTGTTTGTGAGAATTTTTTTTTTAAGAGACATACTGTCACAATATTTCCACATGTAACTTATTGTTTGCCAGTGAAATGAACTAATTTTGTGCATACTTTAACATACTAATAATTATTCACTTATTTTGATAGAACGAGGGTCACAGAATTGTTCAAGCTCTGTGAGAGTGAAGCAAGTCACAAGGCATCAAAGTCTCAAAGTCTATTTGATTAGAGTCACAAATGGGTTACAATTGAAAACCAATGATAAATGTCTGTCACTTCATTTTAGATGCATTGAAAACAAATGAAGACAAAAAAAACACAGCAATGTGATTGTGATTGATATTTTGCATAATGTGCGCAAGATATATATAGCTAAAAATATCACCTGCCAGTACTCTACTAATGCATAAACATAGATTGAGGTTGAATCCATCACTCAGTCTAAACTAGCGCAATTCCTCAGTTTACGATGAGCAACCAGTTGATTTGTTCATCTGATAGTGCAAAGTTTCAAGTAGCCTTCATGGCCCTTTTGAACTATTGCACATCATTGTCTTGATTTTTTTTTTTTTATCTTTTTAATGTGATTTTACTTCTATTTTTTTTGTAATCTATAATGTGTATCTTGTCATCTAGCATCATAGTTTCTGTGTAAAAAAGTGGGCGAAAACTTGCAGGTGACTGACTGTTTACGTGCCCATGAATGTGTAAGAGTACAGTCATTAATAAAGTGCAATAATAACAGTGATTATTATGCTTGTTCTCTGCCTTCATACCTCAACATTATTCCGAAGTCTTTCAACTATGTCCTTTTATCCACCTAAGTCACCTTGAAATACTAGAAGCTTGTAAAGAAAATGTCTTTGCCACATTGATTGCCTGAGATTTATCATTGTGCAGTTGTTTTTCACAACTGTTCAAAACTTTTTTTTATATAGAACTTGTTTTTTATATTATATATATAATTATATATATATATATTGTGTATGTTGTATATATTGTGTATATTCAGTTGTGCCTTTAATTGAACAGCTGTGAAACAAAATCGCTCCATTCCAGTGCAAATGAGCAAAGATTCAGCCATGGAGGGTGCTGTGTTCTGATGTATGTTTGTTGGAGGTAACAGGCCATACTTCCCACATGCATATATTTTTTTCTTTAATACCAAAAATAAACATGCATTTTAGTGTTACTCCAAATAACAAGAAAGTATGTGAAAATTCTGAAGCATTGGCATGTTTTCAGAAGCTCTGCAGATACCTTTGCTAACCTTCTTTAGCTTTAGATTTTTCTAACCAGTAGATTTTCACTAACATTTTCAATATTGTATACATACTTGCATATTTCTGCGTGAAGGTAAGGGAGAAGCGGTAATGATTACATGCTGTACTCATCGGAGAACCATTCTGCTGTCATCTGCGGGTACAAATTTTGTTTTAATGTCAATAATTTTATCATTTTGAGAATTCTTTGCTGGTATCTACAAATCCAACCAGTATGGCACCCAAGGTCATGGCAGAATGACATTGTATTGATTACAGGTCAAATAGTCTATACCATTACGACCCTTTACCTTCAGTGAACAAGCCTGAGCGTGGTATATTTCATGTACATGTATGTAACTCGTTGACATAATATGGTATTCCAGTCTCAAGACTAGAACCAAGCAGAAAAACATATGTATACCTGGGAAGTAATTTCAAGGAATTACTCCCACAAACCTCATTTTCTTCAGACCATCCTGGTCCATCCTGGTCCGTACTAACCCCTATAACCCCTCATGTTCTAGACAAAACTTTGCTCTATTAGATTTGCATGTATTTAGAAATATAATAATGCTCGGGTGGCGCTGTAAGAGTTAAGAAGATTTACAACTGCAGGTTTTACATGCAGATTAGTGCTGCATATGGGGCAAAATGATATTCATGCACCATTTAGAATGCCAGCCAGCACTGCCAAAGAAATGCACAATGGGAGGGCTGCAATATTGAGCAAACAATCACCACCAACTTATATAATGTTGTATGATGCATGGTCAAATTTAGTAAAACTCCTTGTTTTGTGATATTAAGTCTCAACAATCCCATGCTCTGACTATTTGAAAACTTGTATTTGATTGTACTTTCAAATTGATTTATAATTGTCATTTAATTTGTCTCAGCATTTTTATGTAATTATGTTGCAGATTATTATAAAAGAATAGTTTAATGACCAAGAAGGCAATAGGTGGAATTTTAAATGGTCAAAAAAAATTTTTTTTTTTTTTTTCAAAAAAATTTTTTTTTTAAAAAGTGTAGAGATAATCAAGTGCATGTATGTGTGCTGTCAAAGATTAATTTGTAGATTTCATGGGTCCGATATTTATGGGTCTGCTGATGTTTTGTCTTAGCCCCCCTTTGACCTCATCAAGTGTGTGATTGGTTCCTGTTCCTCACCATGTTGATTGTTTTTTTTCCTGATAGATGACAATGAGCGGCAGCAGTACGCCCCAGTGCCTGTGGATAGAAACCTTGTGGCTGAGGAGAAGCGCATCCTCATCATCGCCACAGAGGAGACGGAGGAGCAGAGGGCGGTCGTCTACAAGTTTGGCGCCTTCCTCAAGCAGCATGCTGGATTGCTGCCCATCATCCCGTCCCAGAACTCAACAGAAATCCACAAGAGATCCCTGGAGATTTGGCTGAGCAGTGAGAACCGGCGGGCCTTCAAGATCCTGTTCCTGTGCTCCAGGGGCATGTGGCAGCGGTGGGACCTGGAGCGAAGGGGCGTCAAGCACCGCCCCGAGCGCCCAGGCGACTGGAAGCCAGCCTACCAGGAGTCGGAGTTTGGAGACACCTTCATGAAGATGGTCAGCATCACCAGGCCCGAGAGGGAGACGCCCGGAATGCTGGATAAATTCCTTGTTGCGTACTTCGCCGACGATGTGAGCAGGGAAACGGTGAAGGACATTGACATCTTCAGTGGTCTTCCGCACTTCGGGTTGATGAATGACCTTGAGAAGCTATGCTTCTGTCTAAATGCCACGGAGCAATTCACGCCATCGTCCAGCCGTAAGATGCCTGTCATCAGACAATACTCCTCCACAGCGGAGGGAAGGGCATTGCACGAAGCCATTGAGGTGATGTGCCAGGGACCCGAGACAACCTCTGCAGATGCAGAGGGCACACACGCAGCTGACCAAGAGGCGCTACCCAAGCCTCTGCCCAAGGCCAACCTGGACGATCTGACAAACATAGAGCTCCAGGACATCTCCATGGATGACTTTCAATCCATGGAACGGGCCAAGAACTTCTTCTTTAGTGGTGACAGCTTGGAGGAGCTTAGTGACAGTGACCAGGAGGGAAGCCTCAAGGAGCAGGAGGAGATGGAGGTCCACAGTGACTCAAAGGAATCCGCAGATTCCCCCAAAGACTCCGGCTTCAGCCAGACGTTCTGTTCGATCTCAGACACTCATTTGAGCTCAATCGCCTGACAGCCGTCCTGACAATGAGGGTGCCCTGATTCCCTTGATTTTGACCCGGGGTTGTTGTTTGTTCACCTTTTTCTCAAGGATAGGCGGAAGTGCCTTGCAACAATCTCGGAACGTAGTGAGCTCTTGTGTCAGTCTTTAAGTCATTGTTTGACAAAAATGAATTTAATGTTGTGTCTGAGAATCTTTCTGTGAAGTTGCACGGGATTGTGAGGATCCATTCTGAGCTGATTAGCCTACAACAGGTGACCAAGCCAGCTGCTGTCTGAGAACTGACTCTCGAGGGATATCCACTATGCGACATTACTCTCATATCAACATTCTTCAAATTCAAACTGAGAAGGGCAAGAAGTTGATTCAGTGGTGTGGTACTTGATGAATGATATGAGACAAGGCTACTCGCATCAGGTCTGTACAAGGCCCTCGCAGTATACTCAATTTGTACAAATGCTTCTGATGTGTCTATATCCGTATGCTCACCTTGTTACTCCATGGATACAGACAGAGGTTAAAATATCATCAAAGTGGTTGGGAATAGAACATTTTCCTCCCTCTCCCTCTCTGTCTCTGTCTTTCGAACTCCCTTTGTACCTCCTCCCACGCACACACATAATCCTCCCGCCTCTCTCTTTCTCTCCCTGTCTCCCTCTCTTGTTTATCTCGTTGAGCACCCAGAAAACAATGTTCTTATAATTCTTAACCATCTCAGTACCAAACCAGGAAAGCCCATTGAATGATTCCACATTTCATGCACCTATGGTACTGGGAGGTTTAATTGGAGTTTACACTAGAAAGGTGGGTTGCTACTTGAGATGTTGCAGTTGTGTGTCCAATTGTAAATCTTCATCCAGCCTAACACTTCAGGGACTCAGGCTGGTTTACTGTGTATTCCATTTCTACATGTGACTGATTACACTTTTACTATGCTCTTCAAATTATCAATGGAGAGCAGATATATGGCGGTTGTCGCACACTTGTGACATTTTGTATACAACGGATCAAATTGACAGGATATGTCTTTTCTTAGATAGAAACTCAGGCAAAACTCTGTCCAATACAATTTTCAGGCCTGCAAAACCGAGCCAACATGTGCTTGATAAAGAGATAAAACCGTTCAGGTCTTGGAATTTACTTTGACATAAACTGTAGAATGAATGTTAATCTACCTGGGATATAAGCCTGGCCTTTACCACTACACATTGTAAAATTTTGAATATTTGAAGCTCTACATACATACCATGTACCTCAATCACTAGTTGGTCAAGGTAATTGGCCATACCTACACAAAACTATCTCACAAAGGGGCCTGACTGCAGTAGACTAATCACTCTAAATATCTACTGTATTCTCCAGCTCCATTTGTTTGTACTCGTTGATTGCAATCAAATTCAATCAGCTCCATTCGTTGTACACTAATTGCAATCAAATTCAATCAGCTCCATTTGTTTGTACACTGATAGCAATCAAATTCAATCAGCTCCATTTGTTTGTACACCGATTGCAATCAGATTCAATCAGCTCCATTCGTTTGTACATTGATTTCAATCAAATTCAATCAGCTCTTAATTTGTACACTGATTGCAATCAAATTCAATCAGCTCCATTTGTTTGTACACCGATTGCAATCAAATTCAATCAGCTCCATTTGTTTGTACACTGATTGCAATCAAATTCAATCAGCTCCATTTGTTTGTACACCGATTGCAATCAAATTCAATCAGCTCCATTTGTTTGTACACTGATTGCAATCAAATTCAATCAGCTCTATTCGTTTGTACACTGATTGCAATCAAATTCAATCAGCTCTATTCGTTTGTACACTGATTGCAATCAAATTCAATCAGCTCCATTTGTTTGTGCACTGATTGCAATCAAATTCAATCAGCTCTATTCGTTTGTACACTGATTGCAATCAGCTCCACCCATGTGAACCCACTAATTGCAATCAAATGTGGAGTTGATCTCACGCTTTATTCTTGCGTCTCATTAACAGATTGACATGCATGAAATGGCGGAAAACAAAACAGCATGCAACAGGTATTTATTGTGGTTCTGTTAATATATAAATAGATCAACTGTTTAAGAATATGCTAACATGTACACTGTAAAGGAGGAGACCGTCTCACCAGCTGTATATCACTAGTTTCAAATGTAATCTTATACAACAATCATATGTGTTTGTTTTTGTGAACAGTACTTGAGTTAAGAATGATGAATTGTATAGCGAATGCAATCGTGAAGGCTGCTGTCAGCTGCAATTTGTTTCGGTGCCTGAATAAGTATATTGGCCTATCTTTTGTTTGATCATCTTTGCTGGGCTTTTGAAAAAATGTATTTTATAAGGAAGAAAACAAAAGAAAACAAATGGTTTGTAAACCTTTTTTTATCTATACTGTGGTCAAAAGACTTGGTGCAATTCTAAAGTATGTAGCCGTGTACTACATTTTGCCTTGAGTTAGAGACCTTTAATGTTAGTGGTAGGTTTCAGGGCAGATTTAGGGCTTAGGATCAGAGATATAGCATTTTGGCTAAAAAAATGCATAGCCATTGTCATAATAGAGAGATTACTGCACCTTATAATTATGTTTTGGTGTGAATGTACTAGACATATTTAACATTTAATTTCCACATTGCTGTTTTAAAAATTAGCGATAGAAAATTGTTATGAAATCGCATATTTGCAATAGATTAGGCTCAATTATGTAACAAAAAATCAAGCCTTGAAATGCATATTTTGTTGAGCGAATATGTGACTGCCTCCGACTAGCCATCTAATACCTCCCGTGGAATTTTATCCCGGCATAAACGATATCAATTAACCCACAGAATATTCACATAAAATGCTGGAGAAAATAACAGATGTCTTGTGAACCCTATAATCTTTAATTAAATGTGAATTGAATTGTTGCATTTTTCACTGTAAATGTTGCACTATTGAATGTTTGTATGAAGTAAGTCATTGCCATGACCCTCAAGAGTACCTCAAAGATAAAAGAGATAATATTTTGTTCTTAGAGATCATCCCAGTCTTGAGTGTCCTTGGTGATTTATGACTCTTGCTAACCCAAACTCACAAACACTGCAAAATATATTCAAATTACTTGAATGTTGCATGGTAGGAGCAGCATATGATAAGTAGTAAAAAAATAACACAAAAAGCTACAATTACAGATTGATTTTTTCCCACATTTCATGTTTTTGAGGTGGATGTACATGTTTATAGACAGGTTCATTTGACTTGGTGTCCATGGCCTGAACAAAAGTGTAACTAATATTTTCATTCAATCAATTACACTCTAAATACTGACTAAAAATCATATATATATCACAATATATTCCATACCCTCGATTAGCATGATTGCTGTACAGTAAATATCAATTCTTTCTATGATCTAACCTTTATAACCTCAGTGTCTGTATTCTGCATGTATATTTATACCTCTACACTGTAAAGCTTGCTGTATTATCGTATCCTTGGCATCATAGACATGTATATTTCAACAGATGAGAAGAAAGTGGCATTTGAAGTTGGAAGTCGTGACCCAGTGGCACCAGGCGAGGGAGCCTTCTTGTATTAAAAAACTGAGCACTTAGTCTAGTAGTATTATCATATGGGCCCCATCGCATAAAACTTACCATTTATGGTAACTCTACCATCAGTTCTAACTACCATGGTAACAATGCTTGACAGCCAATCAAATTCAAGGTTTCCATAGAAGTTGCTATTGGAAGCAAAGTTACCACCAATGGTAAGTTTTATGCAACAGGGCCCTGGTCTGTAGCCCATATCATACCTACTGTTTTCTATGGGTAATGATTATCCACATTACCGCTCACACACACACACATATACACAAACATACAACACTGCTCTATTTTAGATTCATTGATCTATTACCATAGGTGACCGCTCAGTGATATTAAACCTGTCCCTAAAGACCGTCCTATAAAGAGAAAGCAGTATTTATAACCAGATGGTCTCAATATACATACTTGCAATTACATGCAATCAACATTGTAATGGCGCAAAACATTTTCATCTATAGAGGAAAAACAAAATACTCTATCGACTGCAGGTTTGGGCTTTGAAATAGAATATTTGTTTTGTTATTAGGTACAGTCAGAAATGTAGTGATATATTCTGTATTTCAAGTAAAAGCCAGTTTGTAGTTGCAATGTGCGTGTAGGCAGATTGTTGCTGGTATGAATGACCTAGGTTCAATTGTTCCGCTAACAGGGTTTAAATGGAAGGGCATTAGATGGTCATGCATACAAATACACCTATGCAGGTCTGAGAAGGTAGAGAAAAAACATTTCACCATGTGCATCTGCTTCTATTGTTGTTATGGGCACACTGTAAAATGTCTGTACATCTATCACCCAACACAGCTTCATGAACAAATGCCAGTCTGCATTCTAGAAGTATTTGATTCAGTGGATTCTCCGACCATGGTGTAACTAAGAACTGGCTTATTAATCCATATTCCTGAGCTTGCTGAATTGTCTGATTTCTGTCACAATTACGTAGCATTAATAACAAGTGCAACAAGTACAAGTTGAAGTTTGTGCTACATTAAATTTCTTTAAGGATTAGTTCATGATGTATATTTTACTTTTCTTTTTCTTTTGCTATTATACATTCCTTCTCTGTTCCATCCATTTACCTGTTTAACAGACATGGATTGATCTTTTTTTATGTGTAATATGAGTCTTTCTGGCAATTTTCACTTTGTGTAGAGCAAAATCTGTGTTTTTAAACTACAGATGTGTGTCTTTGATAAGGGCATTCCGTATGTTATATAATTCTTTCACATGATATGGCTGTTTATGTTGGCTTAAGCAGCTTGTATAGAAATGCAATGTGTATATGCTTCATTATGTTCTTATGATTCGTTTGGGCATTTCTTATATCTAGGAAATAATATGAATATTTCTACCTTTTAATGTTATGTGTGAGAGTATGTACGGTCACTGTGTATGTAGTTAAATTTAAAATACTGTTCTGTGAAGTTTACATGTTAATGATTTGTATCTGTTGATGTTGTATTTGTGTTGCATTTATAAGTATTTTGATGAAAATGTAGTAAAATACTACGGTTGTTTTGGGGGCTCCCAATGCTATGTGACTTCATCAGTACTTACACACTTAAAGGCATTAGACAAAAGCGCTTGGATGTATAAGTTTGGCAACTACCTCCATGGTGATTCCTTGCAATGGCTTTACTTGAGTGGTAAAACCAAGGAGCTGTAGGGAGGGGGGTACGATTAATCTCGATTCTTACAACCACCAGCTGGCATCCTCAGTGAATCATCTCAGAGTTCCTTTGCCAGATGAAATGCTGTTTTGTGGCATATGTGTGCATTTCCAGTGGTAAAATTTGCATGTGACACTGAATTAATTAATAGTTTCCTTTGAAAGAACACTTGCAATGTGTGGCCAGAGACAGGTGAATGTTGGCAGTTACTTGCAGTTTACTTTGAGATCACGTTTCATGTTGTCTGCTCTTTTTCAAAGGGAAAGTTCACCTTAATGTTGAATTGGTTATACTAACAGTAGAAAAATTAAAGCAACATATTAGTGAAGGTTTCACAAAAGCAAACCATCAGAAAGTAATGATTTTGTTTAAATATTGAGTTGTAACATCACTGGCAATCTGCTCTTGTATGTTGTTTGCTATATGACTCCATAAATTTCCCTTTTTCTGTATTTTGATGGAGGAATCAATGTTTTCCATTGAGGTTTGCATGTAAAAACATGTGTCTACCAATCCATCAAATGCACAGGTAAAATGATGTACAAATCCTTTTGAGAAAATGGAAATTTTCAACAACAAAAACATACACAATGTATAGCAGAGTTGCTCGCCAGTGACATCACAAAATTAAGAATGTTGAAATTCATAACTCATTTAACAGATTTTTGACCAACTATCACTAATATGTTTCTGTCACATTTCTGCTTTTATTGAAACCAACACGCATAACTTCTTGATGGAGTTTCCCTTTAAAGGATCATGTTAACTACTACAGTATAATGAATGATGATTTTGTTAGAAGCACATTTAAATCATTTGACTGCACTTGTATTTTCACACAAAAAATGTATGTTTTTTCCAACTTCATACTACTGGTAAATGAATTTTCAATGATGACATCAAGACATGTGATTCAGCTTTTTTAGACTTGAAATGTAAAGTTTGGTTAGGACCAGAGTATATAGAATGAAATACTGTTTAAAAACGTCACACTTAATATAGGAACTGAAAATGTATGATTTATTTTGGAGTCATCAGCACTTATCGTCTAGTCTGATGATACATGTATATGCAAATGGAAGATTTGATTAATAACTCAAAAGTTCTCTTGTTTTTGGAACAGAAACTGAGCTTGAAGTACAAAGTAGTATGTGTTCATTCATTATTTGAATCCTACATCATTGTTGAATAAAATATGTCACATAGTTTTTCTTGTGTTTCATGCAAAGATTTACGTATTGTATTGTATTGTATTATAGAATGATTGTATACATTCTATATTCAATATATCAGGATATGTTATAACAATGGCAATGGTGTCTGAGAATCATTTGAATAAGGAAAGTGGTGCTTTGTGTTTGATTTTGAATGATGATGCTTTTACTTACCACTGGATTGATAAACCGGGCATTGCAGAGTCAACTGTTCAAAATGCATTTAATCCTTACAGTATGTATGTGTAAAGAGGCTTGGTACAGTATCAACAAGGAGGTATGAGGCTGAGCAGTGTTGTACCCTCTTGGTATCCTTGAATATGATGTCATAGATACGTGATATTCCTGTCGCAGACTCGTATAGTCTTTGATCAAATATCAGTTTCATGTAAACTCACAGAGCTTGCTTGTAAATGTAATCAAACATATTGATGGTAGTGATGGTTGTCACAGGTCGTTTTCAATTATCGTTCTTTATGGTCTGTGTCTCTCATTGTTTTCACTGCTGAGTTGTCTTTTTTTTCATTCACACACATCTTAAAATTAGAAATCCAACCGGGTTGAATAGGTCTCGCATCTTGCACATTACACTTTTGATTATTTTTTGTCATTCGGTGCGGGAATCAGTAATTTTTCTGTCTTATCTGTAAAGTGTTTTAAACAGTATGGGATGTTTGTTCTTGTAAAGGCATTGTTTAATGGGTTTGATTGTATTGTTTGTGTGGTCATACACACATACAACTGCTGAGTGGTTGTTGTTTTTTGATATGTTGGAAGTACTATGAAAATGTGTGTGTTTCAGTGTGAATTTTTACTATGATATAAAGTGTCTTATGCTTTACGTGCATTTTGTGTGGGAAAATTCTGTAATCTTCCATTTGAAAAAAGTTGTATTCATTTCATGACAAGTTTTAAAGTGCTGCATTGTACAAAAGTGAATGATATGAAAACACAATTGCCATCAGATGTAGTGATTAGATCATTGATAGAATTGGCTTTAAGACATTTACACAGAAATCTGTCCAACTACTCAATGCTGGGGGGTTTTTTTTACTCAGAAAAGAATTCATTGCATTTTTACCAGCGAATGGGGTTTGATTATGTAAAATGGATGATGTTGGTTACACGTTGATCAAACTACTGTCAACAGTGAACTATCATTGTTACCGTAGCTCTCTAAGTCAGTCTGAAGGAGAGTATGTAGAAAACATTTTAATCAGGGTAACACATTTTCCAATGTGGATGGAATCAAATAGGGCAGGAGAGGAAGAAAACTGGTTCCAAGCAATCAAAACTACAAACTAGACGGATACGTCCCTGTACCTGACGCCATATTTGATGATGCCACCCTCACAAAAAAGTGTTCCATTAGAGGATGTTTGTCCCGAGCAATGAAAACCACTGATTCGTCCTGTCTGATTCATGTGCTTGCTTGCATGCAGAAAAAAAGCACATTGGATGAAACAAGTGTTGGCTTGCGTGTATGCCGTGTGACCATATTGAGATCCTAAAGCTATTGAGATCCTAAAGCATTAACCTTTCCTGTACCAGATGAAATCCTGCTCAATGTGATTTCCTTGCACTATTAGTGACAAAATGTACCAGGATTTAACACTTTGTCGCTAATGTGGAATTTTACAATGCTGCTTTTAACACGGCTGACCATTTTATGTATGTTTCATTGATATTCTGTGAGTGGTTCAAATGACCAGATATTGATGTGCTATTATGTGGATGGCTTTTAAGGCTCTGTCATTCTGGTATTCCAAATGCTTGATGAAAATATTTATGGCAATCATCCACCCATTAAACAATTATCTAACAAAAAATGAACCTATGTATTACATATCTATCTCATTAAGTGAATCCATCACATAGGTTTGCATCTACTTGGATTTCAATATCCCACAATCAGATCAACAATCATATATTCAATCGTTCATGTTGTTCTATTTTGATATGTACATACAAATTGTTTAAACAAAATTTTATGTATGGTCATCATTACTCCACAAAGAAATTTTAAAGCAACATATTATATTTGTAGAAGTAATACATATTGTCAATTCATGCTGTTCATGATATATTCACCAAATTTGAGTAAGAATTCACACACTTTTTCTAATCACTGGTTATACAATGTGTTTACACGGCGCTTAAGCACCTTACTTGTCCAATGAATAATTGTGCTTATTTGTGTATGTTTGAAAGTTCAAGTTTAGTGATTGGATGACATGTGATGTAAGTGATCAAATTGTCATTGTTACAGCAATTGTCAAGGCTTGCAGGTAGAAGTTGGAATAGCATAGTAATGTGTGAAGTCCTCTCTGTTCTACTATAAAATAATTCCCTGACTTCCCAATGAAGGAGGAAGCTCTACACTTGGAAGAAGACATTCAAGCACAAGTACTAGGATCACTTATTTGAAGTCACAACTTGTACAGTCTACCGCAAAACCACATTATAATATATGTTAAAAAACACATTTTCACCTTTGATCGTTAAGAACTGAAAGGTTACAAGTTAAATACAGCTGAAATTTAAACATTATAAAGTTGAAGGATGTCAACATCTTTGGATGTTCAAATAAATACCCTTATATTGCATTAATTTGGGGGAGAATTTAAAATGATTAGCCAGTTGTTTCTCTTTCAATGTTTTATTCCAATAAAGTTGTTTCTGTAGGGTTTTATTCTTCTTTAAATCAAGTCATGGAATCACCCAAACACTATAGATGTCAAAATAGGTTTCATGAACAAGTCTTGAAAGATTTGTCCACTAAAATGTGCATAGAGGTGAATTGTAAGTGTTTGCTACAATGATGTTCGCCTTATCAATATTCTTCAATATTGTGACATGCTTTGGTGGTGTATGTGTGTTTTTGTATTGAAACACAATTATACCCTGATCCATGTCATTGCTTAACCCTTTGTAATGGGTTATGTGTGCATTATTTGTGCAAAAATGCACACATGACGTGTCAAGGGTTAAAGGATCTTAGTATGTTATCATATGATTGTACAACATCTGTGTACCATTGCCACCTGTGTTGTTGTTTATAGGACGGATCCCCGCGATGATACTCGTTTGTTGCCAATAAAAGATCTCAGTATCAAGGGGGCTAGCAGGAAATGTCAAGCTGTATGATAATTGCATTAGTGGTTTCTCTTGTCAGAATTTCCAGCCATCAAATCATCTTGTTTTTGTTCACAATTTGGGATTGGTCCACATCCAAACTGTCCATGTTCAGACTGTATTAATGTAATGTATTATGTTGGAGTCAGCAGCCAGAGAAGTTTAACATTCAATCTTGTATGTGTTTTTTCACTCTGCTTTGATGCAATAGTTGGGTGAAATGAGATATCATATGCCATTCAAAATACATGAAATGAATTGAGGAAGTTTCTTTGAAGTATATTGCAAAACTAGAACTTGGTAGCCCATTCTACAATCATTTAGAAGTGTTGTGATATATCACAATAAAGAATATTATCATATTGTAATCACACTTGCAGGGAATGTATTTTCTGTGGAAAATAATATATCTGTAGAACATGGAATGTTTCATGAACAAAGGACACATCATAATGATCTAAAAACAAATATTTTACCCACCTCCACTTCCCGTGATGTTGAATAAAAACCTCAGACAAATTATGGATTCAATAGATGAAGGACTAAAGGGTAAACTTATGGAATGAAGCAGTTATGTTCCCATGACAGGGACTCTGCTTTTGCTTGTAAGCAGACAAGACGGCTTATCTTCTCTGGGAGATCACTACATTGGCACTCTGCCATGCATTTAAGTAAGTAAGTAAGATACCTGTTTATGCCACAAAATTCTCCACAAATGAAGCCTTTATAAAGTTTTATTCCAGAAATTGTTTACAACTTTTGTGTCTGATCTTCTCAACATGTGTTCTTCGAATTGTATTAATGGGGAGTTGGATGGGTGCCAGGATGCTATCAGAATTTTTACTGGTACCTTCCCCAATTACTATTCACAATTGCACAAAGCATCAGACATTGATACAAGATAATGTTATGTAATGAATTGAGCCATTGATTTGAAAATATAGCGTGCTATGTAATCCTTAACATTTATGTCATACCAGGCCTTTTGTATTCATCATTATAACAATTATAGCCCAAACTCTTAGTGTTTGTTGTCTCTTCACTTGTAGAGCAATCATTGGTGACAAAGACAACAGGTTGAAGTCACTGATCAATTTGCTTGTTTATTTCAAAGAGTTTATAACTCGGAACTATGCCATTCCTTTGTTATGCTTTAATACAGATTTCATCTAAAATTTCCATTTATTACGGCCTAAGATGGTGATCAATTAACACTAAAGGTGCTTCTCAAGTGTCTCATACAACTCATATCTTGTCAAGTAATACCTCAACACAAATATGTCCATGCTGTTGTGAATTCCTGTTTATTCAATGAAATTGAATGTCTTGAAATCTTCTTTGCTCTCCATGAAATAAGGATGCAGTTTATTTTTCAGTGGTAAGTAATTTGGTTATAAACTGCAAATACCTCAAGATCCGATTTTGTATTGATTGAATTCTGCAACTACAATTTATTTTTTATCACATTGTAAAACAACGTTTGTGCCATTATTTTGTCATAAATGTGAGTATGAATAGGCATATATAGTGTCAACATTATAATAAAGTTTATTCGTACACATCTGACTGTATGCTTTATCTTCTCTTCTGTTGTTGTTTTTTCGGATGTAGGTTAAATGGCTTGGGCACAATTTTAATCTAATCGTACTTTAGTGGAAGAGGGGAGAAGAAGCAGTGTGTATATATGTGTGTGTGTGTGTGTGTGTGTGTGTGTGTGTGTGTGCGTGCATGTGTGTGTATGTATGTATGTATGTGTGTGTGTATGTGTCTTTTTATGTATGTGTGCGTGAGCATTTGTGTGTTTAAATTTGTTGGTGCCTTAACATCACTCATAAAACAATTCCCTAACAAATGCAAGACAGTGCTTTATGCACAATCGCTCTGCCAGGCAAATCATGTGTTGCATCTGCAAGGATGGAGGAGTAAAGATATGAAAATAAATCTCATCACATATGTGATCACATTTGCATACAATTATTAAATTCCTGTAGTCCTTCTTTTATTTGACTAATAACTACCTGCCTTCCATCTTTCAGTGTACAAGTACATTGCTGTCAAAAAATCAATCAAATCCAAATTCGTCTTTAGGGTGCTGGACTTGTCCCATTCGATGGGGTTGGCAACACCAGGCAACGTCGCACACCAGCTCTCCATGCGACTCTGTCTTGCGGGTCAATGCCAGACAGGCCACATTCACTCACATCTTTCCTCACACATTCTAGCCATGTCTTCCTCGGCCTTCCTCGCCCTCTGATGCCAGGAATTACTAAGTCTGTGACAGAGTTAATACAGGACGTGGCACGCTGCACATGTCCAGACCATCTGAGGCGCCGGCTGCGCAGGACTGCAGTGATGTCATCAATACCAAGTTTCTGGAGAAGTGTAGCCGAGGGAGTTTCATCTTGATCTTTGGTGCCACAGATCCAACGAATCATGGAGCGGTCATTTCTGCGTAGCCGTTGAAGGTCGGAAGCATTCGGTGCCCATGTCTCGCTACCGTGGAGCATAGCCGACCGAACACAGGCTGTGTACACTTTGCCACGCACCTTAGGTGAGAGGTGCCGGGTGGTGAGAATGGGCAGAAGTTTCCTGAACTTTCCCCAGGCCACACAACATCTGGCGGCAATGGCACTATCACAACCCCCACCGGCGCACAGCATGTCGCCCAGGTAGCAGAAGGAGGCCCCAACATCGAGCATGGTGCCGTCGACATCCACCTTGGTCACTGGTCTGCCATCAATTGGGCGTGCCACACCGCGACATCTCGGGCAGACATAGGCTGGGTCAGCTGTCAGTGGACCAGTGATGCTGCTACACTTCTTGTGGACCCAGAGCCTGCACTGTGAGCACTCGATAGAATTCACGCCAACACCTCTGCGACAAACAGCACAAGGGAACTTGCCAGAGTTCTTCAGAACATCGAGGCCAACACCAGAGATCAGGAACTTTGTCTTCTTCATGTTGACACGAAGACCCTTGCCCTCCATGCCAGTCTTCCAGGCCTTCAGCTTTGAGACACACTCCTCCAGTGAGTCAGCAATGACAACCAGATCATCAGCATAGAGGAGCTCCCATGGCACGCCAGTGCGAAATTCATGGGAAAGTGTCTCCAGCACCAGGATGAAGAGCAACGGACTGAGAACAGAACCCTGATGCACGCCAACACCCACATTGAATTCCTCACTGTACTGACCATTAACCCGTACACGACTCCGGGTATTGGAGTACATGCCCTGGATGACATGCACAGCCCACTCCTCAACACCGAGACTCCTAAGGGCCCACCAGAGGACCTTCCTGGGCACACGATCGAAGGCCTTCTCGAGATCGACAAAGGCGAAGTAGAGTGGTTTGTTGGCAGCGATGTACTTCTCTTGCAGCTGGCGGACAATGAAGATGGCATCAGTGGTGCCTCTGCCAGGCACAAAGCCGAACTGCATTTCATCAATGCACACCATGTTGCGGATGTAGGAGTCCAGCACTCGTTCCAGCAGCTTCATGACTTGGTCTGTGAGCTTGAGACCACGGTAGTTGCCACGGTCGAGAGCCTCACCCTTGCCTTTGTAGAGGTTCAGGATGTAGCTCTCCTCCCAGTCCGCCGGGATCTCACCGCTACTGAAAACAGCCTCCGCAAGTTGCCTAGCTAACTCGACTCCCTCCTCTCCAGCAGCTTTCAGCATCTCAGCTGTGATGCCAGATGGGCCAGCAGCTTTGCCGCATTTCATCCTGCTGAGTGCTTTGTGGATCTGCGCCGAGGACACGCTGGGGGGTAGGCCTGCAGTAGGAGCAACCTCTGGGAGCTCGTCGCCGGGCCACTCAAACTCGACGTTGAGCAACCTAGCATAGTGCTCAACCCAAGCCTTCATCTTGTCATCATCACTGAGCGCAAGCTCACCAGTGTCATTGCGCACACAATTCTCACCAACTACATCCTGATTTATGCGCTGGATCTGTTTGGCGATACGGAAGACACCCTCACCGTTTGGAGATACTGTAGCGAATTCCTCTTTCTCAGCCTTAAACTTTGCCAGCCAGACGACACGTTTGGCCACAGATTAAAAATGAGGGATGGTGAAACTGCAATTGCTGCAAAACTGGAAGTGGGGAATGGTGAAACTGTGGAGTTGCTGCAAAATTGCATCTTGAAATGTCATCTAGTAACCCTTTATGTGTTGCTTGTGGATGATTTCCCCATTGATGGACACAGGTCCTATTGAGAAGGGTTAACCTATATCTAAGCCCAGTATACCAGTGACGGTATGAATAAACATCATTTGGACCAATAGACCATTTATGTTATATATGCAAACAATGCCTATTACAAATGTCAACCCCAAAGCTTGTCTGATGAGGTTTGTCCGAGAAGCAACATCCCTCCATTGACACTAAAGCATGATACAGGTGACTGTAATGACGTGTCGCTAGGCACTTCATGGGAAAATTTTGAATATATTATGAAAAATAAGGCCTACATAAAAGCAATTATATTGGCGGCCCAAAGAGGGTGTCTCCATTCTGCAATCCCACAATACACAATATTACAGAAAATAAGAAAATAGCATGTAAGAGTATACATCAGAGGACAGGACCTAAATAATGACCTATATTGGGATTATTCTAACAATACATTTCATATAGAATTACTAGTATTGTCAGATTACCTATAAATATGGAAGGTTTGGCAAAAATCTTTCAAAGGATAAGTAAGTTCAGATTTTTTAAATTTCAATTTTGTGACATTACGTGTGAGGTGAAAGATTTTTGTCAAACCTCCACTAATATGCTTTTTTTTCAAACCTCCACTAATATGCTTTTTTTTCAAACCTCCACTAATATGCTTTTTACATGTTTTTGCTTTTAATGAATCCAACTTAATTTCATGGTGAACTATCCCTTTAAAATATATCCGGCATGGTCTTTTTACACATAATTTTAAACAATGCTTTTAGGAAAGAAAATGTGAAAATACTATCACATAGGGAATAGAGTATTTTGAAAGAGTGTGTAGTGAATTGATTAAATATTGATATCCAGGGCTAGTTTCGCAAAATGTGTTCACGAAGTGATGATGACAGATGCTCCCCAATTCTCGTGATTTGTTGTTGCTGTGAAGGATCGTTCAAAGATACCATACTAAGTCATTATGTCGGTGTAAGTGTGGTTGCCGAATTCCATGAACTGCCAGAATGAAAGAATTTATCGTCTACGTTCACCCTAACTCTTCGTTGAAGCCGCAACTAAATCTGCCATATAAATCGCGTTTAATATTGTATTTTTCAATTCCAGTCGTACCTGGTTCATTGAATGCATATTTAGATACTTAAGGAGTGATATAAGCTTAGAAATTGGCGATAATTGTCGGGCTTGTCATTCGTTTTATGGCAACAATTTCAAGGCGAAACGCGGTCGTTTTTCACTCTGTTTCCACGTATTTAGTTTAGTGTATGGTGTAAAAGAGGAAAATAAAAAAATGGCGGTGTCGAAGAGAGATTTAGACGATCTTCGTCCGATTGTCCAAGGTTCCGTGCGGAAGGTACTCGGAATCAATGAGCCAACTGTTGTTATTGCTGCCATCAACTGCATTGAGCAAAGAATGCCAAAGATGAAGACCGTCGGTAAGTTAAATGTAGTTTAAAATCAAGTTTAACTTGGGGCCCAAGACTTGGGTCTAATTTTTTTTATTGGGTCCTGACCTGGCCATTTAAAGCATTTTTTTTTAAAAGACGTTTAAAAGTTGAATGGATATGTGATTAACTTGGAAGGACTTTAGATTTTAGACAAAGTGATTGCAATAAAAGTTTATAAGGTAGGCCTATATGAAATGACGATTGTTCCAAGATCAAGTTTATATACAGTAGGTACGTGAAATCTCCGTATGCACGAAACTGTCCCCAAATCGCATTATGTTTTGTACCAGGGTTGATGTTGTGACA
The DNA here is from genome assembly GCA_963669155.1 of Arbacia lixula. Classification (NCBI taxonomy): domain Eukaryota; kingdom Metazoa; phylum Echinodermata; class Echinoidea; order Arbacioida; family Arbaciidae; genus Arbacia; species Arbacia lixula. The sequence continues at coordinate 12,265,017 of OZ022576.1, read as the reverse complement.
GGAGGGCGCTACCCTTTCACTGTTTTCATATTTTAATGCCAATATGCACAAAGAAGGTATCAGCGAAGACGTGAGACCACGAACTACTGTGTGCAATTTTTTTTGTCAAAACAATTTCGTCTAGTTCAGTAGTTGTTCTACACGAGCCAGTGTAACAATGAAAATGTTTGGTCATTGGGATCGTGATTATATTTCATGAACGAAAGTGATAAAATTTATATTCAATGTTATAAAAATTGATTTTGATTAAAACACATTTTTAAATCTTGATGAAAATTTATTGTTGCGAAATACTTTTTTTAATCTCTGCTATTTTCCATGTCAGTAGCATGTGTACACGTTAGCTCCAACACAAAGCAGCGGTGGTTTACGCCAGCAGCGGCAGTGTAGATTTGTGGGTTAACGTGTGGCATTTGCATGTGAATTATGTCATTTTTAAGGTCGGTTTGGATCTATTGTTGGTCACAACATTTTTACATTTTTTTTTCCTATTGATAAACTGTACAATTTCTGTCACCAAACAAGCAGTGTTTTGCGATTTTTAAAATGCTGTAATTTCTTCAATAACAATCAGATTTGAATTAAAAAACTGCTGGACTTGTCTTTTGTAGACCTTTCAGTTGATACCAAATTTTTCAAGAATTAATGAAGTTTAAATTTTCATTTCACTTACCTACATACAGTAACAAAATGCAAGTTCTTATTTTAAAGTCCAAGACAAGTTGGCGCTAGTTCATACATGTAAGTGTATCCACGGCAGCCTACGCGACTAGTCACGTATAGCTAGCCGCGTAGCAGTCCTGGGGCTAGGCCACCTTGACTAGGGCCTAGCTAAAGTAAAAGGGCGCTAATGCAGTCCTAGAAATCACTTTTTTGGACAAATTCAACGGCAAAGAAGTTGTCTAGGGTTAGGGTTAGGATCAGGGTTAGGTTTCGGATTAGGTTTATTGTTAGGGTTCAAATTCATAAAATAAGTGCCATATATGGATACACTTATGAACTAGCACCGACAAGTCAAAGATAAATCAACGACTACAACTACAAGTGCCATTTGAAGAGCAGGCAAAAACTTTTCTTCAGTTTGTACGTGGCTGTGGTTCGATAATTAATTTGCCTTGGCTAATATAGGTCAGTCCTAACACCTTTGTCATCAAAATTATGTCCAGAAAAAAAAAAGAAAAGCATGCAAGTTACAACATTACAGGTCAAAGACAAGTACAGTCACATGAACAGAATTCATTGTTAATGTAATAAATAAAGAAAGTAAACCTTCAGCAATTGGCACTTATATATTGTCCAGATATGCTGAAACCCTTGCTAGAGGACTCTGCTGAAAGGTTTGTGGAGACGCTGTTTACAGATGTGGCGGGCTTCCAGGCCAGCAGCAAAGCCTCCAAGCGAGCCAGTAGAGATGAGGATGGCTACGAAGGTCACAAGAAGAAATCCAAGCTGTCACATCTCCCTGGCGATGATGAAAATGGTGTCAAGGTCTGTGCACGTCCCTCTCCCCTCCTCTCCTCGTAAGACTAACCCCAAAGTACAGTTGTTGCTTTACAGGATTCTGAAAGCAAATGGCTACAACTCTAATGTTCATGCAATTAATGTGAAGTAGGAGGTTGTGAAGTAAAACCAGGATGCAAAATATTTTGAAGCAATACAGAAATTCATATGTCAGTTGATTTTTAACAATATAAATAACAACAGTTTGTAAAATATTAATGATCTTTACGCTGTTTTGTCATTGCGAATGCTGTAAATTACATAAATGTTTAAGTTCTGAGAAAAGATGGCAAATTCCATTTTTGTTAACAAAAAATAGTTATTTTTCTGATTGCTGTCTTGAGTAAGTTTGACCATTTTCATTGGTTCTACGCTCGATGTCAGATGGCGAAGAGTCAGCCAGAGGCTCTCCGTAACGATGCCCTGGAGAAGGCCCGCAAAGCAGCCGAGATTCAAGCCCGCATCCAGGCCACCATGATGAATGCTGGCCTCGGGGGCCTCAAGCTTCCCCCTTTGCCTGGCCTAGCATCGGCTGCAGCTCTTCCAGCTGCCAAGCCTCCCACTGCCAATGAAGATTCTTCTGAATCCAAACCAGCCCCAGCTATACTGACCCAGTAAGACAAGAATGTACATGTTTTTCTCCATGATGTATTTTTCTTTTGTGATTATTTCATGTTCTAATTTTAGCATGTTATAACAAAATGGACACACACACATACATTATACCCTAGTGCATATCAACAAATGAGCTAGAAAAGAGATGAGGCATTATTATGAAGTAATGAGCAAACTTTAAAAAATGGGAAGATGTTCAGAACATTTTTTGGGGAAGAAGTACAATTCACGATTTCTTTATCATACCTTGGCATTGGAAACTTTCAAGTTTCCCGTGCTGATTAATTAATGTACTGCTTTGAATATCAACAAACTTGTACTAGTATCTCTTGTTTGTCACTTGAGAAAATTATGATGTGATGGTATATTAACAAATGAATGTGACTTCTAGTATGGAGTAATATGATTCAATTTTATGACCCTGCAATCTGTTTATGATATGAAGCAGTTATTGTGTGTGCATTGTTTTGCATCGTATAACTTTATTTATTTTTATATTATATCTTAGACCTGCACCACTGATTCTTGATGACCAAGGAAGAACGATCGACTCCTCAGGACGAGTCATACAGCTTCCCCAACACAGGCCGACAATCAAGGTCAGGGTGTGATCTAGCATAGTAAAAATAAAGGACATAAGTTATTTGCTTGAGTTTGTTGCTTAAGTTTACCTCAGTGTTCTTTGTGAAGTTTGACTCTGGCTTAAAATAGATTCAGTCAAACCTGTCATTTAAGACCACCATCAAGGGAAAACATTATCTTAAGACAGGTGGTATTAAAAGATAACATACAAATTGCTCTGAAAGAATTTAAGGTGGGTGGTCTCCATTGAACAGGCAAGCTTGCCAGAATGGCAGCCCTTTTGAGCTGTTCACGCTGTTTGCCCATGCTAACAACAAAGTGAATTGTTGGACCATACTTTTTAAGTCCCACATGTAATGAATGATATGCTACAGTTCATTTTTCATGTTGCGAATGATAAGTAAATATTGTATTTGAATCTGAATTTGTCTTAGATTAAAAATAGGATTTGCAGTAGAGACCAGTAGCAGTCATGGTTTTGATTCATATGCGAATTTGCCAGAATTTTTTTATGCAATTGTTAAGATGCAGCATAACAAACCAAATAGTATAATTGGAGTGTTAGAGACATCTTATGCACTCAAAAGTTTCCCCTCTTTGCACCCCTCCCTGCTTCAGGCCAACATTCGAGCCAAGAGGAGAGAGGAGTTCAAGGCGAACCAGCAGGAGAAGCCTCAGGATCTCTCTGCAGACGCCAACAAGTTCTTTGACCCCAGGGTCGCCCCTGCGCTCAACAAGGGAAGTCGCAGGTCCTTCAGGTTCCATGATAAGGGAAAGTTTGAGCAGATTGCCCAGCGAATCAGAGCAAAGGTAGGTCCTCCAGGTTCCATGATAAGGGAAAGTTTGAGCAGATTGCCCAGCGAATCAGAGCAAAGGTAGGTCACTGTGTTGTCGTCGCATTGGTGTCTGTCATCAACTGGGTGTTCATGGTTTTTTAGCAAATGTCCAGACCACATGCGATGTGAAGTTGAGCGTTAGGATTGTTATTTCTCTAATATTATTATATTATAATATAACTGTGTAAAGGTACAGAAGTCCCCCCCCCCCCCCCCCCCTACATAGAGTCATAGTTCTCCTGTCAAGTAGAAGGTAGTAATCAATAATGAATATATGGCCAGTCTAAAAGGTGCGTGATGATCACTCAGGCTATGAAATGCAGCAGGTTGAAAATCTGTGGGTCGTAATTGATAATCATTTATCATCTCACTACACAAGAATAGTAGGATTTTACACCTATTTCACAGAATATTAACTCTTTGTACGTTTCGTTCGCATCAATGCACAACCGTGGACACGTTTCGTTCGCAATTTTGCACAGAACACGTAGGTGAATGGAAATGGAAATATGTGCGTACTGCGAACCGTACCACTGTTCGGTACTATTGCTCGCGATCGTCACTGTAACAGGCTTTCCGCTCGTTCGTGTTGCAGCATAGGGTTACATAGAAGATTACGGAGAATTTTGATCATTTTGTTTCGGTATTTTTCCATCTTGTACAGTGCAGTACAGAAGAAAATCACACAAGTTCCTTGTTATTGTACTGTGATTATGTGGGTGCGTGTACATGTACGCATTGTAGGCGATCTCTTTGTATTACAACACAAAGAGCTCCTAGAGTCCTAACCAAGCCAAATTCTTGGCCATACAGGCTTTTCTCTGCACATCCTGTATCGGACTTTCTTCTTTTCAACACTTATTGATTTTGATATCAATAGAAAGGTCACGGTCTTAGTGGTTGCGTGTACATGTCCGCATTGTAGGCGATCTCTTTGTATTACAACACAAAGAGCTCCTAGAGTCCTAATCAAGCCAAATTCTTGGCCATACAGGCTTTTCTATGCACTTCCTACATCGAACTTTCTTCTTTTCAAAACTTATTTATTTTTTTTATCAATAGAAAGGTCTTAGCAAAATAACTGTAATAATTTCCCTTCAATTTACAGCAAATGAAGAGTCCAACATATCATTTACATTAGCACAACTGATCATATTGACATTTTTTTTCAAATGTTCTGCACAAGTAAAGCCCTGTGATACAGTAGCTCCTCAACTGCTAGACAAAATACATATAAGTGGAAAGCCCATGCAATTCTCTATATTTTATATGTACACTATTTTTCCTCACGACAATCTAATAAAAAGTTATAGCCCTTGAAAGCTACTACTCCGACAAGAGTTCATTGGAATATGCGCACACTCAAATTAATGCAACGCACAGGGGGTTCACAGGTGAACGCACAAAGAGTTAAAGGTGACATATTCCAGAAAAATCATTAGATTAGAAAATTTTCAGTCATATCACATAGAATTAATCGAGGCAATATCATTAGTAATTTGTGTCAAATGAAATAAAGATAGTACAAAGATATGATATTAAGATATTCACATTTAAAAAAAAAATGGATGGTATTACAGTTGCCACAAAGTCTCATAGCTTTGTATGAACGTTACCTGAAAGTGTTACAATAAATATTAGATTTAAAGGTATTCATTGATACCCATGCTGTGAAGTGATTTTTATGCATATTTAGAGTTAATGATTTCAATTTTGGTCATATCTATGTAGTCACAACTGGAGAGGCTTCAGAATGAAATTTCACAAGCTGCAAAGAAAACGGGCATCACATCAGCAACCAAGTTGGCTCTTATCACACCAAAGAAAGAACTGGTGAGTTTGATTCATTCGTGTGTTATCTGTGATCTGATCAGATCCTATTGTAATTGATTTTCCAACAAGGTCACTGTGTTGTGCCTCTCAGAATCTCATAGTAGTGAAGATTTTGACAGGGCATTTTCATGTGTGGCTCTGCTTTTATGGAACTCGCTCCCTAGCTCTTTGTGTTCCCAATCTAGTATTTAGAACGCAGCTTTAAAGTTATCCTTTTCAAAAAGCGTATTCGTTGTGTTATGGCTTCATTACACACTATGTGGTGTGCTGCAAATCTTGTTAATGAAGAAGGTTGCAAAGGATGCTCCATTTGCTTTTTGTTTTCACTGCTATTCTCTGATGTTGTGTCATATTTTAATTGTTGTAATATGTTATTAGTTCAAATTGCATTATGTAAGTAATTTGTCATTCAACTTTGTAAAGCGCATTGATAAGACCACTGTCATGAAATGCGCTATAATGAAAACAAGTTATTCTAATGATCAGGGTTCTCACTATGATTGGTTCTAACAGACTCATACACACTGTGAAGACAATTTGTCACATATATGCACCTTCAATTTTTTTTTCATTCAGCATTAGTCACATTGAAGAGACAGGTCAAATGGCCTTTTAACGCTTTCTTTGCCAGATAAATTGCTTCTAAATGGGATATGTCTGTATTACTACTGAAATAATGGCTCAATGGTGCATTAAATGTTAAAGTGAATATCTCATTATAAGCAATGCCCCTTCCCCCAACTGTATCATTTGTATCATATCCTACATGGGCAATCATCAAAAGTCACAACTTTCTGTCCTGAGCTCTTTGTATCGGCTCGATATCATGGACTCTATCATAAAAAATCCTAATAAAGCAATGCCCCTTGCCACCGACTGTGTATCTTTCAGAGAGAGAATGAGGTACCCTTAGTGGAGTGGTGGGATAGCTTTATACTGCCCAATGACTCGTACAGCGACGCCAGCAGAGGCCCTCCCCAGGGCCGGGGTGGCCCAGAGAAGTATGTCGGCATCACCAACCTCGTGGAGCACCCCATACAGCTGGAGGCACCAGGTGAGGTCAGGAAGGTGTATCATGTTTTTATGCCACCGGAACGAAGTTGCCGGGTGGCAATATTTTCCAGTTGTCTGTCTATCTATCTTTTTGTCCGTCCATCCAGATGTTGCTAAAACGATAACTAAAATAAATATGGACCAAATTTCATAAAACTGGTGCAATGACATTATACAGCAGGGTAATTAAATGATCAGATTTTGGGTTATGTTGGTCAAAGGTTACAGGTCTAGGTCAAATCCTGAAATTTCATTGTTTCAATGATATATCTAGAATTATGTAGCCAAAGTTCACCAAACATAGTCTAAAGATATGATAAGAAAGGACAATTCAGGTATTACAATTTGTATGAGATAGGTCATAGGTCAGGCATACCGGTCAACTGTGCGTAGTAGAATTTCTCTTGTTTTTCTCCAGCATAATGTCATGATACACAAAAATTAAGATGGACCCTCTCAAAATATCATTACACTGCCCTCACTTGAACTGTCAAGTTAGCCAAAGGAGCTATTTAGTCAGTAGCAGAGACTTTTTAATTGCATAACTCAAGCTTTACACGTATAATGATTTGAAAGAGCGCATTCATGAACAACATCCACTGTTTTGAAAGTGTCAACAGGGGTTTGCTTGTTATATTTTTTGCGTAGCTACAATGACTGCCATATTGCATTTTATGACAATACTTCAAAATCTCTGGGTAGGCCTAAAATATTGTAGTTATCTATCATTAACACACACATCTTGTTCTTGTTTTTTACAATAAGCCTGGATCACTCTATGAAACTACTCGAGATGAATAAAAGAACCTGTGTAAGAAAGCTATGTTTCCCCATTGGCTATAGTGCAGAACAAATTTGAGGGTATTTTAGCATTAAAATATGCTGTTGTTGTTTTTTCAGGTGAGAAGACAGAGGAGGTGGAGCTGCCCATCTACCTGACCAAGAAGGAGCAGAAGAAGCTGAGGAGACAGCGCAGACGGGAGGGACTCAAGGAGATGCAGGAGAAGATCCGCATGGGTCTGGAGCCGCCCCCGGAACCCAAAGGTAAACAACCCCCTCACAGCTTACATTTTATCCAGTTATCAATCATAGCAGATACTGGGTCTAGAGCCGCATCTTGAACTCAAAGGTAAACTACCCCCTCACAGCTTATATTTGGAGCAAAATCATCAAACATAGCAAAGGTAAACTACCCCCTTACAGCTTACATTTGGAGCAAAATCATCAAACATAGCAAATACAGAGTCTGAACCTCCTCAAACCACAAGATTAACTACCTCTCATAGCTCACATTTCAACCAATTATCAGACATAAGTAGTACTGTAGAAATGAACATATCCACAAAATAATGTTCATTTGTATGTGGTAAAAACTGGGAGAAATGTGAAATCTTTGCTGTCTTGTATGATCTCTTGTTTAGTGATGATACTCTGTGGTGAAACTCGAGAATCTTGTGCATGTTTTGTTTTAAACTCATGTCCATTGATGGTACCTGGTATAGAGTTGAGAATTATGAATGCTTTTCTATTTGTTTCAACACATGCTCAGCGATCCTACCCTGTATAGAGTTGAGAATTCTGAATAAGTTTACATGTTATGTTTGGATTTTTATTCGTTGATCATATCCTGTGAAGAGTAGAGAAAATGTGATCCTATTCTGTGTTTTGTTTTGAACCTGTGTTCAGTGAGGATGGCCAACCTGATGAGAGTTCTAGGCACTGAAGCCGTGCAGGACCCTACCAAGGTAGAGGCACACGTCAGGGCACAGATGGAGAAGAGACAAAGGTGTGTGGTATTATATATATATGAAATTTAAATATTGAGGGGTGCTTATGACTTGACGATTCCAAAATGTATCTTGTAAATTTCCTATTACAAATATTGATAGATGAGCTTATTCTCACATCATTTTATATTTTCTCTGAGATTAAAAGAAATGATTGCCTGAATGACTTGTGATTGGGAATTAACAGTATTTCTTATTTATTGTTTATTTCAATATGTACATGATATGTTGAAATGAAAATAATCCCTCACCCTCTTGCAGGACTCATGAGGAGACGAACGCACTGAGGAAGCTGACCACAGAGCAACGGAAAGAGAAGAAGGAGCGCAAGATCAAGGAGGACACCTCGCTAGGGGTGAACGTCAGTGTGTACCGAGTCTTGAACCTCAACAACCCAGCCAAGCGCTTCAAGGTGGAGGCCAACGCCAAGCAGCTCCACATGACCGGCATTGCCGTAGTCCACAAGGACATCAACGTGGTGGTGGTCGAAGGAGGTGAGTATCAAGCGGTCACAATGGTAACTCGTCCTGCATCATGTACTTCTCATAGAGTCCGGTGTCTTAAAAAAGTTGGAGAGGGTGGGGAATAATAGTCATTAGGGTAACTCACAATTGTCTAGAAACACTTCATTGGAGGACACGAGGAACAAGGACATCAACGTGGTGGTGGTCGAGGAACCATCTGTCGAATGTTTCACATTGTCCACGTGACTGGCGTTACTGCGGTCCACAAGGATATCAACGTGGTGGTGGTTGAAGGAGGTGGGAAACAAGCAGTCGTTATGGTAGCTTCATGTATCATGTACTTCATGTAATTATAGCCCTGTTTGTACAGAGTTGACTGCAACAACTCTTTATAAGAAAATTTTGTTGGAGGAGGTGGCAATCAAGCAGTCACTATGGTAACACATCATGTATCATCTATACAACTCCCCATTGTTTACTTTTAATAATATGTATAGTTATAGTCCACTGTTAGAGAACAACTTGGACTTATCAAATGTTCCTTACTTTTTTGTGAATATACATGGAGAAGTGTATTTTTTTGCCTCCCACAGCTACACTCCCACCCATCGCATAGCTAATATGCCTCTTTTTTTTCCAAAGATAGTTAACATCTTCCCTTTTCATTGAATTTAATCAGGTCCAAAGCAACAGAAGAAGTTCGAGAGGTTGATGTTGCACAGGATAAAATGGGAGGAGGATAAGAGAAGCAAGGATGACGGTAAGTGTTTATGCTGACTGAGGTAGTGGTTACTGGATAGGGTCACGGATATGCTTTTCACACTGGCAAAAATTAGCCCCATACTATCCTTAGCCCCGTACTATCCCTAGCCCCATATTATTTTTTGAAGCTTTTCACACTGGCATTTCTTAGCCCTGTACTATTTCTTAAACCCGACTAGCTGTTCTCACCCGAAATCGTTAGCCCCGGACTTTCTCCACAGCTTATGAATATTTATGAGTGTACGTCTTGCACATCGGCTCTTTACCACTCCGCATCAAGGTCACTCGCCTGTCGGGCCTTATCTGATTGGTCTCGGCTTTTCGGCCTTGAGAGCTGACACCGCATTTCCTTAGCCCCGTACTATTTTTCGTTTCTGTTCACACTGGCGCTCTTAGCCCCGGAATATTTGGCGTGGCCCTGCAATTGCGGTGTTAGCCCTGCTTTTTTGCAGGGCCAAATAATCCCGGATTATTGGTGGGGCTAGCCTACTTTGATAAAAACCAATGTGAACAGAAAGTGGTCTAAGCTTAGCCCCGTACTATAGGTGGGGCTAAGGCCCCCCCTTAGCCCTACCTATAGTACGGGGCTAAGGACATTTTTGCCAGTGTGAAAAGCATAGTAGTGAAAGTGCACTTGTCTCTCTCCCCCAGGATGATCTTTATGCCCTCTTTTGAACATGTGTTTTTATTGCGTTCATGTCTGGGATCTGAAAATGCATACTTCAAATGAATTTACATTTGTTTGAATGAAGATTCCAGTTGGCAGAAATTCACAACAGTGAGATTCACCTCATCAATGCTATGATCACACAGAAATGGTTTGCCACTGGCGCTTGCCAACTGTACTTTGTTGCTAATGTTTTTTTTTCTTCACAGCAAAATAAGACAAGAGCCAGTTCTAAGTTGCAATTTATTGCTGGTGCGTATGACCTCAGGTCAATCGTACCACTCACAAATTGAAATGAAAATGCACGCTATAAAATGTCTTTACCTCCATCACCCAACACAGCTTCTTGAACAAATCCCAGCCTGCATTCTGGTAGTATTTGATTCAGTGGATTGTCTGACCATGGTGTAATTTCAAACTGGCTTATTGCTCAATGTAGTAATTAATGTACCAAGGCAGTCAGTTGATTTGGCAGAGTGGAGAAATCCATTAAAAGGCTCATATGCTTGTCAATTTAACTAGTGATAGCGGCGTGTGGATGGCCTTTAGGGAGAAAACTTATTTTTCTTCTCCCTGTTCCTAGACGACAATTCTGGAGACGAGTCTGAGCGGAAAGTGAACCACTGCCAGCTGATGTGGTCTGGCATGGTCAAGCGGCGGAACTTTAGCGACCTACACTTCAAGCTGTGCCCGACAGAGGCTATGGCCCGGGAACAGTTCAAGAAGCATAGCGTGGAGCACTACTGGGCCCTGGTCCACAGCCAGAGTGTAATGGAGTCCACTGACCCATGACCTATGACCCTTGACCCCCTGACCCTTCATCCCAACCCATGACCTGCATTTCAGCCTGTGCCCCACAGAGGCTATGGCCCAGGAACAGTTCAAAGAACATAGTGTGGAGCACTACTAGGCCCCGGTTCACAGCTAGAGAGTGATAGAATCTACCAACCCTTGACCCCCTGACCTCTGACCCCTGACCTTTGACCCAGCTATGACTCAGGAACAGTTCAAGAAGCATAGCCTGGAGTAGTACCAGGCCCTGGTTCAGAGCTAGAGTGTGATAGAGTCTACCGACCCTTGACCCCCTGACCTTTGACCCCTGACCTTTGACCCAGCTATGACTCAGGAACAGTTCAAGAAGCATAGCCTGGAGTTGTACCAGGCCCTGGTTCAGAGCTAGAATGTGATAGAGTCAACCAACCCTTGACTCCCTGACCTCTGACCTTTGACCCAGCTATGACCCAGGAACAGTCCAAGAAGCATAGCCTGGAGTCGTACCAGGCCCTGGTTCAGAGCTAGAATGTGATAGAGTCAACCAACCCTTGACCCCCTGACCTCTGACCCCTGACCTTTGACCCAGCTATGACTCAGGAACAGTTCAAGAAGCATAGCCTGGAGTAGTACCAGGCCCTGGTTCAGAGCTAGAGTGTGATAGAGTCTACCGACCCTTGACCCCCTGACCTTTGACCCCTGACCTTTGACCCAGCTATGACTCAGGAACAGTTCAAGAAGCATAGCCTGGAGTTGTACCAGGCCCTGGTTCAGAGCTAGAATGTGATAGAGTCAACCAACCCTTGACTCCCTGACCTCTGACCTTTGACCCAGCTATGACCCAGGAACAGTCCAAGAAGCATAGCCTGGAGTCGTACCAGGCCCTGGTTCAGAGCTAGAATGTGATAGAGTCAACCAACCCTTGACTCCCTGACCTCTGACCTTTGACCCAGCTATGACCCAGGAACAGTCCAAGAAGCATAGCCTGGAGTAGTACTAGGCCCTGGTTCAGAGCTAGAATGTGATGGAGACTACTGACCCATAACCCCCAGCCTTTGACCACCCTGCCACTTGACTCCCCAACCTGTGACAGAGCAAACTATTCTTCAAGTTGTTTCCTAGGCTATAGCAAAGCAACTCTTCCAAGGAGCATAGCATGGAGAACCACCAGAGTGTGCTCGAGTCTACTGATGCATCATCCCAGACCAGTGAACGCCAACCGTTATGTAAAAACTCTGCTCAGCAGTAGCTTCAGCAACAATGTCGGTTAACCTCTCACTTACTTTGCTTCAATTGTACCGTTATATTATTTCGTTCCTCGTTTGATTGAATGTTCAGCATGAAGTTTCCTCTCTTTAAGCATCTAATTTTTGTGTGTATGTTTGTCTCTTCTGTCTGTCTGTCTGTCTTCATCTTTGTTCCTTACCCACCCCCCCCCCCCTCCCCCGCTCCTCTTCTCTCTGTCATATCTCCTCTGTCTCTCTTTCGTTCTTTCTTACTTCTTTCGATCTAGGTAGCAAGAAAATGCTAATATTGATAGTGTGTATTCACTGACTCTTTGTGCTGTTCCATGTCTGCTTTTTTAAAGTCGTGGCAACAGCTCATTTGTATTGATTACAAAGAAAAACATAACATGCTTTCCATCTTTTTAAGTATAATATAGCCAAAGCAGTGTTACACTTTACTTTTGATCTCAATAAATATGATCAATTTTGTGTTGAATATTGATATTCTAGTGCTCTAGAAGAGACTTTACATCTTGCTTAGAAATAGGGTAGAAACTTATTGTTTGCTGCTGAAAGTGTGGATTCAATTTGCCTGCTCACATCATGAGGACCCTTCACAATTAAATGGCAACTGTTAATGTACCTCGCAGTTCATAATCTATTCCGTGACTGCTGAATCTCAACTGTAAGTTGTACGGTGTAAAAGATGATTACAAGCAGATCAGTCTCAAAAGACCCATCTCAAAAAATTTAATTTTGGGTGATATCCAGACAACACAATTTTGATCCCTTTTACAATCAAATTGTGAGTGTTTCTGCGATAATGCTCACATAATTAAACCAGGATGTGATGGCAGATTGGGTCTATACTTGCTATCTACCGCTGGGGAGGTTCTTTCACGCGTTCTTGCTGTTTTTGTTTGTATCTCCTAAGCCAAACGGGATTTGCGTTCCTTCGCCAGTGATGCAGCAATGTTGAGGATATTGTACAACCTGACTCTGGTAACACCTCTTATCTTACGTCAATCTTGAGAGAGTATGAGTATATTGTTTAATGACATATCAAGTGGCAAGTTATCCTCCATCACTCCATACAGGTTGATGTATATGTATGATATGTGCAGCATTTACAACTCTTTGGTAAATGTGTAAAGAAAATTTGTCAAAGCTTTTTGAGAAATTGAAAGTAGTTGAGAATTGTCAAAGAAGAGTACTTCAGTTGTCCTTTTATTTATCGATGTTTTCACAAAATGTGTGATACCGCGGCAATGACATGGAAAATATCTGCCATACCTCGGCAAGAAAGGAGATTAACAAAGTATAATAAAAATGTCTGGATTCATCACAGTGTATTGCAAAAATTTAAGCTATGTCACAGATTTTACTTCAAATCATTTTGTGGGTTTAAAGATTGATATGACGAAGTATCCTATCATGTATATCAATTGTGTTGAAGCAACCACTTCTTACAAATCCTGACATAAGCACTTTAAGTTCATTAGAGACACATTGTTTAAATTATTTGATATGATAATGAATTAACAAAAACTATTTGCATGACAAATATGCATTAATAGTAGTAAAAATCTGGGGCCATATTCATGAAACCTTACTAAGCCTAGTAAGCTACTAAACTGCATTCAGCTGCATGCCTTTTAGTAACTAACTAGGCTAGTAAGCTTTAATGAATATAGCCCCTGGTCTTTACTACTGTCATTTTTTAATGAAAGTCACAATTTTCCTAGTAATTATTTATTGCTTTATTTGATGGAAAGAATGTTATACTCCTTACATTTATTTTGCTAATAATTTGAACATTTCATGCCAGGCAGAGTTTTATTGATTCAAGAAATTTCCCCTTCGAAATGTAATCTAGGGGCTCAGATGTAGTTAGGATTGCTTGTACAGTGCTATGACATAAATGCTTTGATAACAAAATTGTCTTCTGCAAAAATTCTGTCACATACATTGCAATGAACTGTGCAGAAATATTTGTCTCATTTGGGGCATTCTTTTATCAAAATTATACTTCACATACCCCTCTTGGTGAGGGCATTCAAAGAAGGTAGATGCAATCTCAGCGGATCCAACAGCATAACAGACTGATTATGTGGTTCAGCAGTGAACAAGAATGTATATGCTGCCATAACAGTGCATTATAGCTTTTGCGAGGTGATTCAGTACTTAATGATGAAGGTTTGTCAGAGGTCTTTCTGTCATAGCAGTGTACATGGCTTGAGGAATCTGGAATGCTTTGATTTCTTTTTCTCTCTGGTCTTGTCTTTTTCTGGTAGGCTTAATGGCTCTACTTCAACTAACCCCCGCTCCACGGCAACACAAACGTGTCGCACGCCAGGTAGGTATTTGTCACCACATCCAGAGGCATGATGGTATCATTCATTTATTATGTGTTACCATAGCAACAATGATTTCTCTGCCAGAGCATCACTCGTGGGGTTTAAAGGTCTTATTTTAACAATTTTTGAAATGTTTGACCCAGCACCACAAATTTAGGGTATTGAGTTGCGAAATGTAAATATGGAGAACGGGTAATTTGTTTTTCACTATTCCATTCAGTTGTGTTATATTGATTATGAAGTTTTACTCAGTAAAACAGTATAATGCAATATAAAAACATAAAATAAACATATGGTAGACATGAAAGTAAAAAATAAGACATGAGGAATACCAATGTCTCATTTCCTGAGCTGCATACAGGCTTATGGCAAGGATAGATAAAAGCCATTGACTACAGAAAGGCCTGAATTTCTAGGTTAGCTGGCCGTAGAACTAAAAGCATTTGGGTAAGGGATGCATGAACAAAGATGATTTCTATTAGAAGTGTCAGAAGAAAAAAAAATTGAAAGCTATGGAGTACAATTACTAGCATGTCATGTAAGGCTAATTTGAAATGGTTTTGCAGTGATTGGTAACCAATGAACATTTGTTGTATCATTGTGGAGGATGGACACAAGAGGCAAGCATTCATTTGACAGAAAAATATATACTACGCTTGAAGTGCCCAGTTTTCCCATAAATGGCTTTAAAAAGATTGAATTGTTCTTGGCTTCAAAATTATTAGGCTCTCATATATGTTCTATTCAGAAACTGAATTTGCAAGGCATTTCTTTTTTTCTGTAGACTAGGGCTTCAGGTTCAAAAAGACGTGTGTTGAGACTTCTGACTTGATTTTCATAACATCTTCAAGAGTTAATTTATTTAGAAATTGCAACAAATATATTCTGTCAACATTTTGTGCAGAGTGGACACTTGCACATAATTTTGTTAGAACATCCATTTTAGGCAGTGTACCCCTGTATACATTATGTATGAATAGAGCTAACAGGTGATACCCTAAACATAAAAAATATACATGTTTATTTTGTATTTCTGGTCCTTAAGAAGTAATCTTTCTCTTCCCAACATATGGTCATATTTCATCAAACTTCATCAAACAATTATACATTAAAAGCTAATTGATTTGTTGTAGATATAGGTTCTTTGTTATTGATGAAGTTTGACAACTCAAACCCAGGTCTGTTTCTGTTTATGTATCAAACAATGTATTAAAATGTTCATGACATTGTGTAATGCCAGTCTTTTGTACCATATTTTGTCATAGAGATGGAAATCTTGATTTTATTTCCTTTTACTGTTGTCGTACATATCAGAGAACGGTGATGAATGTACTTGTAAATTGCTTTTTCTGATGAATACATATATTGTTGTATATAACTTGACATTGATGTGTGCTGTTCATTTGTATTGTATACAACTGCATTTTGAATTCATGTATCAGCAATGACAAAATGTTTGTCAAAAATTGGAATGCAGAGAGGAGTGAATAAGAGGTAGAATGGAAAGAGTGACTAAGAGAGAAAGAAAGATTAATATTAAAAATTGGAAGAGAAATATGGAAATGAATAGAATTCTAGGACAACTACCCCCTGGACAACTACCCCCTTAGAACAACTACCCCCCAGTACAACTACCCCCCTGGACAACTACCCCCTAGGACAATTACCCCGAGGACAATTACCCGCTAGGACAACTACCCCCCAGGACAACTACCTTCCAGGACAATTACCCCGTAGGACAACTACCCCCAGACAATTACCTCTAGATAACTCCCTTCCTCACCCCCCCCCCCCCCCCCAACAGACACACGCGCATACAATCCAGATCCGCACATTCTTCACTCCCTAGCGATAAGCCATTTCGTAATTGCAATTGCGCATGAGCAGATTATTGCTTTTAATAATTCTATTGTCCTAAGAGGGTAGTTGTCCGGATACAAATTAATAGATACAACATATACATGTTTTCAGTTTCATTAGAAGTCGGAAAGGCATGTAAGTCTCCTTTTTAAACTCTTCTTTTGAGAACGCTGCTAAACCACAACCAACTTAATGGCTTTCCCTCCACTCATGCCCACACCATCTTAGTGTCACATACATTACAGAGAGGGAGGAGAAAGAAGGATTCAGAAACCGAATGACAAGGTAACCACAATACACAAAATTGACTAGATATACATGCACATTTATTTATTTTTTTTTACAGATGCCAAACATAAGTTGATTAAACAATGAAATATTACATATGACTAAATGGTAGCACATGTGTAAAATCTGTTGTGACATCAACATTTATTTCCAAAGGTGCATTTTCCTTGCCTTCCCTGGAAAAGCCTGCGAAAGGCAGGCACTGGATAGATCACACTCCTTCCATTGTAAGTACAAACATGTACATTCCACCTTTTGGTGAATCCCCATACTACAAGGATTCACCCTGCACTGCTGGTCACCTTAAGGACTGATGAGCTGTCAAACTGGGAAGAGAGCTGGAAGTTGAGCAAGCTTTCTCTCTCTCTCTCTCTCTCTCTCTCTCTCTCTCTCTCTCTCTCTCTTCCTCTCTCTCTCTCTCTCTTCATCTCCCTCAAACTCATGAGAGATGCTAAGTATGATTGCATACATTTTTCCTATTTCCTCCCACTCAATTGATCTATGTAGTAAATCAATCAAACAAAGGTTTTTACATGCAGCAGAGATTGGCACACAAATGTATCAAACACTGGCATACACAACTTTGCCTTCCCATTTTCTCCTCCACAGTTGGCTTAGAGAACACCCAGATGTACTCTTCCCTCCAGTCTCCATACAAAAGAAGGGATTCAGCTTTGAAGCACACTAGATCTTACACATACATTCTGGTCAGCCCACAAGTCATATGGGCACATTTATTTTGCTTCCAAATCGCTTTCCATAGTGTGTAGAGTGCAGTCATAATACTACTTGACTGGTGAAAACTCAAATGGCAGTTTCTGAGCTTAACATTTAAAAGATGTAATGAGCCTCATTGTTATCGTAACATTTGTAAAGATGAGGTGTTTGTGTATTTCCTGAAATAAAGAGTACATAAACATGTTCCTTTTTTAAATGGATACAATAGAATAATTGTGGAATCATACATGCACGATCTCCTGAAATGCTAGTCTATATGTAATCCCTGAACAAAATATGCATGAATAGACCATTCACTTTATCACAATGGATTTGATTAGTGACATTTTGGAAAAGTGTGAAGGGCTTTAAAATACATTAAATTTGCCTATGAGCTGCTAAAATTTGTGCTTATATAAGTGTTGCAGTGTCGTTGGGTCTCAAAGCCTTGTGAATAATGGGTAAACTTTACGGTTTGGGGCTCCCTGTTCACGGCCCTGTACCAATCATAAATCTGTATCTCTCGGAAGTTGCAAAAGAAATCAATGATATCCTGCAAGGGATTATTTATCATAACTTATATGGATCTATCGTAACTATGCATCTGACAATAAATATGAAAATAAGCTGGGACTTGCAATAAATAGCATCAATGCTTTGCAATAGACATTTGCACTGGATTGTGAAGTCATAATTTATTGCATGCCATTCTCTGTAACACACTGTCCAGGGGCAATATTCATGAAACAGTACTAAAAAAATAATTAGTTACTAAAATGCCGACATCTACATGCAGCCTTAATAACTAACTAGACGAGCAGGGATCCATGCATATGGTCCACGGGCCCTGTCTTATTAAGAATTGCGATTAATCTGGATCGAGTGATTTGAGTCATAAGTCTGGTTGCAATCAATCACAATTCCTTTATAGGACAGGGCCCAGGTGCACAGTGCTATTTGATGGTGTTGTTGATGTACTGCACAAACATGTTGCCCAGCATGGCGATATCTTCAATGGGGTGCAGCTTGGCGTAGGTGATGAACTGCCGTCGTATCCTTTGCAGCTCCGCACTGTTCACCGGTCTGGCCAGATGGACGTGGTTGCAAAGGTCAAGGACATATTGTCATGCATGATTCACTCACTAATGTCATCAGTCCACCCCCAAGTAGTGATCCATCTTTGTACCATGTTTGGTTGAAATTACATTCTTGGATTTGGATTAATTGTGAAAAAAGTAAATTATTTTACAAAGTTTATTGACCTTTGACCTCAGTCAGAGTTTACCCCTCTTTTACACAGTTCATTAGTTTCATGCAATGTACACATGTACCAAGTTTGAAGCAAATCTGGTGAATGGTTCTCAAGATATTGCATAAATGGATTCAAGACGGACAGACAGACAGATAGACGAACAACCCAAAAATATAATGCCTCCGGCCACTTCACGGTGGAGGCATAATAAGATTATTACTCCACCTTCTATACTTTCATCCACAAATGTACATCAGGCTTAATGGTGATTGGAAAGGATATTTTATCTTTTGCTCCTGGTATCGTGATGTCATCGCCTGGAATGCTGGTCTTTTGTGCACTGATGAGAGCCTAAAGGGAATTGATATACAAGATTGATACTGTAGATGCCTTTGTCTACTGGGTATCTACCCAATACGCCATAGGAGTTTGCCACCCACTTGTTAACCTTTCCATGCGTGTAAAGAAACTTAATGTCTGCACACTACATCTGATATCCTGCAAAGATCCATCAATACTAAATGTCCTGCTCCAACAGTGCTTAGTGTAAAAAAAAAATGCTTAATACAAGAGATGAGGGCTTGAACTTTGATCCCAACTCCACTGTACATAATGCTCACATGACCATTGTACAGCCACACATGCATGATGTGTATGAATGTGGATTTGGGTGACATTGGTTAAAAACATTCATGTAGAGTTACAGCTAAATGCTTTCTTGAGATGTTTGTGACTTACTGTGACAGCTTCTTGGGTCCTCTTGTCCAGCTCATACAAGAAATTTGTTGCTGATAAAGGTTGCTGTGTGAGAGTGGAGAAAAAAAGTATTTTGATTAATTTCATAGAGTACTATACATTGCTATTTTGGGGGTGTACCCTATCAAAACGAATCTGGCATTGTATTACTGGTACATTTAGATGGTGTATTCCATTTGCAGTCCTAAAATATAATTAAGTATAAAAGCAAATATAAATACAAGAAAAAATCATTGAAGAACATATGTTAGAGTACCAATTGAAATATGATATTCAGTGGAATTACATTGATCTTTGCATATCAATTCAAAATCTTGTCAGATTATCTGTAAGTATAGTGCAGCACCCACGCAATCTAGGATAATCAATCATATAAGTAATACTAATAGAGCTGTATGCAGGGAAATTTATTCTCATCACATAGGATGTTATAAAATGTGAAAATGTAGGCAAAATTGGCAAATTATTGTTATTGGACCATAAAAATAGCATTTCCTATAGCAGCATTATACCAAAGAAATACAAATGAGACAACATGTTGGTCAGGGTCTACAAAAAGTAGTGAAGTTCACTGTTGCCTGAGGGCATGTGGACAAACACACACACACACTGTCTCAACATAAAACCAAAGGAGTGACATATTGCACAAGATGACAAAAATACTGAATTATCAAACAAAATATTAAACTAAAAGGATGTAATGAAGTAATTTCTTCAGAAAAAAATCAGCCATGGAACATTCACACTGAAAAGCGTATTACATAAAGATTACACAAATACCCCTATTGTGCAAAATGGCAGACAACATTATAAACTTGAAATTTCTTTTGCAGTTGAACAAGAAGCTGAGCCTGCTCATGTGCAATGAATGTGTGAAAGTTTATTTTGTTTACTCACAGACACTGTAGACAGATTTGGGGGAGGGGCTTTCCTGAGGAATAGAGCATCGTGGACAGCCTGACATGGCAGCTCTTCCGAGGGGAGGACAGTGAAGAGAGGCGAGTCCCATCTGTTCTTGGAGACCGGGGGTTCAAACCTCATTACCAGGGCATCAAAGCTGTTAGAAGGAATATATGACTTGAATCAGGAGACTAAAATTATTGTTACCACGCTATGTAAAGCTCATTGGTTTACAATACAAAATATGCACCAATGGTACTGAGGGTGTTTGTTTTCATTCAGTATTCTCTATGCAGGCTATCCTCATTAGTAGACTTATATTGTTCACCCTGGGGATGCAAACACTACAAATATGCACATGTACATAGTAACAGGAACATCATGAAAACTATTAAAGCTACGTAAGGCCACAAGCTAAACAGTGCATTGCAACAAAGATCAAGTGATGAAAACCATCCTGTCAGACTAACGTTGAAAGGGAAATTAATGACACATGCACATGCTTACCCGGTACGTTGGTTTTTTTTCTTTCTTTTTTTAAGTGACCTATTTGAGTACATGATTTGATAAAATAAGCAATGATCCTTCAGTTTGGAGAATATGAATCTCAAAGGAATTAGCACTATATATCAATGAAAATAAATTCATTTAAATTATGTAAAGTATAGAAAAAAATTACAAGCAATAATGTATATTAGAGAAATGCACCCCGTATGACAAAACGTTCTCCAAGTGAAACCCAATAAGAAGGCCACAGTAACATTTCAAATCCCACAGACGTGTCTTACATTTCTTGAGTGTACTGCTCCTCTTGATCCCTCGCTTGGTTCCATGATGAGGCGACTTCTGGTGGAGTATCACAGAAGATCTGATGCAAGGAAAGAAATTGGAACTAGAGGGGTGCGATTCTTTCACAACTCACATGAGGGCCTATCCATTCTAACATGGTATAAAACATTATATTGATTCTCTTGAGTCTTCACTTGTTAGATTAATCAAAATTAATTTCTTTTATGTATTACAATGACCACCCAAATAAAAGACGCATTGAAGATTTCAATAAGGGTTGAACTTCCAGTACAGGGTAACATCAGGGATAGAGATTCAGATGTTAAAAGCTAAGAAGTTCATTGGTTTGTCTGAGTTTTTAAATAACTTACATTAGTCTGCTTGTCTGTTGTTGTGTACCACATGTGATGCATGTGCAAGACAATAGCCAAAGCAGCACTTGTCTTATTTTTATGACATGGCTGAGTGATTCTTCTCAAGCATTTCCTGATCTGTTTATCTTATATCTATACTTTTATTCAATTCAATATCATATCAAGGTTTCATTCTCCTTGGAGCACCATCCCAATGATGACATAAATAAGTGCCACTCACCACACAATGTGGAATTGTTGCAGCTTTCACTGCGCAGAATAACTCATATCTGAAGCCTATGGAATATGAAAAAGATCAAAAAAATAATCGTTAGAAGCAAAAACAGCACACACAAGAACAATTATTTTGTGATTTCAAGCAGGAAAAAGGGAGATTTGTGAAAGTATATGAAACGTAAGAGACAAATCATATCAAATGATAATTTTTTTAATAAAAGAATAAAGTAATTACATCTATTGTATATCAAAATGGGATTTTTATTCCTACATATTTAAATAACAAAACTTAAAGATTCAGACACATAAGAAGACATAAAGCATCAACATTTTCCCCTTCACATTACATGATATAAGACAAATATTGTTCAAGAACATACCTTTTATGTAGTTTGGAGAATCCAAAATGACAACATCTTCTTTGGATAGTAACCTGGCAACAACAAAACAAGTGAGAGAAATCAAATACTGACTGCCATTCTAAAACAAACGTTTTCTCAATTAAGGAGCGTCATCATACATAGGTATCATTGCTATTAGCCTTCCCAGTATTAAGCATTCTGGAAATATGGATATGCATACTTTTCTGGCAGTAAATCCCAACTTATTGAGTGCACTCCACTCCACTTAAGAATAGGTGCATTCTAATCAAGGTTTTGTACATGAAGTACTGAGAGTGAATTAATGACATTGAAATGTCAACTCCTGTGACAACTACATAGACCTACTTGAACAATAAATGTTTTTAAATTCAGGTTTTTCTAATTGGACCTGTCAATTGGTAATGGAATCAAAACGCAATGACTGAATAACCATTTGTACTTTCGTAAATGGTTAATGACCTACAGTATACTTTCCAAAATTTACCGGTAAGTAAAATCTACACCAACATCAATAAATACCTCTGGACTGCAGATTTCAGCTTCCCTCGGGCATCCTTTTCTTTCTTTGAATCTGCATAGACAAAAAGGATATAGGGCCATGCATCAAAAAGCACCATTTAAAAGTGTATGCAAATATGCTAATTTTGTAATGTATTTACAACTTTTCCCCTAACTGCTTAGTGATGAGTTATTACATTCACCTGTATTCGGTAATGAAGTTTCAATGCGTGGAACGCATTCTGAAACTACTATTTGTTGCTACTCAGACAAACCTCGGACAAGCTTTGGGGCTACCATTAGTAACGCATTGTTTGAACAAAGTGAATATAAATTGCATGTTACTAGGCAATTGGCAATTTTTACTGGTAGTTCATTATCATATCAAATTAACACACCATATTTATTCTATTGATAAATTATAGAGTCATAAGAACATTCATGGCATGTGATATTCGATGTACAAATGAAGCATTATAACTTTGATCTTCTTTGATTTCTTTGTTGCACTAATGTTAAAACTCATCTAGAAATGTCAAGTCAGGGATGTGTTATGGAAGGATATGAAACAACTTTCTTTCTTTGAACCCATGCGTGGCACCGCCGAAAAATATGTCTTCTCAGCATGTGCTTTTCAGGTATTTAATAATAACGAACAGGATCGCGTAGCAACAGTTTCTCAGATAAAACAAAAGAAATGTAGAGTTCTATTTCGCTTGTCCAGTTCTTTTTTTCTACTTTTGTGAGGAGAACAGATATCAGCAAACAAAAATAAACAGTTTTTTTCTACTAAAATATCTCAGTTGCACGCAAATGCATGCAAACTCTGTTAATGAAAATAAACAGCTTAAGATATAATTTTGATAATGATTGAATCCCACATTTGTAGAAATCTGCGGAAGGTGAAGAAATTTGTTAATTGTGTAAGTAAGAATATTATCTTATATCTCCATTTGTGCATCATTCAACAATTATTTAGAAGAAAACCGAGTACAGGATCTTTAGTGGTGTTGGCCGTACCTTTCTTGAAAATTGCACAAAAATGTGATAAGAAACATAGCTTCTAGAGACAAAATAGTGAATTAAAGATATTGCTTTCCAAGTACAGCAGCTAAATGTCGGTGCCGCGCATGGGACATGAAAGCATTGTAGTAATTGTGGAATGCTTTTGACATTCATTAGCACACTTTAGTATCCATACAGATGTTTGAATATATTATGCTTGAGTTGTCCCTCCTTCCTAACACATCCCTGGTCAAGTCAAGAGGAAATGGGAAGGCAGCCGGCATGCGCGCAGATCATGTGTTGCCATGCCATTGTAAATTTATGTCTCATTGAAATTAAAAAATCATGTTAACAAGGCAAACCTGAGTCCGTGGGAACTCATGTAGACATCTAACAGTTAAATGCTCTACCACAAGTTTCAGAATTTCTTAATTTGTGTTAGTGTAACTGTTTAGACTCTACTTCTTCTTTTCTTTTACAAAATAACATAAATATAAATATGTGGGCACACACACGAAAAGGACGAACCTGCATAAACATGATTTCTGTCGATGCCGACACTCTGATCGCTGATGACAGTAACTTTTTTATCGCCACATGATTCAATAAATGATATGAATTCAGCCGTCCTCTTGCTCTTCCCACTACAAGGGATTCCACACATAATAACTAGTGGCATAGCTGTCAGGTCGTTCTACTCCTCGGCAACAATGACGTCATTAGCAGAATGTGCCAGTAAGGGGCATCCCCAGTCCGCATGAAGCGCTAGAGCAGTACTAGTATACTGTCCACGTCAACGTCATCGATCGACTTTCGCGCGCTTCAGCCAATTCCGCGCCAAATTTTGAAGAAATCTAGCCGTACGCACACCCCGGCCCCGGACCCGCAGCGTGGCCAGCGATGCGGCACATTTGGAAGTGTGTATTTCGCATTGGAGCTGGAGCGCTGCGAACAGAACAAACACAGACTTCTCCATTACCGTGGTCACATACCCGAAAGTGCATTTATTTACCCACAGTGAATCCCGTTTGTCTGTATTCTAGTATGCCACCTGCACCTGGTGTAGAAGCTGGTTCGCCGGAAAAACGACAGAAATTAGAGAAAATGGAGGTGGAACAACAAGAAGAACTGGTCCTGAGATTCGCCAAGCTTTCGTCAGACGCATACGAACCAGTGCGAGGCAGCGAACATGCAGCAGGTTATGACCTTTTCAGGTGAGTCAAAGTACCTTAGATTTAGCCCCGGGACTGCTCCCGCTGCGCGGGAGCAGCGGGAGCTGCGTGAGCGGGCTGGTCGCAGTAACCTTAGATTGAGAGTTAACGTTATTAAACGATAACCTTGATTAGTCAATATAGACTCTCTATACAGTCGCTACTCGCTAGACTATAGTTAGAACCTCTCTAGATTCTATACAAAGTTAGTCCAGTTAGGCTGAATGTTTAAATTTTAAAAGACAAGTCAATGTTATTGACTAAGTCAGCTAGGGGCCTTACTTTCGACTAAGTCTAAGAGCCTAGAGTAGAGGCTTGCCTTAGAAGTTTAATTGGATGGACACGGTCATGACTCATGGGTTACGATTAAAGAAGCAGCCAGTGGGAACAGCGATCTTCATGAGTGTAAATTAGTGGAGAGATGGTAACAGACAAGGAAGGACAGGAGGCAACAAACCTCTTCTTCTTATTCTTCCTCCGTTCTTCAAGGATCAGAGCAAAGCCCAGGGATATGCGGATCTTGTTAGGTGGACGGATAGGCGGGAGATTGGCGGGAATCGTAGTTATAAGGAAAGAGTTGTGGAGCGTGTTTGGTGCTGCTTGTTTATCAGTTGGAGATTGAGGGTGACGATTTGGGGTGCAAGGTGGGTTGGGAGCGAGGAAGACGGAAGTTGGAGGTGTGTGACGAAGGACGGATCATGGACTGACGTAGGGAGAGGTAGATGAGGAGCGAGAGCTAGGTCTTTTAATCTATGAAGAAATGTTTGGCGATGTGCTAGTGCTGGGCAGAGTGCGGTGAAGTGGGTGGTGTCTTCCGTGGAGATGAGGCCATCTGATTCGGAGATAAGGAGGCAGTGAGGGCGGGTAGTAGAGGTGGATTGGTGGTCACTGTGGAAGAGCAGTTGTGGACCAGGAGGAGAGTGACTTCTTCGCATTGATGGCAGAGGTGACTTCAGAGATTACAATATTGTGGATTGTAGACTTAGCGAGGCGTTTCCAGAGGGGGTAGGCAGGGGGATTGTTTATGAGGTCAGGGAGGGTTGGGAGTTGATACTTTCACACTTTTCACACTGGCAAAAATTAGCCCTGTACTATCCTTAGCCCCGTACTATCCCTAGCCCCGTACTATTTTTTGAAGCTTTTCACACTGGCATTTCTTAGTCCCGTACTATTTCTTAAACCTGACTAGCTTTTTACACTGTTCTCACTCGAAATCGTTAGCCCCGGACTTTCTCGACAGCTTATGAATATTTATGAGTGTACGTCTTGCACATCGGCTCTTTACCACTCCGCATCAAGGTCACTCGCCCGTCGGGCCTTATCTGATTGGTCTCGGCGTTTCGGCCTTGAGAGCTGACATCGCATTTCCTTAGCCCCGTACTATTTTTGTTTCTGTTCACACTGGCGCTCTTAGCCCCGGACTATTCGGCTTGGCCCTGCAATTGCAGTGTTAGCCCTGCTTTTTTGCAGGGCCAAATAATCCCGGATTATTGGTGGGGCTAGCCTACTTTGGTAAAAACCAATGTGAACAGAAAGTGGTCTAAGCTTAGCCCCGTACTATAGGTGGGGCTAAGGCCCCCCTTAGCCCCACCTATAGTACGGGGCTAAGGAAATTTTTTCCAGTGTGAAAAGCATGTTTGTTAGGATTGTTTTCCAGGAGGTAACTAGGGGAGAGGAAGTGGGGAGAGCAGCTAGGAGTAGGAGGGTAGAGAATTCAAAGTGATCATGGGGAAGACAGAGGAGTTGGCCTATAAGGAGGAGTGTTTGAAGGTCTATTTGAGAGGAGATGGGGATGACGCTAGCTGAGAGGAAGACAGATTCGTTTGCAGAGCTTTTGGGGAGATCTAGGATTGGTCAGTGTCTTCTAGTTCTACAGACCTGTGGGATTCAAGGATTGGTAGACTATTGTCGTACTTTGTGCGGTGCTGTGTGCCAGTGACAGTGTGCCATGCTGCATGGGCCCAGAAGTTACAAAACATGCTACTAAAAAGTGTTCTGTGTGTGAGTAGTTTAATAGTTTTAATTTAGTAGTTTAGGTTAGTTTTCAGTTAGGCAGGCTGATTAGATCTAGCTCTCTTACATAAGGTTATGGAGTTGAGCTGTGATAATTTACTTACCTACTTTGGTGCAAGGGCTTGTCAGAGTTATGAGGTAAAGAAAGAAGCAGGGAAATTGGTAATGTCTTGTCGTAGTCATAGATAGTCGATAGAGATGATTTTGTAGCGACGTTGTTAGTGAATGATTGTGGACTCTAATACTGTAGTCTGTAGAAGTGTTTCTCTAGTACCATAACTGTTTCTATAATCTTAAAAACACAACAGCGATGTGAAACACTGTTTGACATCAATATTTTGCTGCACAGTCACAGAGAGTATTTGGCCTTTTCCCAAGAGATAAAGACCCCTGTTACAATGCATTTCAGTAAATGTACTTTGAAATATGTTTTTACACACATACCTGTGTGAAAGAAATCATTCCGTTGTCAAAAACTGAAAAGAGCAAATTATGGAATTATTATGTACACAGAATATGGGAGCGCACCTCACACGTGACGTCACAAAATTGAAAATTTGTTAAAAACAATTTCTAAGTTGTACAACAAAAATCATGTGATGTCCATATAGTTCAATGTGCCAAATATTTGCCAATTTTTTTTAAAAGCTTTTTTGCCTTTATTCAGATTTTCATAATTCATAATTATACAAAATGATATAAAGAGGAAATTTGTTCTTACAGTATAAACATAGTACATTGTCTCATACATTATAAACACAAGCATATTTAACAAAATATTCTCCATAAGTATCCAAAATAATATGGTACATATTTAATCAAGTATAAAATTGTGATACAATTGTGCAAATTGGCAGGATTTTTTTTTTACCATATAAAAAGGAAAAGGTGACTGTAATACTTCATATCAGTTATTAAAAAAAAAGAAAAAAAATTACAGTATAAAAGTATCTTCTATGCAAATTAATTAGTTCAATATAAATTAGCCATCTGAATAAAGATTTTCTCATACAGTGAAGGTGCTGCTTCATAACCCAAAATAAACCAATCTGTTATATTTACACAGAATGACACGGTGCATTTTCTTCTAAATCTAACTTTTATTCTAATTGTATGTGGGTCGTGTATCAGTGGAGGTCTGTAACCAGGTATTTTATTGTCTCGCCTGAACAAGTTCGGTAGAGACCTATATTAGTAATCACTTTTCCAGTTTAGTCAGGTAGTCTGTTGGTCTGTTACAAAAATGTTAAAGTTCTTGTTTAACTTGCTCCCATTTCTTTATTTCTGCATCAATTGTGATTAAACTTCGTACAAATGATCCTTGGGTAATACCACATGTGTCGAGGATGATGGGTCATAGGTCATCTAGGGGTCAAATTCAAAAGGTCAAATAATATGAGGCCATGTCGTTACAAAAATGTTAGTTTCATGTTTAACTTTCTCTCATTTCTTTATTTCTGCATCAATTGTTATCAAACTTGGTACAAATGATCCTTGGGTAATACCACCTGTGTCTTCATGAGGCTGATTGGGTTAAAGGTCATTTATGGGTCAACAGGTCAAATGATATGAGGTCGTGTGCATCATATTTCTCAAAGTTTTTGTTTGACTTGCTCTCATTTCTTTATTTCTGCATCAATTGTGATCATACTTGGTACAAATGATCCTTGGGTAATACCACATGTGTTGATGAGGATGATGAGGTCAAAGGTCATCTCAGTACCATTTTAGATATTTTGTTAAAAAAAACTTTGCACGGTATATCGATTGCAAAATCACGCGAGACCCGTGGTTTGCGAACCACCTTGTTTAAAGAAGAAAAAAAAGTAAATGACTTGTTCATGTAAGTAAAATAAGTAGAAAGTACAAATATAAGTAAGTACAAGTGTACATGTAAATAAAGTGCAATACTGCCCTCTTAAGGCAGCCACTGCACAGCTGAATAATGTTCCTTTTATCTCCCGTACTAGCGCCTTTATAATTCTTAATGAAACAAGTGTGCTATTATCTCTCTTTCTGGTTGAATTGACAGGAAGATCACATGAGACCTCTGAGAAACTAGCTTTATTGCAAAATTTTAGATCAAGTACCAGAGGTGTCAATGATCATTTGTGTTTATTGCTGGGTGCTAAGAAACCTTTAAGACAATGTTGATAAATCTTCAAACATCACAAATTCATGAGATTTCAGTTTTGCTATAAAAAGAAATCATAGTGTACGGAAGTGCAATATTATTTTAGCATATTATTGTCAAGACAACTGGTTCAAAATTATGCAGAGCAAGCAGCTGTGATCTGAGCATGGACTCTATTTGGGTGCCCGATACTAGCCGCTAGACCATATTGGACCTGTAAACCTCTCACTCTAGGTATTTTGCATGGAACCAGTTGTCTTGACAACATGCTCATACGACAACACTTTTTCTGTGCTATATTGCACTTAACATGTCTATGACTTTCTATCAAGCATTCGTGCTGTCTGAATAAGTTCACTGGCCTGAATAAAGTATACTGGATGCTTTCAATTTTGCATTCATATGCTAAATTGCAGGAATTGAAATTCTACAAAGAACTGGAACAACCTAGATGAATATTGTATGATAAATCCCCATGGTAATCATTTGTCCTCTCAGAATCTGTGGCAATGAGACGGATGAACTTGCACAAAGGATTGCCGCATAATGAAGCAGGTGCATGGCATTTTAAGTCATTGCTCAGCATGAATGATATAGTATGGAGCAGCGAGCTGCTACCATTGACATGTAGTTACAGTATTCCCAATTAGAATATCTGGCATCTGACCGGATGTTGCAAAAATCATGAAATATTCACAGATCCTAAGTTTCTATCCACTTTTTTTTGTGTTCCCATGTATGCTAATGAGAGATTTTGATTGTCTTCCATACACACAGAATGATATAATCAGGTCAATAACCCAGTACTATAAATACATAATATACTCAAAATTGAAGAGAAAAAAACGATAGGAGGAATCAGCCTCCTGCACTCCCATCGTAATTGATTTTGCTGGCGTGGAAATCGGACTCTTATTTAAGTATTTATTTTTCATTCCTTGTCCAGTAAAAGAAATCAATATTCATGTAACCCAGAAAAGCAGTAGGGTTGATCTCTTTAAAGTGACCTGTGTTGAACTTACCGATAGTACGAGTTTGTAGTAGTGTTTCAACACTTGGACAGATGCTATTTATTTTTACCAATATAACTGAAATCTACTATTGATAGCTTAGAACACCACACTACATCCACATATGTTTCCACATCCCAGCTCCATCTTGGTGCATCGGTACTGCTGCTTGAGACTTTTGAACGAGAGCTGCGATACTGGCAAATGGTTCAGACGTTGTTACTCTTTTGTATTGTTACCTGATTCCAGACTTTCTTTTAGCAATCTATTACCAATCTCTTACCATTCTCTTACCATTCTATTACCAATCTCTTACTTTTCAATTACCGATCTCTTACCATTCTCTTACCATTCTATTACCAATCTCTTACCAATTTCTTACCAATTTCTTACTATTCTATTACCAATCTCTTACCATTCTCTTACCATTCTCTTACTCTTCTCTTACCAATCTCTTACCATTCTCTTACCATTCTCTTACCATTCTCTTACAATTCTCTTACCAATCTCTTACCAATCTCATACCATTCTATTACCAATCTCTTACCAATCTCTTACAATTCTCTTACCATTCTCTTACCAATCTCATACCATTCTATTACCAATCTCTTACCAATCTCTCTCCCGCAGCAACAAGGACATGGTGGTCCTTGCCAAGAACAAGGCTCTGGTGCCGACAGACATCCAGATCGCTCTTCCCGAGGGTTGTTATGGCAGAGTGGCGCCCAGGTCAGGTCTCGCCTCAAAGAAGTTCATCGATGTTGGTGGTAAGCCGGGGAGAAACAAAACAAAAATCACCATGGCCATTCTGGAGGAATTTATACTTCATAGGACACGGATACTATTGAAAGTGAACAAGCATACATAAAAGCCATTAAAACCTGTGATGTACATGCAGTTAAGAGTTGCGGCATGCACTCAAAAGTGTTGAGTTGTGGGATGATCAGGCCACAAACTTTAATCAAGATTGAATTAAGCGCTTTATTTCGTAGGCCACTATTTCATAAAATCATTGATTATGGTCACAGATTCACTACAGTGGGTGATTTCAATTATTCGCTGTAATTATTATGTGGACAATCTCAGTATACCATAGCGATTCTGAGGACAAAATTGGTGATACAGTGTATTGAATTAATGATAATGTTTTGTGCCGTTTTATTTGGCGAACCATAAAGTTAGTCCAGGTTTAGTAAATCCATAAGTCTTACCACCATTGTGAATATGGGCCATAATTGGTTGACAGGTTTTTATTTTGATACACATATTCCAGACATTTGATGCATCAAGGCCATCGCATCTCACCAAAATCAAGCTGTAACTACTTGTACCTCCTGAGCAATCTGAAGTTTGATTCACCTTCTGTGAACTCTTTTGAATGCATCTTTCAAGAAACCCACCTCATACGCTGCCACCTCATACCCTCCCCACACTCTCCATAGAATCGGATTAAGTGTATTATTTGTACCGGTAATAGAAAATGCAAATCAGATTTAATGCATATCTAGTTTCTTCATGAAAGGGCAAGATGGCAGCAAATCCTTGCATTTATCTATATCAATGCAAAGAATAATACAAAGTTTTTAGTGACAGTGTTTCAACTACAAACACATACTCTATCAATTGCAATGCTGATTATATCTGCCTGCCCAGTCTCATTCCATGATTAGAAAGGAACTGTTATCGAATCCATATTTTAATCAATTAAGTATTACTATTGTTGTTATTATCAGTATCTGTGGTCTTTTTCTCCCCTGTAACCTCTGCGGTCATAACATTATGGGTATTTGGAAATATTATGAGTTGTGGCTGAAATTGTGAAACAGAAACTAACTTGTCTAACATACACAGGCACTATGACTTCATAGAATCTACAGTGCAAACATTACAGCGTACAAACAAAGCATTGGCAGTGCTTTCATGTCCAGTGATTGTACAGAACTATGCCGACATGACATTGCGAGAAAAAAAGCACCAGCCTCCTTGATTAGAGACTAGTTTCTTTGAATACTTGTGCTGTGCTGTGCTGGTTCCTATTCAATAATTGGGCTATATTTGCTGATATTCATGCTTCTTTTCTTTCCCATTGTGTGTGACCTATATGTAGCTGGAGTCATTGACAGGGACTACAGGGGAAATGTGTTTGTGCTCCTTTTCAACTTCTCCGACGACGACTTCCAGGGTTGGTTTTTTTCTATTTCATTCAGATTTGTTCTAATTGAATAAGTTATATTTAGGTCATCTCAGTTATTTAATTTGGATTTACTATAATGATTCAGTAGGGACTATTCCGTCCACCCAGTTTTGTAATCGTTCCATCTCAGACACTACTTGTAATATGTTAACAGGGCAATGTCATTAACATGTATGTCTTGGACAAAATGTACATTCCTATAGAGTAGCAATGGTAAATATGTGGACTGAAGTTAACCAAATTTTAGAAGATTATGCAACACATTAATACATGGATAGAAGTGTTTTTAAGAGCTGATTTGAAATAACTTAAAAGTAAAAAGACATAACATGGATAATTCAAAGATATTGTTGAATATAAATGAACCTTTCAAAGAGTACAAATCAAATCAAGTTCCGAATATTGTGCAGCTCTCTCATTATTGAAAAAAAAGGTGACATTGACTGCAAGACAAACAAAAATATGTAATGCATAATTGAGTAGTTGTAAAATGCCATTTCCAATGCTATAGGACTTTGATTATAATGGTGATGCACTTACGGTAAGTGCTGCATTTACATTAAAGGTGATATTCATAGAAAATCCAAAGATTTGAAGATATTCATCTACAGAAAGCTTATAAGCCATACAATGAGCTCGGATGACATTCAAACAATATATCACTTTCCAAAAAGCGAAATTAGAGTGAAAACAATCACCGTATTCTCGGGGACAAATTTGACCTACTGTCATCCGAAACGGCCTTTAGGTCTGACGTAAGAAACGGGAGGCGTTATTGTGCATCACACATGCCAATCCGCAGCTTCTTTTCCACCAGAAGCATCAGGCATTGTTAATGAAACTTTGATGGCAGTTGCTAGTGGATTTACAGGTGTGATACACAATGGTCATTGTGAAGCATATCCCGGCTGTGACGTACACACAACGCCACTTTCCTTTAGGCGATTTCGTAGGTCAGGAAGAGAGTCAATTTAGTGTAAATTTGTGAAATGTGTTAAATTTCATTTAACACAAAACTGAAAACTTTCATGGCATGTTAGCTGGATAAATTGCTTTAATAACTCATTCAATTATCTCCTATGAATATCACCTTTAAGAAAAGTCTGAAGTGGAAAGCCATTATGAATCAAGTTCACAAATGTGGGCTTATTGTGCAAGAATTGCAAAAATGTAGGGAAGGGAACAGCATCTTCGAAATGTAGATCACTATAAGTAAAATGGTGAGAAACTTAGTTTTTTCAAAGAAAATTAAGTTTAGAAACTAGGCATCACTAAACAAAGATTCAATG
The DNA here is from genome assembly GCA_963669155.1 of Arbacia lixula. NCBI lineage: Eukaryota > Metazoa > Echinodermata > Echinoidea > Arbacioida > Arbaciidae > Arbacia > Arbacia lixula. Next base: position 12,231,675 of record OZ022576.1, on the reverse strand, counting down.
TGATAGTGGATGTGATACATTAGATGGATTAAAAAAAAACTATATTATGGTCTTCAATGAGACACCTTATTCCAGGGTTTTTGTACTCCCAGAGTCATGATTATGCACAAAGAAAAATGGAGCATCCGGGTGCGCAGCCAATAGTATTGGACTGTTTTTGAGCGGGTTTCGGTTAGTACGCTGCACTGACCAAAGGGTATTTAAATCCTCTACCTACTACTATTTTGTATAACACCTGAAGAAGTGTTGCAGCGATGCACAAAACATGATCTTTTAGATTCTGTTGACCATACATTGCGAGACAAATGATAATCACTAGCAATTTAAATCTGCAATGAGTACCATATTTAGCAAGAAAAAAACACATTGTAATATCTTGAAGTGAGAGAAGATAGGTATTAATGTGGCTAAAGTAGCCAATCTTGTCCACTGTTAGAAAGAATGTTTAATACTTGACCACTTCAAGTCACAATTGAAAGTTAAAATGTTCAAACATTGAATATTTTTTGTTAAATTTTCTTCCATTTGTATTCAAATCAGATATGATTAATGGTGTTTTTCTCTCTGTCTGTTCCTCATCCCTCATCCCTATCTCTTGCTTCCACTTCTCTTAAAAGCACATTGAGACTTTTTGTGTAATTTGCGCGCTATGAGAATTGAACATTGAATCATTATTCTTAATGATTATTTCCCCATTGCCTTTAACAGTGAAGCGAGGAGATAGAATTGCTCAGTTGATCTGTGAAAGGATCTGCACACCCAAGCTGCTTGAGTGCACGGTACGTATTACACTTTATGCATCAAAGAAGCAGTTTGGAATATTTAATGTGCATAAATTGTATAGACCTTCATTTTGTCTGGGTCAAAAAGGGTTTAAGGAGCAATCAATCCATGTACATAACCTTTTTGCCCTTTCCTTTCCCTCAATTACCTCATACTTTCTTAAAAAGTACCATAGAATAGGCGAGGGGGGAGGGGTAAAACAAATGATTCGCAGGTTGTTTTTAAAAGCCTGATGTTATGGTATAAACACCCTGAACAGTGACTTGCATTGCAACCTACAAGATTTTGTTTCTTTAAAAGGGCTGTTTTTCACTGTGGGCGCTAAACCCCATGTGCTAAAACCCATGTTATTATTTCACTGTATCAAATACATACTTGTACTATAGAAACAGAAGCTAACTGTTCTTCTGTAATCTTTTATGTGGCTTTGATCAGAGTTGTGAGTTGTCTCACAGTGTCCCTTTTAATGTGTGACTCGTGTAACGGACAAACATAATTTGTGTGAAATGTCGCTGTTGTAAATAGAAGTATTAAATGAATTATACATGTAATAGTGTCACAAAAGGAATTCATGAGCATAACCTATGAATGAGTGAGATTACTCTCATTTACAGGAACATATTATCAAGTGAAATCTAATATCATTTTGAATATGGATGTGAATCAATGGCGTGAAATGAAAAACCCCTGTCAGCAAATATATAGTTTTGATCATATATCCTAACGTTAACTGTTAATAGTTACATGTAGATGAGACAGCATGCTCAGAGTTGCAGATGTTTGTGCTTCCCATTGTGATACCACCATATGGTACTATTTCATTTCTTTCTATATTTTATAAATTCCAATAACAGACGTTGGATGAGACCAAGCGAGGAGAAGGAGGCTTTGGTTCGACCGGCACCAACTGACTGGATTCACCTCCGCCATAGATCCTCCATTGCTCCTGTCAATTCAAGTGGGAAGATCCATTGCAGAAGACCGACAAATGACACTATGTTTTGTGGTTTTATAGGTAGACAAGGTTTTTATGCAACCACCCCATGTAACCATGACAACCACAAGCTTGTGATGCAACTGCCAGGATGTGTGGAACATGAGCGAAAGCATGAGCAAAGGCTTCATGTTATCAGAAGTGTAGAGAGCAGACAGCATTTAGTGGAGTAATTATTAGCTTAGAAGCCAAACAAAAACAAAACCTTATATGAATGAATTGTATTTTTTAAATCAAGTTCAGTAATATTGCCTTTGCTTGTTTGCCAACATAACTTCCAAAATGCTGGCTTTCTATCATCCATTTCAGTATTTTAAAGAAGGATCAAATTGGGAGTGGCACAAAAAATAAAAGCTTATCAGCTAAACCAAAGCTACCAAAATGTTAACCTACATGTCCTGGTAGTTCATCCACCAAAGAGCAGCGATCAACAAAAATGCTTCAAATAATAGTGATTATGATTGACCTTCAATAACTGGCTTAGAAGTCAACTTAATTTAAAAGTAAGAGTCCTTTGTAAATGAACCTGATGACCCAAATTTGTTTCACACTGGACTTCTCAAGAGTATAGATTAACATTTTTTTCTATAAATAGGAAAGAGTGGGGTTAGGCCATTTCCTGACCTATTTAATCTGACCTAGTCTTTCTGACCTAGTTTTTTTGCCATTCATTTTGTACACGAGGCAGTTTTCATGAGACGGCCTCTGTTATTGGCTACTGTACTAATGAATATTCAAGACGATGGTATGGCTTGTCGAACGTCGCGCCGGCCAAAGAGGCGGCCATCGCCAGGAGCTGGTGAGCTGGAGGCGCGCTAGTCCACGCGGGAATTGCCGGCGCCGGACTGCTCCACTACAGAAAAAGGGGACGGTGCTCTCAGAAAGAAAATATAATGTAAAAAACACTGGATTTTTGTTGGACAATAAGATAAAAGTGAATTTGTTTATCCTTGTTGTATCATTGAAGAATACATCATCTCATGAAAATGTTATTGAATGATTGAATAAGGAATATTTTTGGTAGAAATTTATTATGCACCCCTATCAAACAGTCGATGACTCCAATATTTTTTTCTCTAGCGAGATTTGGGGAAAAAGAGACGGGAGATTCCATTTTGCTCTAGGGGATTTAGAGCATCATGTCGGGAGGGACAGATAAAAAAATAATAAATAGTCTAAAAAAAAACCTAGCAAACATGAAATAATTATAACACAAACACATATCTATTTACTCAACTTTTTATCACAACATGGCATTTGTGCACAGTAATAGGTTTTCTAGTGTCCTTATATCAACTCATTACCCACATACAATGGTACAAAGGAACAGCTGATATCGGCATGAGCGTGCTCTCGCAGGCTGTGGCCGATTGCAGAGAGCAAGGATTTCTCTCTCAGCTGTGAAAAGCTCTGGCGTCTATGAGCTAGCGTGTAAAAAAAAATTGCGCCTCCTGGCCGCCTCTTTGGGCGCGCCGGCGCGAATGTTCGAAAAAAATGCGCCTCCTGGCCGCCTCTTTGGGCGCGCCGGCGCGAATGTTCGAAAAAATTGCGCCTCCTGGCCGCCTCTTTGGCCGCGCCGGCGCGAATGTTCGACAAACCATACCATAGTCTTGAATATTCATTAGCACAGTAGCCAATAACAGAGGCCGTACTGAGTGAATGGCAAAAAAACTGGGTCAGAAAGACTAGGTCAGAAAGACTAGGTCAGGAAATGGCCTAACCCGAAAGAGTGACTACAATGTATTCATCTTGAAAACAGGATCTTCCAGTACTGCTTAATTTTATAGTTTCAACAATTATGGGTATGTTTATTTCAATTGTAAATGACCAATGCACATTGAATCACTACCAGATTATTTATAGGTTTTGTTTGATATTTAAATCTGTGGAACACATTTAATGCGCTATTCAGAACCAGCGAAAAAAACAGAACTTTTGTTCATTGAAGATCTATGATTTCATATTCATCTCATACTAGAGTGATGTGAGAAAGTATATTTCTTGGTATACAGGTACATGTATGTTATAATGATCATGTGGATCGATGAAAGTGTGATGTAGTGTATATTGTAAGTCATGACTCACAGTATCTCAACAGTTGCATGACCATATACATTTATAAGACATATATCAACACAATTACAGATTTTTGATATGTGTACCTACAGTATACAGTGTAAACAAAAGCTGATATGAATGAGGACATGTCATGTGATCTTTTAAGACTAAGGAACATGTGTATACAAAAACATGACATTGTCAAAGGGGGGAAAAAACGCTTTTAGGTGCCTAGCTGTGACTTCGAAGTACCCTGAATCAACTTGGTGAGTATTAAAGTGAGGTTAAAAAGAAGTATGCTACTTCTGTTTCTCATCATGCCAAGGTTTGCTTGACATATCGACTGCACATTCTTGATTGTACTACATTCCACTGCGTAGCTGTTGTACACACACCTTTCTTCGCTTTAGGCCCATTTACACTAGCAAGCAAAAATCGAGATTTTTCTAAGATTGCGATCTTTGGGTGTAGGCAACTTACATCCAAACAACCAAAACATCCCGCAAGAAAAATCACTTCCCGGAGTGTGATTTTTTTAAACATCTCGTGAAAAATTGTGAAGTTTGCCAGTGTAAATGGTGAGCGTAGAAAAATCACAATTTTTTGCCACGTGACTTACAGCACTCCTGGCTGGTTGACTTTGACCTTTCTCTGTAAAATTACGCGCACATTTTTTTCATTGTCAAAAGGCGCTCCGCTTATGACGTCATAATAACCATGCACCGCGCTGGTCTCCTTTGGATGATCGGTGGACATGCGCAGTACCTAGCCAAAAATCGTGATTTTTTTATATCGCTGTTTTGGGGGCAAGTGTAAATGGTTAATGGTAAGACATAAAAAATCGCGATTTAAAAAATCGCGATCTTAGCGAGTGTAAATAGGGCTTTTGTAGAGGGTTCCCACAAGCAGCCATATTGGAGGACAAAACAAGAAACACCTGTGCATCAGAAAACAATAACTTTTTGTGGTCTGATGCACAGGTTTTTATTGTTTGTCCTTGGATATGGCTGCTTGTGGGAACCCTCTATAGAGCGTTCTATTTATTCTAAGGGGCTTGCGTATGTGCAAAATTGTATCAATAACTTGCATATAGTCAGTCTTGCATTGTCCAATGTACATGTATGAGGTTTCCTCAGGTAATGCTCTTGTAAATAAATTCTTGTAGTACTGTTAAAAAAAAAAAAAATTGACTTGTCTTGTTTTTAAAAACAATAAAGAATTTGTAAGACATGTACATGTAGTATCAAATAATTGCATACAATTCTCAATTTTCATATAATCATCACACAATAATGGCAACAGGAGATATACTCGGCTCCAGAGTACACCTGTAGTACTCGCAGCCATTTCAGTACTCGCATCTTCTTGTTCATACATGTATTTGACTTGCAAATTTCATCATTGCAATTTACATCTCCCATTTTATAGGAAACATGCTCAATGTTATTCAGGGTTTAGGATTGGAAGAAGCGAGGCAACCTTGACGTTCTGAAACTGCATTGTAATTATTTTATATTGACCCAATAATTTTCTAATAGTCTGTGCGGTTCCATTATGAGCGATATATGACACAATTGTAAACTAATATCAATGTCATTGTTTGAGAATAGTGTACGAGCGCGTGTTGAAGTGGAATTCTTTAGAAAATGGAAGACGTTAATAGTTTGGCATTCAATTTGTAGGAGAAGTAATTATGAAAAGAATTTGGCCGTGGAATGGATTGGGTTGGGTTCGGTTTGGCGACAGGTAGTTCATCTTGTTATCAAAGAGGTATACTCGTACCTATAGAAATGAAGGGCATGAGTGTGATAGTGTATAGGAGAGTGTGTGGGAGAAAACAACGTAGCGAGACGGTAATGACGAGCGACAGGGGATGATGGGTAAAGAAATGGCAAATACGAACGAGAGGGAGGGATGAGAACGGGGTTGATTGATTGTTGGAAGACAATGGGAATGAGTGGAATATAAACGCCTGTTTAATGAACATGGGATTACAATATTGATTGTAACCACATGGATGTAATAGATCACCTCTGCGTGTCCACGAGTCCAGCCTAGATGATCTCTTTCCTTTCTCTTGTTCTTTCTCTCTTCTTTGTCTCGCTCTTCCTCCTGTTTTTCTCTTCTCTGTCTCCCTCTCTCATTATTTACCTGTCTCAATCTGTGTATTCCTCTCTCCATTTTCACCTCTCTCCCTCTCTTTGTCTCCCTTCCTGTGAGTACATCCAAACGCCAACGTTTCACCTGCTCTCATTCTCCCCCCCCCCTTTCTCTCTCTCTCTCGCATTCTCTCTCTCTCCCTCCTCTCTCTCTCTCTCTCTCTCTCTGTCTGTCTCCCTCTGTCTCCCACTCTCTCCTCTCTTTCTCCCTCTTCTCCCCGTCTGTTCCCTTATCTCTGTCTCCCTTTTACCAACTCTTTCTCATCCTCTCTTCGTTTGGAAGAAAGCGAAGAAGAAAAAAACAGCTCAGAACGAAAAGCGAGGTGACCTCGTCATCAGTTAAGACAGAATTTGCTACCGGCTATTTAAAGAACATTTTCCGCAATGTTCAATTCCTATTTCACACAAGATTTTACAAATTAACCCTAAAAATTACATTGATTTGCTTTCAAGTACACTTTCACAAAACGCCCTTTTTTTAGAACATTCCAAGAGTGCGAATAAAGTCCCGGTTTTCGTGATTCACGAAAATGTACGCTATTTTAAATGAGGTCTGTTGTCATCAAATATAGTTTAAGCGACCACACTTTAAGAATAACAACCCTTTTTGCGATATCGGGAATGATCATGCACACGCCACAGTCAATACAGTGACACCACTGTGGGTGAGAGCTGGACTCTTACTGCCTTACTGGTCAGTTTCGGTCATATTTAAAGCCGCCATGAGCAGTTAAGAGGCAGCCAAGAGCGACAATATTTAAGAGCCAACAGTAGCCAAAATCAGGGGAAAAAAGATGCTACGACCAGCAGAAGACAGGAGACGCCGAAGACACGCGGTAGACCGCTGCAGGATTGTTAAAAAAATTGCTCGGTTAATTGGATCAGTATTTTAGAAGAATTGCGCATAAATCCGTAACGTTTCTTGGCGGGCTCTGCGCGGCGATACGTAACGATAGCTGTAACGATCACGACTCTTCGCTGCCTCTCGGCTGCTCTTGTCGGCTTTTATCAGTTTCCTTGCTCCGCTGCATGGGCGGATGGATTATCGGATTGAATTGATTACTGGTAGCATTGGTCGTGTCGTAACTTTCACATATTGTGTTCTCCGTGCATGCCCATCGATGCCCAAAGACGGGTACGTTTCTCTCCATCTTGTCGGGATTAACGTCCAACGATGATCACCTGCGTCTTTGGGGGTTATCAGAGGACACAAATTATCCCCTCCCCTCCTCCCATCTTGTTACATAGCGATCGTGATTTTGATTTACTTCTGAAGAGCTTAAAGGTTGTGTCTCTATTATGCTTGCCTAAAATACTAAGCGGAATAAAAACATTTAAATATGGAAGTAAATTCATACCCAGTAAAGGATTTTTTTTTTTTTTTTTTTTTTTGGGGGGGGGTTGAAATCATTGCCCATTACAAGACCAATTATTTGCATTATCGATTCGTCTATTGGTAGACCTATAGTCTAGATCTAACTGCAGGCCCTTTTGAACACCACGTTATAACGCCTGGGGCCAAATCAGATTGATTGATGCTCATGCTCAAGGATATTACTAGTCAACTTCATGATGATATGTAATTATGGTGGCAGATTAAAGAGGCCATTGTTAATCAACATGCTTAGCCTGAGAGGCAAAATACGTTTTCCATGCACCCATAAAATACCTTTGCATAAAATATGTTGATTCTGATTGTTATCTTGCTGATAAAATAATGACTACGTAGCCAATTCTTAACCTTAACAAGAATGAAAAAGAAGCAGAGCTTGAATTGGAATGCAAGTTATTTTTAATACTCCAAGTTTCATTTTTGACAAACTCGACATTGAAGTCATGTGGTTCCACGATTTGTTTTTCTTTTACACAATGTGGTAATAACTGTAAAAGTGACACACCCCCTTTAAACATTATAGTCATTTCAATTGTAGAAATTGACAAGGAGATTCAATGCCTACCTGATGCGGGGAAGGAAGGATACGAGTAGGGATTTACCTGTCATGCCGCAAGAAATGGGTCCTGTGCTAATTCAACATCTTCTGTATTCTGGCTGACCGCTCGCTGGATAACATGGATAAAGAGGAAAGTATTTAATACCCGCAATTAGCATAATAAGACGAGAATTTTATAGAGATATTTCAGCCAAGTCCGGGATTGTGCGGACAGTGGGCAAGCATGTGGAGGTAGGCGTACCCCATGCAGCTTTCGGCACGATTCTTAATGGGAAATCTGAACATATTTGTTTTTAAAATGTACCACCCTTTGTCCATCATTGGTGGCTTTAGATAGACAATCTAAGGAATACGATGACGATGATACTACTTGTACATTAATTTTAATACTTTACTCTTCGTCTTAGAATAAGTATAACAAGTGAGACATTTTTTGTAAGTGATTGTATCTGACTAACAGCAAATGGCAAAATTCCGTATGGAAAATGGTTAACTATTCTTTACCCCATTTTTGTCTTCGGTAAATACACACTATCACACACAGGTGGAAATGTAACATTGAAGAAGATCACCCATTAGAGCGTATTTTTGTCTTGCACTCAAAGGGTTAAGGAAAAAACGTTCTGTGCCAGACAGAGTACCACTCTGTAGGTTATGCATGCATGATTGGTGGTGAAAAGCACTAGCGGCACAAATAAAAAGTTCATCAATGTGAATTATGATCATCTTTATTAGAAGAGTCGTCAAACCTGTAGGTGGGTAAAGCGCGACAGCGTACGTAATTCAGTGGGAGCGTGCCTGTTAAAAAGGCAAACCGCTGTCGTTTGAGTGTTACGTTTGGGGCAACGATCGAGCGGCAACGGCATACTGCTCAGTGGGATGATACATATGTAAAAAAAAATACAAGATGATCTAGCGGCAACGGCAAACCGCTCAGTGAGATGATACATATGTAAAAAAAAAAATAATAATAAGACGATCTAGCGGCAACGGCAAACCGCTCAGTGAGATGATACATGTGAAAATAAGACGATCGAGCGGCAATGGCATATCGCTCAGTGCGAGTGTAGCCTGCCTGTCGGATGACTAAAGAAAGATGAAGGAGAGAGAACAGCCAGCGTGTTGAACGACCTGAGTGTACCTTGCCGCTAAAGAGTACCTTGCCGACTTCAGCAACGCAACAAGCGTCACACACCCACCCCCACATTCGTAGAAAAAGAAGACACTGGAGGTGAGCGCTTGACAGGCGATCTGATAGCCTGAGCCGAATCAGAGTATAATCACTCTACTTACTCAAATGACTGATGTTTTTCCTCTTCTATTTCATCCATAATTTAACCTCCATAATCCACAACCTCTTACAGCAATCTGGGTACTTTCGCGACGAGTAAACAACATTTGAACCTTGTTTCAGTATTTTCAAGCTATTTTCATTGCGCCGTCATTCTTCCTGAGGCCGAGTAGTACATAACTTCCGAATGAGTTTCGTTCATGAAAAAAACCCTTTCATTCATACGTGTTGTTATCATTATTACGAGTACAGTATTCGGTAGGCTTTCAAAGCCTTATTTTAAATATTGCATTTTAAATATTGAGCCTTTTTTACGAGCAACTTTCTCTCTTTTTTTAAAGATACTGCCTTAATTTTACACCTTTCTTATCATGTCCTGACTTTTGGTGACGAATTATTAGATAAGATTAAGCCCTGATTTCATGATAACGTGCACAACAATGCGTGTAAATTTGTAAATTAGCGTAAGTTAATGTTAGCTCAATTAGTGTAAATTAGTTTTAGTTATATTAGTTCACTAGTGCAAGTTCGTCTTAGTTCAATGTCTTAGTTATTTGTGTGTTAATAAATGTTCGTTCAATTATTTAATTAGCGTGAATACAACCGACAATCCTTTTGTGCTTATTGATTATATGTAAAATTGTTGTGACATACAGTTACAATACAATGCAACGTGGTCCTCAGAGGTACTACTACTACTACTACTACTATTACTACTACTACTACTACTACTACTACTACTACTACTACTACTACTACTACTACTACATAAGTGCGAAGGATGAAGAATAACTGTTTAGAGTCACCTTAAATAATGAAGTTTAATCAGATTATAGTAAGCTAGTAGTGATTACCGATACTGGTGATGTGAACCACCGATCGAGGAAGGAGACGGGGAGTTTTAGATTGATGGCCGACTATTACACAACATTACCGCGCGAGAAGAGGAGACCTGCGTCTGAAAATATTGATGCCCTGAAGACTATGTGGTTCGAAACATGGGCGGGGGGGGGGGGGATTTTTTTTTTTTTTTTTTTTTTTTGGGGGGGGGTGTTTTTTCATGATTTTTTTTATCCCGCCCAATCTCTAAAAGTGCTATCAGTGGGAAAGGGGGGACACGCCAATGATTCGAATTGTCACTATGCTTAACCTCCGATGACACCGAGTACCAAGGGTGTATCACGTTGTAACGAAGGCGGCAATCACATTACAATTATAGTATTTTAAATGGGTAGCAGGATAAAACAAAAACACAAATTGCACAAATTAGGCAATTCATGAATGTGTCATGATTTAAAGATTGCTTTTTTCTCTTAAGGAAATTGTCAACTCGGTCATGAAACGTGATAGGCTAACTTCTCTATGAACAGGGGAGTTGTTAAAACTGGTACAGATTCAGAAGCAGAGCAAAAGAAATAGATGAACATCAGACAAAAAATGAAGAAGTTGTGACTTTTTCGTGATTCGAATATCTGTAATTTCTTTAGTCAAGTTGGAAACTCTGTCATGAAGCTGTGATGTCATAGGATAACTTCCCTTTACGACCAAGGGCAAATTGAAAGACCTGTTTAGATCCAGAGACACACAGCATGTCCGTTTCGGAGGAGAATTGAAATACATGTAATGAGCTAGTACTGCCCGCATCTAACGCCTAAAGTTACATGCAGTCTATTCGAGGCAAGCATTATCTGCTGATCTTCCATGTCTTCTGGGTCATGAATGTGATTTTATGGCGAAATACACTTGTGTTGCCACCGAACATAACATTATTATAAACCAAAGATATCTCGATACAGTTAGATTCATGTATCTCTGAGCCCGAACACGGATGAGCCATTACTTACCAGTTAATTGCCCCCGCTCTTGTGATAATTTAACCGTTACATTGCAAGGCCATGGAAACCTTATTGGCTTACAATACACGATTTTATGTCAATGGTAATGAGAGGGTTACTATGAGACTGTTGATTTCGGCGCCACTGCGGGTTCCCCGATGCGGTGTCCCCAATCCATGACAATGAGAGGTGCTAAGCTTGCTGACACCATCGCTGTCTCATATGTCTTAAGGTTTATTTTGAATCCTTACATTTGTTGAAGTGTATTATGTTGATTTAAACAAAGTCTTTCCCCGTAGAAATGATAAAAGATTTCTTTAAGCTAATTAGAAATTATGCTGTCTGAGGCATAGCCCTACTTTTTCCGACTTTACACAAGGGATAGCAACAAAACATCCCAATGCTGTCTGTAATAATAAAAATAATAATAATCAATTCTTCGAGACGCATAATACCATTCAAATAGTCACTATGGATAAACAAAGAGAACGTAATAATGTGATTAACATCGGCGCAAACTATGAATACAGCTTTGTCTTCCATCTGTTGTGAGACACGAGATAGAAATCCCCTGGGATGTGTATATGTAAGGCTGGATTACTCCCATGATGAAATGAGTTTACGTAAAACGAAGTCTTGAAGTAAGTTAAGATAATATAAATTTGTATCAAATCATGAACTCGTTATATATGATACATTTATGTAATGATATTAGAGAATATGGTAGTGTGACATGGAAGCGAACGGCATAATATAGATCAAATGGAAAAATGAGGAGGAGCCTTTCTTAAGCAGTGGAGGGAAATAGGCTAGATAGATAGATAGATGTAATTTCCAGGAACATGGCAAAACAATATAACGAATAAGAAATAATAGTACATGGACAACAAACTTGCACAGGCACACTTTCGTGTCTAGTATTGATAAGAATGACTTTCATCTTCCCTCGATTCTAGGGAAATTAATAGGCGATTAATCTTCGTAAACTACACAGTCATATTCAGAAGTCGAGTTTAAACTTTCCATACCGCATATGGGGTAAAACGTCCCATGATTCATCCGGATTTTTTGCAGTCATGTCTGGTTCCGATCTCATACACAATTACACTAGACCGGATAACATAATGATAATGTGGCTGAGTGGCGCATTGTGGGACGTGTTTTCCTTATATGGAGTGTAGGAAATTGTTCAAAAGTATGTAAGCAATGCTATTATCAGAAAAGCAACCAGTCAAATAAACCTTCCAATTATACAAGGGTGGCAAATTCACAATTCACAATCGCTCGCAATAGGAGAGGGATTTTGCTCTTTCAAATGGAAAACAAAACCATGTGAAGCGTATTTGACCCAATATGTTTTTAGGTAACTTAATAGGGAAACGATAATGTTCACACACACAAAAAAAAAAACACACTGAACAATACTGTTATTTAAACATAACAGAGTTTTTATGTTAGGTAATTGCTCACAATCACACACAGGTGAAAATGCAAAATTGAAGAACTCGCCCATTAGAGCGCCATTTTGTCTGGTAGGAAAAGGGTTAAGGAAATATATTTCATCAGTAGTTAAAATGAATGGTTGGCCAGCACATTCCACTTCTTGTACAGTTATAGATAATTATTGTCGATTTAGTCTCCACATTTCTGCTTCTTTTGTACTAAAAGGGGTGGAGTTGAGGAGGGGCGGGGAACCAATAAGAATTGTTTCGCTTCGATTGGCGTTGAATATAATGAGATATGATCATATTTGTCGGATCTGACGTGATGTCATTTTTGGATATTAGTGAGTTTCCGATTTGTCTGGACATGGACGGCCTTTAGGTCCACTGACGTCATATTGAAGTTTCGATGAAGATGGCAAAGGCCAAAGCCCCTGTCAAAGCGTTCTCTAGTCAGGGGTCGAAGAATATTATTTGAGCATGCACAAAGCGGACACGAACGCCGTCTAGATCCACACAAATCGAAAACTCCATTTTAAACTCTGTGGTGTGTGTGTGTGTGTGGGGGGGGGGGGGCTGGGGGTACAGCTTAGGAATCCTCATGTGGGTTAAAATACAGGTCTCCGTTGTCTTACACTCGCCTGTTTAAGACGCTGGTACACATGCATGACATCGTGAATATTGCTCCTTCTTTACATTGCATGCCGTTTGTTTCGCTCCCTGGAGACGCATCCGTTGCACACTATGGTAAATCAGGTGAGCTAACATGACGTTATTGCCGGTTATGGACACTAGGCATGGCCTAAAATGACTGTCCCTGAAAACATCAGTTGACTCAAGAGTCTCTTACGTATATATACATATAAATATATTTGTCATCACGGTCATAGAATGATGTCACACACTAGCGTCTCCAGATAATGGCTTTGACACTGAGTCTGTCGGCACAAGAGACATTTTGCCGACACAAGGGACATTTTAGTCGGCCAAAAAAGAAATGTTGGAACAATAATAGTGTCTCCTATGCCGACAAAATGACCCTTGTGGCGACAAAATATGAAAATACGTCATATTCTATAATTTAACTGATTTCTTGTCTGCCTGCTAGCCTCGCTCGCTTGTGAAATGAATAATATCATATTCAAGTTGTCAAGTAACTTTAAGGCCAATCTATATACAGCTCAAAATAAGAGGCTTCCTGTCAAAGGATGAACAATTCTTCTTCGAGACATTTCTTATCCTGATAAATAGCACCTACCCCCTGAGCAAGGCCAAAACATGCCCTTTTGCGGAGATGAATATGCCCTTCATGGTACGATAGAATACTCCGTCATAACACAGAGTACTGCATGTTTGAGGTCGTGAATCTAGAGCGGGCAAATGTTTCCTTCAGACCATAGGTACCGCGGTGTAATGTTTTATTTTTTTCTGACGAAAAAGAGCTTTTTGCTGCACACCTTGATTCAAAACAGTGCTTCTAGCCAATTGTCTTGATATAAACGCTCCTCCTAAATGTGAATAGTATTTTTATGTTTTCAAACACAACCTATTGTGTATTGTCTATTAGAGTGTGATTGTATCTTTTTATTCATGGTTGTCTGGTAGTTTCATTTTATTTTCATTTCATTTATTTCCACATCTTGGATCATAAAATATTACATTGATAAAGAGAAACATCAAATGCAAAATAGAAGTACATCAAGTAAGATAAAACTGAATACAAAGTAAATAGAATAGTACAGTAATGAAAGACACATTAATACACATGTGGAGGGAGCAGCAAAGGCCATTGACCTGTCTAAGGCTTCTCCCCAATATTTAACTTATAGTTGTCAATAATATTACAAAAAAAATACAACCAATAAAATACTGACACTAACAAAACAAACAAACAAACAAACAAAACAAAAAATGAAAAGTATGATTTGTGATTTTCTAAGATGACGGAAAGGCAAGACCATATGATTTTATTATATATTCTATATGTTTACTTTTGAATCTTGGCAAGGATATGGACTGTTTAATAATATTTAGTAGACTGTTCCATAGTTTTGGACCAAAATATTTGATGGTGGTTCGTGAGAACTCAGATCTAAAATGAGGTAACTTATATTTTTTTACTGTCTAATGGTGTACGTGGTTAGATCTTTATTTTACATAAAATGTACATCTAAAGACAAAGGCAACATATTATTTTCAAAAACGATACATAAAACAAACTGTTTGATTGGTACTAATACCAGCCATTTTTTTTAAAAATTGTTTTACTTTCAGGTTAGAACTATGAGAACGTGGTTTAGAATTTGTGATGATTCTTATTGCAAATTTTTGGAGTATTAAAAGTCTATTTAAATGACAGATTGCACAATTTCCCCAAATTGTATTGCAGTATGTAAGGTGTGGTAAATCATTGTTTGATATAACTTGACAGGCACATTAAGCGGTAAAATATGTTTCAGTCTGTTTATTTCACCGATTCCCCTATTTATTCTTATGCAAATACTATCGATGTGATCTTTCCATGTTAGTTTGTCATCTATGACTACTCCTAAAAACGTTATAGATTTTACGACGGGAACTCTAGATGTATATTTTCTATCAACCTCACTTAAAGGGATACTTTTGTTTTGGGGGTTTAATAATCATGGAACAAGTTTTATCAATATTCAATTTAAGCTTATTGGCTAAAAAACATTTGTTGACTAATATGAGTTCATTATTAAAGTTTGAGCAATATCAATATCATTGCCGGATAAAAACATACTGGTGTCATCTGCAAAGAAGATAGTTTGAATGAGCTTGCTAAAAAAAATGTAAATCATTTATGTATAAAAGAAAAAGCAAAGACCGCAAAACCGATCCATGAGGTACACCGATATTAACATAACAATGACTAGATGAATTATTATCGATAGATACATTTCATTCTCTTACATAGATAGGTTTTAAACCAGTTCAAAGCAGTACCTCTAATACCATACACTTCCATTTTCTTTATCAAAATATTGTGATCAATACCATCAAAAGCCTTAGACAAGTCTAAGAGCAATCCAATTAAAATCTTCTTACTTTCAAATGATTCAGCTATTTTGTTTTTGAGTTCCATTAATGCCAAGAAGAATAACCTTGTCTAAAACCAAATTGTTTTTAATATGAAATATTATGGTTAGTTAAATATTTCATTAATTGGCTGTAAATAAGTTTTTCAAATATTTTAGAATGGATACAGACTAAAGAAATGGGCCTATAATTCCTTAGTTTGCCTTTATCTCCTCCTTTATGAATGGGTACAACTTTTGCTATTTTAAACAGTTTGGGAACACACCAGCTTCAAGTGATGAATTAAATATATCATACAATGGTTTTACAATCAAAATGATAATTCTTTTAAGAATACCTAAATTAATATCATCATATCCAGGACTTTTCGCTGTCTTTCTTATAATTTCAAGAATATCACACACACGTACAGGGCTTAAAAACGTAGAATTTAGATTTTTTGCTGGTAGAAAATGTGTAAAATGCGTAGAGGAAGATTGAATAGTATGAACAATTTCAGTTCCTCTGGTATTAAAATAATTCTTAAAGGTGTCAGCTATGGCATAGTTGTTTCATATCCTTCCATAACACATCCCTGGATAAACTTACTGGAAACGAAAAACAGTGCCTCGGGACTGAACTCCCGATACGAAGGTGGCGGTACTGGCAAGCGGTTGGCGTTAAAATAGTCACAAAAATCATTTGTCCATTCTATCCACAATTTCCAAACTCTGTGGCGTCCATGGAGTAGGCTAAAGATCACATTAGTCTGGCATAAGAATAGCTGGTGCTAATTGAGTTCAAAATCAATGAAAACTAACGTAAGACGAGGTGCACTGTCAAGGTGCGTCGAGGTACGAACACGTACACTCGCCACATGAATCGTCGCATGAATCGCATAGTCAATACCACTGAGGTTTTGTTATTTTCCTTGTCGTGTTGGTCCCTTAAGCATTGTATATTGTATATTGTGATGAAGAGTGTAAGGTGTAGTGACGTACACTTCGGCCACTGACTTATCCCAAATGACGCCTACTTCGGCAAAAACAAAAAACCTTTCTTGTATTCATAGTGTTTGCTGCGCGTGAATCACAATCGGGAATATTGCCAGCTGTTCAATCATATGTCCTGAGTCTTACTCCCCAGAGCCGGGAATATGGAAATTGCATATTGCGTTAATTTTATAATGTAACGTAATATGACGCCATTCTAGGAAAATGACCATGGATACCGATTAATGTACATTTACATTTTCATGAGTTGCCATAGTGACCAGGAATACGTCATGGGTCCTTGTTCATATTTTTACCGGTCCTCGACTTCACCCGTTATCACCATGGAAATGCACACAAGTAATCAGTGTTGCCGTTAATGCATGATAAGAATAATTAACATGACATAGAATACTATACAAAATATGAGATAATAACTTATAGGCTTAAACCCACTTTAAGGAGCGCGTGCTCCATCCTGGAAAACAAACAGAAAACACCCATCTTGGACCCAAAGTGATTCGAACAACTTGCATCTATTGCCTACCGGGCAGTGACTTAACCCCCAGGCCATGTCTGGTCAACGTAACAGACAAGATGTCAAAGAAAAATATCATGAGAGTCTCCTTTACTTTTAGAAGTATCCGGTAGTCCGCCTAAGGGACAATTCGGGTATACTTTTTTTGAAAGGCTTCGTTTGGTAATTTCAAATAGAAAAGAAGAAACATATACTTATATGTTTTTGGTTATATGACATGTACATTTTAAACTATTACTGTATAACTTCATGTGTATCATTCATATTGTGTAATCCTGAAGTGCCAATCAATAAGGCTATTTAGATTCAGATCTTGATTCTGACTCGGTTTATTTTATTTTTTTTATTTATTTTCTATTTTTGGGGGGGGAGGGGGGAGAAAAACAACTTTTAATGAGCACGTGGTGCTAGTCCAGAGACTTTCTAGAGCATACATAAACAAGAGTTAACTACAAAACATAATCACAATAATTCAAAATAAGAGTAAGCACTCATGTGTACATGGAAGTTTTACATACTCGTTACATACGCACATGTTACGCGCGAGACACACATGAAACACGTACACGCATACGCGCGCGCACACACACACACACACACACACACACGCACACATACAGACATACATACTCAACGCACATCCACACTTATACATACAAACAAACAAACACATACACATAAAGTTTAGAAGAAGTTGCTGATCTAAAATGATACATAGGCCAACTTAATTTTCAGTTATCAGTTTTCAGCTGAAATCTTGCGTGGTGAGGGTTTCCTCTTGCAACGTGGAATTACTTCACTTATGTGGACCCAGACCCACATACTTTTATCATCTAAATTGATATAATTCAGAAGCCTTGTTTTTTAATTGTATCTTTGATCTGTTACATAAAAAAGTATATTGTATGTTCAAATGAATTATAACAATAGCGATGACGCATGTCTCTGTGAAAACAGAATCTTTACAATTTCATCCATGAATTACAGGAAGAATAGCAGAAAAACGTCATAATAACAATTTAATTTAATGCAACGAGAAACCCGATCCCACCACTGCAGCATTGGAGATCCGGTCATGTCTCGAGAGGTTTTGCTTTTAGGCATTATCATTAGAGAAGGAATGGATTAAGTTATGACGTAACGTGGTATAAATGCAATGTGGAATGCAAATGCAATACAATCAAGGTGCAAAATGTTGAATGCAATGATAAAAAAAAAATTGTGTGACATATCTTAATCAAAGGAGGATTATGTCTAATATCATGATCAATTAGATCAAGTGACGAAGAAAATACCGAAACTCTAAAGAAAAACATCTGAAAAATAGATTTAGGATACATTCTTATGCGGTATGACTGTTTGCTGATCATCAAATTAGTTTCATATGCCGGGTTAGAAAGAAAATACTCGAAGATTTTAAACATATTTTTCATTGAATATCGAACACTGATATTGTCCATAATTTTAAGGAAATAATAACGTTAACGTTCGGAAATAAGAAATAAGGAAATTAATGGGGGAAGTGGATCGGGAGGGACACGAGCACGGGGGGGGGGGGGGCAGAGAGGTGGAGACTGTGGAAGAAGTAGGGGAAGGCGGAGAGGGAGGAGAGCGCGATATACCTTCATTAGTATCTAATATTGATGATTTTGTGTATGACACGCACGAACACTTAAGCAAAGAGAGAGAGATAGATGCGGGGGGAGAGGGAGGGAGACAGAGAGACAGAGAGAGAGAGAGAGAGAGAGGGGTGGGGGAGGGGAGAGGGGAGATGCGCGATATACCTTGTTTTCTCCCTGTTTACGTAGCTAAGTGAAAGGTTCCCGCGATCTAAATCACAAAAATCACACGGATGTACACTTAGAGAGAGAGTGAGAGAGGGAGAGAGAGAGAGAGAGAGAGAGAGAGAGATGAGGAGGGAGTGATATGCCCCCCCCCTCCTCTTTCTCTTTCTCTCCACACGTTTCGATAAGGACTGCATAATGATCTAAAGATCACACAAACGTACCCTTACGCAGAGAGAGTGAGAGGGAAGGAGACACGGGATGAAAAGAGGGGCGTGGGGGATTGAGAGCTGAAAAAATTAATTCAATTTCTCTTTATTTCTTATGTTTATTTCGATACTAAGGTCTTCATGATGATCAAACAATCACACGCACTAAAACATACTCACTCATATGACAGAGAAGAGAGAGAGAGAGAGAGAGAGAGAGAGAGAGAGAGAGAGAGAGAGAGAGGAGGAGAGAGAGGAGGAGGAGAGAGAGGAGGGTACTTTTATGAATGAAGGAGACGGACCCGGAGAGAGAGAGCAGGAGAATTGTCTAACGTTTCTTCATCAATAGCGATTTCTGACACCTGAGAAGTTTCAGTGATGCATCCATTTCAGTGTGGGTGGTGGGCTGAATTAACCACTCGCCTCCGGAGATCGTTAGTCCGTGCCATGACTGACCATCAGTGCCCGTACCCTGCATAATCTCCCCCTCCTGCATTGCGTGCCACGAATAAAGAGGAACTAATACGATAAGTGATTTGAACGACCGTTACCTTCTCGTCACCGACACCGGCTGAATGCTTAATTGAACAATCACTGAGTAGTAATAGCTAAGTAGAATGGACAAGCAAAGGTTAAACGGATTAATGAAATTACTGGCCTTTCTTTATTTCAAATACGCATTAAAATCGTAGTGATTTTGATTACACGGTTTGCAGTACAATTCGTGGTATGGTTTCAGGAGGTGCGCACTGAGGCAACCTTAAAATCACATTGACCCATCATGCTCGTGAGTATTGACTCTATCCCTTGATCATGATGGACGGGGAACGAGGGCATTAGCGACCAGTCATCACGATGTTCTTTGATGTGTGACTTGTATGTCCAATTCTCACTTCCTTTTACTGCGCTTTACCCACAAAGCTCTCCTGCAGAAAGATTGAATGTTTGCCAAATGAGATCATGATCGTTATTTGTTAATTAATTCTTCGTTATCCTAGGTTGCACCAAGCTCCTCAAAGTAATATAGAGTACCGAAGTGGTGTCGTCATCTCCACAGCCTGCCGTTTGCTGGTAGTAAGCAACATCAAGTGAGAGTGTCACTGGTCCTACATTGTCCAGCGGGCCAATGGCGGGCACTCCCAGTGCAAGTCCCCGCGATGATCACCGGTGGTTGCTCTATATTTAGAACCAGATGTCTTGACACCATGCTTATATAACGCCACACTTCGGCACTCTGTACCGCCAGGTACTGGCGCACATGGCACACTTTTATACAGAGAGTAAAGTTATTAGTGACTACATTATGTATGAGAATGCAAGAGAAAATGGTATCACAAACAACAGCTTCAGAGTTCGTTGTGAGAAATAGAAACAAAAAGTGCAAGAAATGCAAAGATTCCTCACACTTCCTCAAAAATATATCATGGCAAAAGAAACAAGAATTGTCTCCGTCTGGCATTCAACCAGTGTATGGTTTCACACACCAAATGATTAAGGGGAAAACCCACCATGAAGTTAGGTTGGGTCTCATAAAAGCAGGCACACAAAAGAAGTTTTGACAAAAATTCGTCAAAGGACAAGAGAGTCATGAATTTTCAAATTTTTTATGTTGTGACGTCACTTGTGACCTTCTCTGCTATAAGTTGTGTACTATTTTCTGTGTACTCTGTGTACTCTTTCTCGTTATCATTTCTATTTTCTCAAAATGATAGATACCATTACATCTGTGTCTTTGATATATCTTTATACATATGTCTTTGCACAAACACCTCTACGAACAAAATGTATTCCTTCATCACAAAACAGAAATGGGCAATCTATGGAATCACACAGCACGCAGCTCGTAAGTGACGTCACAAAATAAAAAGTTAAACAAATTATAACTTGCTTATCCTTTGGCGGATTTTCGTCAAACCTTATCTAATATGTTGTTTAATTTTTCTGCTATACTTTAACTTTATGAAGGACTTTACCCTTAACCACTTAACCACGGCGATACTACATGACAAGATTGCATTCAATTGTCCGGCAGAAAACCTCTCACCCATTAAGTTATGTTAATCCTTTGTTGGCGAGGGAGTTAGGAATAATGAAATGGCCAGATATGTACAGAAAATGATCCGACATTGTTTAAAGATACATGCTTCCAATAATGACAGAAGTCTTCAGATAAAAGTAGTATACAAAAAACAGCCTTCTTGTCTTTTGCCTTGACGGACCCCTAATTCATTTTGACCCACACACATTGTCAAGATGGTAAGAATACATTTGTGATTATTATGCAAGTATATAACAATATTGATTAATAGTCTTCGAATTATATTATCTCTTAAATGAATAGGTCGTATTTTCCCCAGGATACCCTAATCAAGTTGGCCCTACATCATTGTTACCCAGTCACTAGATCAAACCCCTCTATAGGTCTATGTTTCTCTCCTAGGTCAGCCAGGTGGATTAACATGTTTCTGCTGACAGAATGTCGCAGCTGCTGGATTCTAAGCCTTGCCCTTCTGATTGCGAGTGAGAGGAACGATCTACCACGCCACTTTCATACTCGGGCCATCTTCGAGGTTCAATCAATGTTAGTGAAGGGTAAACTGTTATTATCCCCCCCCCCCTTCCTCTCTCTCTCTCTCTCTCTCTCTCTCTCTCTCTCTCTCTCTCTATCTATCTATCTCTATCTATCTATCTATCTATTTATCTATCTATCTATCTATCTATCTATCTATCTATCTCTATCTCTAACCCGCTCTCTCCCTCTCCGTCCCTCTATCCCCCTTTCTGATACATACGTTCTGATACATACGTGTGCGCGCACACACGTACACTTAACACACTACCTGATACTCGCAGACCCACACACGCACGGGCTTGATTAAAGTAGGTTGATTGAAAGCTAGCGAATTTCGTTCAATAGAAGCACAGTAAACCCACGAGATCCGTAATTCCCAAGATCTGCAACACTACCCAGTCGTCTTGCGGCTGTCTTATAATAAACAGAAGTTTGACCATGCTCCAACTCTTCTCCGAAATACATAACGTAAGGAAATTTGTGAAAATGGATACTGACGATTAATGAAATCACCTACATTTTTGGAAGGTTACGTCAGGGTGAACAAAAGCTCACTCTTCCCCATGAGGAAAATTAACATCGACAACAAAACATGTAAACTTTCTTTTCTTAGGCTACGGAAGGTAGATAAACAGAACTAAGTTCGTCATGTGTTTCTGTTTTCGGAGGCTTTAAAAAAAAAATTTGTTGTTATCCAAAAACAACAATTTGTGATCAAATTACACAAGAACTTCCTGAACTCTACTCAACGTTTACGCAAACAGAAATATGAATAGCAAAACAGAAGAATAGATGTTTTCACGTAGTAAGTACGAAATTTGAAATCATCCGTCCAAAATGAAACTTGTTTTCGGCATTAAAAAGGAAAAATGCAACGAACATCAAAATATTAATGCATAATAGTGAAGGACACAAATGATAATGATGTCGCAGAAGCAACAAATATTCATCAAATAAAACATAACTCTTGCATACAGAATAACTAAACAAATAAATCAATTTATCATCATTATCATTAGTAGTAGTAGTGGTAGTAGTAGTAGTAGTAGTAGTAGTAGTAGTAGTAGTAGTAGTAGTAGTCACATGGTAGTAGTAGTAGTAGTAGTAGTAGTAGTAGTAGTAGTAGTAGTAGTAGTAGTAGAGGTAGTAGTAAGAATAGTTGTGTAGAAGTAGTGTAGCAGAAGTCTAAGTTGTTGCTGTTGTTGTTTTGTTATTGCAACAGATGCAAATGCGTCAGTAACCATTGATTATGATACTGGAAGAAATGCCGAGAAATACGGAGATAACGAATATCACACGGCTGTGACTGCATGCCAAACAAGACGCACGTAGTATCAAAATGCGCAGAATCAAATTAAAATTGATTATAGAACGGATTGCAGCGCCTTGTGTCATCTTAGAGTCACGGATCGCATCTCATCTTTCATCCCAGTCAATAGCCGATGACCCAACACGGCAACCCGATCTCCAGAAAGTACCAACAGATTCGCCTACAACAGGTTAATATATATAGGTCGGATACCACAGCAACAGTGTGTTCATATTTTCATGTAAACCTTCCCCTTTTTGCCCCTTTATCTCCGCGCTGTGTCCAATGATGCCATTCATGATGCGTTGTTTATTCGATGCAAATAGACGGCCAACCAAAATGCTTTGACGAGATCAGGTACGTAGGGAAAGCAAACTCGAGATATATTAGGAATCAAATAAAGCAATCAAGTTAGTGGAGTTATCAAGACGTCTGATATAGCCCATCTAGAACTGCACACATCTCTCTCTTATTTGTATCGATATTCACTTCCTTCCTCTAAGTTCTCAATATTCGATACTTATTATAAACTATTTTTGCGAGTTATGTGAGTACTTTAAGTTGACTGGCTTATGGCGTAACCCCGTTTTATAGTATTTCTGCCATTAAAAAAAATAGTGAAAACTACCCGGAGCTCTTCGAGCATCAATTGACCAATCACGTTCCTAGAATACTCATGAATATTCATAGAAGGGATATAATATTAAATAAACATGTACACTTTCTATACGCCTATGGACATAACGAGAAGATTTAATCTTTCATACTTTCATACCGACGTCTTTTCTTTTGTAATAAAAAAAGAGAGGTCTCATTAAATCGAGCTCCCATTTAATCTACATATATTAAATCATTTAGATGTCTAATAGTCTGATTTTGACTTTTGCGGAGTTAGAATATCTGTATACCGAAGTAATCCAACCACATCTCGTTGAATCAAACCAGAAGGCCTGATATCTTTAACCATCATTCCTTCAGCTCCCGAGTCACGTACAGTGTTTGACTAAAGAGCCAGCTTTGCAATTTTGTCAGGTTATTCGTCGTATACAGAGAGTACCACGTACTATTTGTTAGCGTAAAACCCATTATAACATAAGTCGTATTATTGCGGCCAGCTATCACGGTTGAACTCTGTTTTTCTTTGAGAGATGTTATTGAGTTTGGTGTTAGCAAAACAACATAAATGCCATGTATAAATTAAGTACTTTCTAAATTAAAAGGGATTATGACGCGTTGGATAATTACCTCGATAAATCGTTGTAGTGTGGGTGTATTGTGGGTTGTAGGCGGAATGGGAGTATACAATGGGGGAAGGGGGGGGGGGCTGCTCTGCAGTATCACATCGCGGGATATAGTGATAGGAGGGATTTGTCATCTAGTTTACCGTATAACTCCCCTGTTTAAATACGGTTGTCTAGTTTTGCCAGAGATGTAGATTTGTTTTGAGGTACGGGATATATATATATATATGGTTCCAATTCACGACGAATCCATTGATCGAAAGATAATTGGTTGGATTACGTGCCGGTTCAGGAAAACAAACAGTTGGGATAACAGCATATATTTCGCAAGAGCATAGTAAAATATAACTATTGTATTTTCTCTTTCGTATCAATCAAGACAAAAAACACCCTACGAAGTTAACTTCTCATAGGAATGAGAACCACGAAGATAAGTGCCACTACTGTAAGTTCTCACGGATAAAAGCGGGGCATGGATTATTTGACATTTGAAGAGACTGACTCTGTACACCATAAATAATCAACAGAATATAAAACTAATTTCTAGAAAGAAAAAAAATATCCTGCTCCCCCGTCGGATGCGTCAAACTAAAAACGGTCACATTATCTATAAAATTAAATCCTTCGTATATACGGGAGAAAAAGCAAGTTGATCTTAAAGCTTTTTGACGGAAAATTGTTGCCACAACATGAACGCATTAGTTAATTTAGTTGGACACCTTTTTGACATGCTATTGGGGGATTTAGAACTGCGGTCCATTAATAGCCTAGACATTTGACAATTCTGTCAAAAACCCACACAAGTGTCTTGACAACGTAGTCAAGCATTCGAAAGTCGAATTTAATATCAGGATCGTGAGCTAAACGATGCGATTGCATTGTATATACATCATTATATAAGTTAATGCTTTAAGTGCTTTTGATTTGGTTTGACGCAAGTGAAGAAAATAAATATGTAATTTCAACATATAAAGCCATTCCACCCTCGCGGAATTATATATTTTGCGTTTATTGTTGCTTCGTCACATGTTACCTTTTCTGGGTTTTTTAATTCATTGTAGGTTTCAGACCATGCAGGGATCTTTCTACGTCATGCTACACATGATGACCGCTTTCATTCTAAAAAAGTTTTCACGAATTCTCCACACAATGGTGCCTACGTCTTCAAAGGACATCGGATCTAGCGAAATACCTCCTTGATATGATTGAATTCGCCTTTATTAAACCTTTTCACTATGAATTTCGAATCATAAAAACTTAATTTGACACGAACCTGTTTTTTCTTAAGCAAAAAGAAAATCTCTCAACTTTTTTTGCACCAATACTAAAACAATATTGTTACTATATAACTCAATGTAACGCCTAAAGTGAAGAATGCGTAGAAGAACAAAGAGTAAATATGATGATTACCTACGAATAAATAAAATAAAAGATCAACATTGCAAATTTTCAATTTTTCGACACAAAATAACAATAATGATAGCAATAATTAATACGTACATAAACACTTTCTCTAAATAATATCGTTTATTATGTTGTAACATTCAACAATCTACAGAAAAAAGACATCTTTAGAGACATGTTGTGGATTCCATTGCACATGTTAAACTATGAAGCTAGCATATTAAAAAAAATTACACTAATCATACAACAAATTGATTATTGAATAAAGAAGCATTGCCTATCATGGAAAACAAATAAATGATAGGACCTTCAACTCTATATAAAGATCCATATTTCCTAGACATGAATATTACATTAAAATTAAATAGGTTTTGTTGATGCAAAATAGAAATAAACTGCTTTAACACTCTCTCTCTGCCAAGCTTTTCAATGCCGTTGTACAAATGTCCCTCAATGGCGCATAAAAAGTTAAGTAAAAATAAAAAATACTGTGTAGTAAGTATTATCGGATTAACGTTCCTTGTTTCATTTTCGGATTAATGAACCCTTTTTAATTTCCTGACAAGCAAGCCTTATCTCATTTTGGACAATCAAACCTTAGGCATAAACATAGGAATAACGAAGCTTCTGAATGACAGATCTTCGGAATAACGAGCCTTCGGCATGAAAACCTTCGGAATACCGAACCTTCGGAATGACAGATCTTCAGAATAACGAGCCTGTGGAATGAAAATCTTCGGAATACCGAACCTTCGGAATAACGTACCTTCAGAATGACAGATCTTCGGAATAACGAGCCTTCGGCATGAAAACCTTCGGAATGATAGATATTCTGAATAACGAGTCTTTGAAATGAAAACCTTTGCCATACCGAGCCTTAGCCTTTGGAATGACAAACAAACTGTCTGACGAACCTTCGGTATGATGAACCTTCTCAATGACAGACCTTCAGAATGACAAACCTTCAGAATGACAAATCTTTGGAATAATAGACCTTCGGAATAATGAACCTTCGGAATTATAAAGCTGCGGATTAACGAACATTCGGAGTAACGAAGCTTCGGAATGACGAACCTTTAGAATAATAAACCTTCGGATTTGACGAACCTTTGGAATACCGAACCTTTGGAATAACGAGCTGGAACCTGTAGGATGACACCCCTGACTAGTTAACTACTGCTGCAATTATGTATGTGCACATGATGCCATTGCAAGAACTGTGCGCATTGAGCATGCTAAAAAGGAATAAGACTGAAAATGGAAGGGAGAGAGAAGAATGGAAAATAAAGGGAAAGAGTGAGAAAGGATAATGAGGAGGGGAAGGAAGGAATGGGGTGACAGGACAAAGAACAATATCATCAGTTACAATTGATTAGACTAATCAAGGAGGAAATTGGACTGTCCTTCAATAGGTATGTCCTTTATTTCAACCGGGCTACACTTTCTCTTCCTCTCAGGAGTGTAGTGCATATAGTGCACGGATAGGGCTGACAATGTCCTGTATCTAAGTACAATGTATTGTGTCATCAATGTAAGCTCATCGTTGATTTTGAAGAGAGCAGGACAGCAGGAGCCTTGTACATGAAATGCAAAAGCGTGCTTGAATGTGCGTGAGTGGAGGTCTCGTGGAAGACCTCGACCTCGGGGCAGTATATCAAACGGTACGGTTTGCAAGAGCAAAATTATATTGTTTGAGTATAGCATGGGGTAGTTGTGTACATTTGAGTTGAGATAGAACATTGCTACACGAGTAGCAATTCTATTGAATGTAATTTAAACAAAGAAGAATAAATTGGAGAATATGTCATTTGGATAGTGGAAGTATATTGTTAAAGAAAACGGGTTGGCCTATATATGGGTAAGATATTGGGTGTTATTTGCAAAAAAGAATAAACGTTTTTACTCTGCATATTCGTTCTCTATTTTGCTTCTTTGGCATACCTTTTTTACAGTAGTATAAAATGAAAGCATAATAGCATTATAAACATACTTTATGTCCATGATAAAGTATTTAAATTTGTATGAAAATAATAGTATTCTTCTCGAAATTTGGATCGTTACCCTTTAATTCTGAGAATTCCCATTTAAATGTGGTTTTCTTGTAACACGAACAAATTTCGTGTTTTTTGGTTCAAGTACATTCTCATCCATTTATATATTTGCCTGATATTGAGCACATTCGTAAATTAGGATTTCAAAGATACATTTACAAGATTAGGTTGTAAAGAAAGAAAACATTCGTGTCGTCTGCGTGAGACATTTTTATGGCAGATTTAGAGATGAAACACTGATCATTAATGTATATCCAAAATGAGAATGGATTAAGAGTGAAACACTGGAAGACACTACTTGAAATCGAATTTTAATTTGTCGAAAAGAAGAGACATTGTTTTGTGTTTGAGAGAAAAAAAATGAACTAATTTTATGGGATTCATTTTATACATAATGATGCAAGTTATATACTAACATAAAATCATCCCAGTATCAAAGGCTTTACATATCTCCATGGAAACCACTATTACACGATGACTCTGAGATAGCAGAGATTATTTTCGATAAGTGAATTCACTAATCGCTAAATCAGAATATGGGACACAATTTCAATGCAGTAAAAAAGTTCAAGTATTTCTGTGCGACTAGAAATGAAGAAAAGCGATTGTTTACCTGGCTGGGGAAGAAGGTATTTAAAATAGTGTTTAGCTTGAAGAGGTCCACTTACTAATTACTAATAATAAATACGATTGAGACTGCAGTTGTAAATGGACATTAAGTTAGTGTAAAACTGATGTGTGTATCATTTTCAATTATGCCCCATGCGGACAATGTATTTCAGCCTTATCTTTTCTTTCTTTCTAAATTTATTTTTTTGAAAGTCTTATAATTTTGTTTACTTGATGCTGTTCTATTTGTCCCTTCGTACCGTATCGAGTGTTTTTAGTATTTTACAGTATTATTTTATCAGGCTTGTTTCAATCTTTACTTGATTTCAGTAGTGCTTAAGTAATCAGAGATTTATATTACGAGAAGACTATTTAGGTCTTGGTATTGAGATAATAGTCACATTTTTACGTAAAGTAATTTCGGCGGATTCATTAATTAGCATATCAGCACACATTTCACTAGTAAGACCATCATTTCATCTAAGAAAATAGTTATGGTTTAATTCCTGACTCTGATTTTGTTTGTTACTCTTATTTCATGAGGTGCATGCATGTGCAACTAGGTAAATTATTAGACACATCGTTGTACATAATTCCCGGTGAGATGTGCTCAATGTAAATGTTACATATCATATTGCCAATTAGTGAGGAAGAAGTAACTGTAATTCCTGATGGATTGTTGAATATTTTTTAAATGATTACATGCGTTAGCATGGAGAATGTTCCACAGTGATTAACAATTAATGTCATTTAACAAAATGTCATTTCTTAAGGTCCCTATCAAATTTAACATTCGGAATTCCCGATTGAGTTACTAATTTATCACTAAAAGTGATGAAATTATAATGATAATAATAGAACATAACATTTACATAACTCCATTTTTTATTGTGATTAAATTTCCAAGGCGCTTTGCAACAAACGAATAACAAATATGAAACGAGAATCGTCAACATCTTAGAAAAGAAGGAAGAATGAATTTCTATCTTCACAACACACGATCAAACAAATAAGTCTTCGTTAACAAAGTTAACAAAGTTACGTCATCGAATATTAGTTTCTTAGCTCCTCTGAAAGTAAATTCCACAGCGCTAATGCGGCATCAGCAAAATCTGTTGGATTTTACAACATGCTTCATTTGCACTACAGTCAGCAAGTAAAAGCCATATAAGGAGCCAAGGAGAACTTTGTGTTTAAATCAAAACATGATTTTAAGTGAAGTAAACGTTTTACATAGCCCTTTATATTGTTCCGTTTCTTTATAACCAGACGTTTAATTTATTTGTAGGCTTTCGAGTACACTGTCCGACGGAGCAATGTATAATTTTATTTATATTTCTATGGCAAGAGGTAAACAGCATATTTCTTGTTCTTCACACAGAGAACCAAGCTGAAATAAAGAAAAAGATCATATTGTATTCACATCAATGTAGAGATACATGTAGATGGTCAGATGGTCAGATCAGAGAATGGTGTACGGCTGTATATAGATGGTGCAATCAGAGTACATTGGAAGAAGGATATTGGCGCCGTCTACATACGCTTACATAGTGTCCTTGATCTATACGGCAGCATGCATTTATCAAGGCTATCTTCCTGGGGCCATATTCATGAAACCTTACTAGCCTAGTTATTACTAAAAAATGTATGTAGCTGAATTCACTTTAGTAACTAACTAGGCTTAGTATGGTTTCATGAATATGGCCCCTGGTCTTCTTTGAATAAGGTGGCTCCTTCGGGGGGAGAGAGAGAGGGGCAAGAAGAGGGGGGGGGGGGGAGGGAAGGAGGGGGGGGGGGGGGTCAAGCAAGTGCGTTGGTGGTGGTATATCACTGTGTGAGATATACATCGTCATTAATTATGTACCACTCGTGTATCTTGGCACAAGTATAACATGACAGCAGTTTGTTTCACGCAAAACTGGTTAATGTGCTTGCACTTTTCAAGTTCCGTAAAGGAAGTGGAACAATGATTGTATAACAAGAAGACATATCAATTACCGTCTGTGTTTTACTCTATTTCAAATGTCAGCGAGATAGTAATCATGAGTTGTATTAACCTTTGCCAACACGCGGTCAACTCACCAATATAATTCATTGACTTTTTCCTATACTCTTGTCTCTTTGTTATAGTTGTTTTGCTTGTTTATGTTTTACTGTATATAGTGCATGCTTTAGTTCTATTTTGTTTTAACATTGTGCAATAGTTTTTGTCCAGGAGCTGTTGTATGGAATATATGATATATATAATATTTATGAAGTGTTACTCAGTATTTGTCAGGTCATGCTCAAAATATTGCAATGAACGTAACCTTCCCCTTGAGGGTTCCCAAGCACTCGTAACTGCATATTGCTGACAAACATGTTCAGAGATTCTTAGTGTTGTGGATTTGGGGAGCAAACAGAGCCCATGAAATGCTGTCATATGGTATCATTAATCATGTATATGTCCCCAAGAGCTTAGTAATTGCATTTCCATTTGCAATGTCTACTTCTAATTCTACGATATTTCTCATCAAAGCTTGTTCAGCATCTACGTATATGAAGGCTTCGATCTAATGAATACAACAAACACTCCCCTCCATCTTTATGATTGAAGATTCTACTCAGAACATGTCAACGTGAGTTTCCTGGAGTAACAGTTGTATGTGTATTATTTGCATACAATGCTGAATTTATACTAATACACTGCATGTTTATCTGAAAATCGTCGCGGATTACTACAGCGCGAACCTTGGCGTCCAGTACGTCTTTCAATGATTTTTTTTTAATCCAACTACATTTATTTTTCAATAAAACAATATATATGTAAGGATGTTGCAATGTTCGATTAATGCTCTCAGCCAAAATACGAAGGAAATGTGCGTCACCTTAGAATAAATCAGAATACTGTGTAACACTTTTTCTCTTTTTACATTCTATTCTATTGTATATTTGCTTCTTTTGGTTATGCAACGTATTTTCAACCCGCATGGCTCCTGTTGCCAGTCTCTTGGATGTGCATTTGGAGAAAGAAGATGGAACTGTTTAGGTCCGATGGTAGAAAATGGTCAAATGTTCAAAGGGATAAGCATCCTCGCACTGACTAATTACGCTAAGCAAATGCGCGTGCGTAAAATTTCAAGTTTCAAGTTCGTTCTATTTACCATACATGAAACCCGCAGGGCACCATAGTTTTTGCATTGTTTGACACACATATTAAAACATTACACGTTTAAATCAATTCATACATAATACTTGGGTGCAGAAAAAGAAAACCCAGATGAAATTTAATATTTATCCCTTATGTATATTTTCAATCAGAAAATAACAGACGGATCTCACGATGTACAATGATACAATTATGTTCTTGTCTGTTGAATTAATCCTGGGGGTGCTATTATAATCTGAGAAGATTGTTCGGCTTAGCCACGGAAAATATATGCAAATAGATATTGGAAAAAGAAATGGAAAGACAAGCATTTGGAGTCAGTCTTCTGATGTTGAGATGAGAACCGTCTAGTTGCACAACAACACTAATGGGTGACCCGAGTGTTATTATTATACATAACAAATGCGTCATATATATTATATGTGACGCATTTGTTATTATATATATATATATATATTATATAAACCCCTCAAAAAGGTTCTGCAACTCAATTTTTTGGGTTAATATATTGTCTGTTGCTTCATATTCCTACGTGACTGGTGTATCATTAGAAAATTTGATTATTCTTCTTCACATCGGTGAAAGAATGCATTGTTTTCAACAGCGAAGGCTCCATTTCTTTTGAATATGTAATGTTTTTATAGTGTTAATGTGACAATGAATATTCACGCATCCCCGCATCAACATCATTCAAACTCATTTCATGAGCAAAACAAACGGATAACACATAATTTTGCAACATTCCAGTTTAAATATCGCTGCATATTCAGAACGTCGAGGCATTTTATGATTTATGATTCACGTGAATATTCATATGATCATTTCAAAAGACATACCATTGTACACATAATTAGTTGTGCTGTGTTTTGATACCTCATTTATGTACGATAATGAAGAAACTTAAGATATATGACCCCTCAAATCTGAGTTGCAGAACTTTTTTTAGGGGTTTATATGTAAGGGAAATGATGCTCGCACTATATGGTGGTAGGAGTTTTAATGAAGGCGTAGACCCTTTTCCGTCTATATTTTGTGCTGTTCAATTCATATTTATTACATATTATTCACCGCACAAGTTTTCTTGTGTAATGTTTTTTTTCCTAAATGTAGTATTTCCGGACGAGATATCTCTCAGTGTGTATCGAGTTGCAAACTTGTGCCCACATGTCCTAGTTTCATAAATTTACGCAAATGTCCAGCTAACCTACTCCATTAAAAGCTTTAATCGCAAAATCATCTAGACGGAAGGGTTCAAATTCTTTACTTTCCTTCGGTTTATGAAATGAGGGTACACATGCATTTTGCAGCATTTGTCGTGATTTTGTCCCCGCAAACTGAAGGTCCCATGTAGTTCGATGCACGATCGATTTTTTTTTCAGAAAATTATACTGAACGATTATATGATAAGCTGCATGTAGGCCACACTAAATCTTCTGAAAGAGGGTTTATGTAGGACAAATCCTGCAGAAGATCACAATTCCTAAATACATATTACGGTACGTCGAGCAGTTTATTTATTGAATTTCCACGAAGACATAATATTATAAGAATATAAAAAATACGGAAGTGCCTATGGATTACTCATTTACAAATTTTACTTTCTCACTGCATGTTTTTGTACAAGTTAGAACAATATCGACCTAGACTTAGATTGAATGCGAAATGAAATGGGGTTCGTTAATCCGAAAATGATTATTTTTACTTAACTCTTTATGCGCCATCCGGGCATTCTTTACGCTGGTAAAACACACTATTCCCATGGGTCATGCAGTATGAAATCTAGCATAAAAGTAGTTGAAGAAGTTTGTTTCATTTTTTTAATTTTAACGAATCCTAATGCTTTTTAGGATTAACGTACGGTATTTCATTGTTTGAAACACGATCACTCTTTATCCTCGGATTAACGAATCCCATTTCATTTTTCGTTTAATCTCAGTCTAGCCCGAAACTGTTCTGACTTGTACAAAAAAAATGCAGTGAGGAGAGTCGACACAGAATCTTCGGAACAAGGAAAATTCGAAATAACGGATTATATAAATAACGTGCGTTCGGAGTATCCAAACCTTTGGATTAACGAACCTTTGGATTAACGGAACCGTAGTTCATTTTGGATTAACTAACCTCACTTCACTTAACGGAAGTTCTGAATAACGAACATCATCCTCCCAATCATGATGATTCGTGTAAGCTTAGTGGCATGACTTTATATGGTGGTACTTAGGGTAGGACGTGTATGTCATTACTAGGGGTCAGTAACATTTGAAGTTGCGTCAGTCGATCAGTCAGTCTGAGAGTTAGGCTTTCTATTCCTTTCAAACCGTAAACTGGGAGAGATGTTTCACACGATCAGCTCACATCTGTGATAAGCGAGACTTTTGGACAGACAAGACTGTGACTGACTGTGACTGTGACTGTGACGTGAAATCTGCGTGTCGAACATTCAGGTGAAAGCAACGTGCACCTGCTCGTCAAAGTCGCACTTGGTACGGTCCCCGTGCCTTTGAAATTAGATGTGCGTAAAAAAATCGTAATTGAACTATTAACATACACACATATAAAAAAAAAGGGAATACTTTGCCTGGCGCAAAAAAAGGTTGTATGCTTCGTTTTATTAAAAATCCTGATAAATTTGACTGCTCTGATAAAAATGAAGTTTGCTATTTTGTATTCATAGTCATCATTCATGACGCAAAACCTGCTTATTATAGATTGTGTATATGCAGTCAGGAAGAAATAGTAATTGTCTATATATCTATGATACATTTCCAAAACTTAAACTCCATTGAGATTTTGAGTGCTTATATTTCAATAATGTGATATGTTTCTGTGTCATTCACGTGTTTTTTTTTTAGTTTCAAGTTGCTTGTTTTGGTTTTATGATGGAATTAATATAATAAAAGGATTAATTGCCACAATAAGAAATTAACTTCATAAATAAGGGTATATTGTTTTGAAAAGCCTGAAGTGCCAACAGAGCTCAATGTTATCCCATCCAGCTAATTCGCCGATTTAATAGTTGCTTGTAAGGAGAAGACACGGAGCTAAATCTCACTTCCGGTGACAAGAGTGTGGCCCGCGACATTTCCCCACAAGTTAATGAAATTTGTTCGAGTAAGGAGTTTAATCTAGCCTGCTGTATTCGTGTTTGTATCGTTAAAGTAACAACCAACTTCATTATAGTGATGGCAGAGAGATGCGAGGAAACACGGCATAAAGCTCGAGAGAGATAGAATAATTAGCCGAATGGCTTTTTTCTTCGCTACAGTACTGAGGCGACTTCTCGAAAAAGGCGCCTTGAAAAGTCGCAACGCAAACCATTACAAAGGCAGCCAGTCGTATAATTGTGATCTTTCCCTCGCATTACGACACGACGCTCTGCGCTAGCTGCACACCGCCGCCACTGAGTGAGTTGTACGAGCCAGCTCTACTCGCTTCACCTTTACAATCTTCAGGGGGGTCGGAGTAAGGGGGGATCGTAGATGGGCAAATGGAGGATCGGAGTGATCGGCGGGAAATACTTTTTTGGCTAATTGGATGAGAGTGCGCACTCACGCGGCTAACGAATCTCCTTCTTCCTGAAGTTTGTAGTGCGAGCAGTGCATGAGAGCGATCCGGGGAGGCCAGAATCCCTAGAAACTCTCGTCTTCACTTGTTGAGCTGGCTGCGCCCACAAGTCCCTAGTCATAGCACGAGTTACATTACGGAGACACCAACAGGACAACTCCCTTCATCTCCGTCTAGTTTTACAGATGCCGTGAAAAACAGAAATAACAAAGGAAAAAATCATCCCACGCGTAACTATGATAATATCCTCTTCTGCGGCACGCGTCGGCTAGAAAGAGAAGCAGTCGTAATCAAAAGTGGGACGACCTCTACCGGAGTGTTGCGAGTTTTCCAAGATACAAGTGTCTCTCCTCTGCGCTGGCAGAACCTCGCGATTATTATTTCTAGTTCGCAGTAACGAAAAACAGGTTGTTCTGGAGAATATCAAGGAGCTTTATCCAATTCTTTTCTTAGCAAGTGTAAAAGACAAAACAAATCTCACACAGAGTCACATACATAATCTGCTACGTTTCGGTGTTTTTATTCAAATATCGTTAAGGTGAGGAGGATTTTTTAGTGGAGAGTTTTCTTGAGGAGGAGTTAACTTCGGCGTTATATCTTGGATCATCTCAGGACAGGTAGTAGCTGGTAGCATCAAACTTTCTTGTATCGCAATGGAAGCAGCAAGACAGTATTGGGTTTTTGCTGTGTGCGTCGTTTTGTCATTGTGCCTTATCTCAAGCAGTGCCACAGTCTTTGGTAAGTTTTTTTTTCTCAGTTATTAACTTTCTTTAAAGTTCGAGTGGTATTTTCGATCAACTGTGGCTTTTCATATTCACAGTGTTGCATAGCTGTTTTACGAGTATTCAGTCCTGTATTTTGACCTAATACCTCTGGGTATGTTGGGGCAGGTCTATAGGATCACATTTTCCTCAGGCACTAGCTTGAAACAAGTTTTAGTACTTACTATTCAGAATCAATAACAGCATCGTGGTTGGAAGTAACATGAAGAAAGGCAGTGTATCTGTTTGTCGGAGTTTAAACGGCTTTCAATACCAAGCCAGGAAAAGCTTATTGACGTTTGTATCATTCAGCTAGGGTACTGTGGGATTAATATGACCCAAGAGCGGTCCACGTATTTGACTTCGAGTCTTCGTGACTAAATACCATATCCATCGCACCTGTAACGTGCGTACTCTTCTCGATTTAATATCTTTACCATTATTCATTTTACCAACCATGTTTTCAAATACATAACATGGACATAGCAAAAGAGATACATAGTGGAATAGGAGAGATGAAGACGGGATGGGTCCATAGTACTGTCCAGGGGTCGTTTTCATGTAACCTTTATACCTATCTCGTTGCTCAACACGCATGTAGCTGAATGTACTTTAAGAACTTGCTAGGCTTAGCCAGCTTTCATGAAGATGGTTCCAGGTTAAGATTATGTGAAGTCACAGATTTGGCTCGTATAAAGTGAAAGGGGGTAACATAGGACATAAATCGTTGTGATATAACAGTTTTAAACCAAGTGCAAATTGTTTTGAAAAAAAGTTTGAAAAGTAAGAAAAGGAATTTTTCTACATGGCAACAACAATCTTTCGATCAAATATGAGAAAGTATTAATTTTTCATTACCAAAAAATTAAGGATTCATAATACATACATTTGTGATAAACATATTATTCAGGTATTGCGAGACTTCTTCCTGTTAGAGGTAGTAGCACTTGTCAATCTTGGTAAATGGTAAAGTTTGAGAAAAAGGGCCTCGTCAATCACGGACCATAGAGCAATACCAAACTGGGATCTGACCCTACAACGCTCGTTTTAAGACTCTTCGAGTTACATCACGCCATATGGTTGTGATGATTTAATTAAACCAACGCAACAGAGATAGGGAGATTTGGTTCTTTACTATTGCTGTTAAGGAACGATAATGCACACTTTAACGTGACTTGCGCATTTAAATTTCTGGGGGGAAATGAACAATGTACAATATGAATAAATATCTCTTACGTCTTTTATTCAATGTATCTGCCTTTATTTGCTCATAGTAACCCAAACACTCTCATGAAAAGTCACCATGCACTTACGCTCATGAAAGAACAACAACGCAACCCTATGTGCATATCAATTTCATATGTGTCAAAACACAATTTATTTTGAGCGGCGGTGTGACATCAATAGGCGGAAGCCCGTGAAAATAATGATCCCGTTGTAATATTAATGAATGGGCGGCTTCCACCACCCTGACTAATCTATCACGCATCACACCTCGTGACTAAAGGCCAATCACCATCGACTTCCGATAATCTAATCAGATCTAATTATCAATAATTTATGATCTGGCAGGCGTGGATGCGTTTGTGTTTTTGTGTGTGTGTGGAGGGGGGGGGGGGGGAGGGGGAAGGAGGGGGTGGGTGGGGTGCAGATGGCTAATGACTTGGGTGACAAGTAAGGAGATGCCTACTGATAAGCGCAGGTACACACTTCTTACTACACGGTAGTACGTCGCCGCTAGCCGAGATATAATCCTCTGCGAAAGCGGATGATTTCCGATCGGTATTTGCGATGACAAGTTCTATCCTTATTTAAATACAGTACTAGATTACGCACCTCTCTTGCAATTCGTTTTTTTTTCATTGATACTAATGGGTAACGTTCACCAAGCCATTTCCTATTTAATTCTTGACTTGCATGTGTAGAGAGATCATTTACATATAGGTTCCACATTTCTTAATTGAATCTGGATCTGGATCATTCCTGTGGAGATCCGTTTCTTCATTTGTCTGGATAAATACATTTCTAAAAGATTGTATACGAAATGAATTGCTTATCTATTTCGTGATTTGTTTTTATCTTACTTTGCCGTCAAAATTCTCCTGTCTGGGTTTGCATGATTTAGTATTATTCTTGGTTTTTTTATTATTGAGCAGGACACGAGACGGGATTCGTTAGAATGATTTTAACGAATTATCATAAAGATTATGAGAGCAATCGAAAACGTTATTCACATCAAGCCTGTTCCTGAGTTTTCCTGTACGATGATATCTCAAATACATATAACTCGTTTTACACGGTAAACTAGTTTGCCTATGAGATATACCAGTCGTGTGGCGTTTTGATGTTTCCGTATTTACATCGGGTTAAATTGGAATCTTTACAAACTCGTGTATTCACGGTATTGATTTTCAGCGATGCATTCAGTGGTCTTTCAGACGTCAACGTCAGAAATCCGCGAAACATTTGACGACAAAAGTTCAATTTGTATTCATATCATTGAATTTCACGATGTGCAGTTTGCCGCATATAAAAAAAAAGCCGTTGGTATCTAAATGCAGATATGACAGGCGTTGATGGACATCTTATGTTCAAAATTGCACGTGAACAGAATAGGATGGGCATGTCCCTCCCGCCTCTCTATCTCTCTCTCTTTCACTCTCTCACTCACTCACTTACTCACTCACCAACTCTTTCTTTCCCCCTCTCCCTCCCCCCCCCCTCTCTCTCTCTTTCTTCCCCCCCCCCCTCCCTTCCCCCCCCCCTCTCTCTCTCTCTCTCTCTCTTTCTTTTTCTCTCTCCCTCCCTCTCCGCTCTCTCTCTTTCTCCCCCTCTCTCTCTAGCTCCACTTCTCGCTCTGCCCTCAATTTTTTTCTTTCTCTCGCATAAAGACATAGATAGACACACACGCACACACACACACACACGTAAACATGCGCATACACACACACGCGCGCAATTATCCTCCTATCCTTTCTCCCTCTCTCTCTCTCTCTCTTTCTTTCTCTCTCTCACTCTCTCTCTCTCTCTCTCGTTTCCACACACACACACACACACACACACCCTTACACACACACAGACACACACACATCTACTTGATCTACACATCTAACTCTGCATTTATAAATCGTGAACATTATATCCTTCTTTCTTTCCTTTCTCTCCCCCTCCCTCTCTCTCTCTCTCTCTCACTCTCTCTATTGTTTACATACTGTCTAGTCACGTCTAGGCATGCCTTTACGCGTGATCTCTTTCCCCTATCACATTTTGATATATGTTTACAGTCAGCAGTGGAAACAATAAACATTCGGGGTACATGGTCGTTAAAATGATAACTTAATTAATTGAGAGCGCCGTACAATATGTTGTTGCCATGGAAATTTGACATCTCAATGAACAATCAATTATTTAATATTGATTTTATGAATAGAACTCTCGAAGATTTCTTTTCGGCAAAATATTGAAATGCTTCTGGAATAAGTGCAGGCCTATCTAGCTTAAACACAATGTTACAATGTGTAACAATCAAAGTATTTTACCAAGCAATAACTAAGGGCTATACGCTTATTTCAATATTTTCAGACATGCTACATAGTCTCGACATGTATATGCGTTAATTCCTCTTTTTTGATTTTCATCACCATTTTGTAGCGTTGCTCTGGCTTGCTCTCTATTAGTGAGTCTGTTTGTGTGTACGTTGGATTCTGTGCTACACACACACGGACTCATAGACTTCCCCATTTGTTCTTTATATAATCGTACAGACACGATATCAATAACAAGGCTGTCTCGATGATCAACATGATAAATGCAATACGATCGCCATGGACATAAAACATAAATCAAAGGCGTCGTCGATAAAGAAGCGACGAAATACAAAACAGATCCAAAGTAATGCCTGAGGGAACGATTTCACGCATTGAAATCATATCTTATAGTAGTTTTTTAAAACATTAGATTTCGTGTTTTGTATATCAAGTGACTTTTTTTACAATTTATTGCAAATGGTCTACTTTTGCTTAACTCATTCAGTCCTGGAGCCTTGTCTTTTTAAATGAGCCTTTTCTGGATTTCAATTGACAACACTGTAAAAAAAAATGCCACAATGTCATCCGAAAAGGGTACATACTTTCCAATGTAGATTTAAACAAAATATTTCATAAAAGCTGGCATATAGAGCAATATAGTGCCAATCTATTCGTGATATGGGCATTTCCTTGATTTGCCAAAAAGAGTAAATGATCAGTTCATGTTTATTTCGTACTTTAAAATCAAACCTTAAGTGGTGCATATCACTAAAGAAAAAACATTTAAGAGTTGATTTAAACAGTTGAAGCCCCAAACCACAAGTGTTAATATCATACCGACACAAATGCAGTAGTTATGGTGACTAACTGAATAGACAATCTCAAAAACCATTGCAATGGCCATAATTACGCTGTTTTAAGTCAAACGAGATACCAACAATGGATTTGGTTCCTGTACCTCTTCAAAAACCATTTGGAAAGACATGTGCCATGTGGACATTCTTTTAGAAACACACAACCAGCTAGTGGCTTTCTCCAATCAATATCGCTGCTCTTTTGGCCAGACATTTCAAAAGTATCTTAACATCCACGTTTAAGACAATTAATGGCCGCCAGTTGCTCAATAAATGTTTGTTGGGTTTAGGTATGGATGTAATGGTGCCATGTTTTTGTGAAACTGACATACCTTTCAGTTATTTTCATATATTAAATTTGAGAAATAAATACGTGTTTTTTTTTAACATCAAAGGCCAGAATGCTTCAAAAATTCCATTGTTAACCCATCCGTTCCCGGCGTTTCGTTCCGCTTCATGTTCATCATTTGAAACATAGCTTATGAGCATGTAATTTGTCCTTCGCCGAGGACCTTTTCAACCTCTGTCAATAACGTCTTTATAATCTTCAATCCCTGCAATCTCTCTATTTTAAAACGATGTAAAAATTACTTTAACAAATATATTTCACCTTGTCATTAAGCCGTTCATCTAATAACAAAACATCAATTGTTTAATTTGCCCTTTTTCCAATGACAAGAAATATTTAGTGTTCATTTTCTCTGCTCATACCACTTACGTCGTGATATCAGAAAAATAATCAAAGATTTTATACAGCTCTTGTTTTTACACCCCTTTCTTTTTCTTAAGATCTTCGTGTTTTCTTCTCTTTCATCAATTTTTTATTCATTCCTTTTTCAACTTCTTTTGAAATTAATCTTAAAGTGCAAATTCACATAACTATACACAGATAGGACAACTAGTAAAAAGCGTCCATTTGCATTTTTAACCGAATCGAGCAGTTTGATAACAGGTTTCTTTCTAATTATTATACATAACTTTACTCATAGCCGTCCTATGACTAAACATAATTTCTGATCTTACTTGATTTCTCGAATCTTATTTATCTTTTTCCGTAGAATGAGTTTCTTGTAAAAAAAAATATGTCTTCTTCTTTTTTGTTTAAAAAAAGTAGCGCTTTCTCGCTCAAGTCCCTAATTCTATTGATATTATGCATCATCAATCCTAAGTCCATTTTAGGAGAGTACTCCCTTCAAAAATACCACCGTCAAAGCTTCATGTTATACAGGCACATCAACACCTAAACAGCAAAACAAAAAAAAAATCATTACAAAAACCGTCTCTATGATTGACAGTAACAAAGGTTTCAGGATGTCGTCCGGCTTCATGTTTCATCTTTTTCTTCGAAAGCCCTCAAGTTTCTATTTGTTCACCGAGAGATCAACCCTTATTTCTTGCATCCTCCATTAGGATCCACATTCATTTCATCTTTTTCACCCCACCTCTTTCTTGTTTTCATTCTGCCCATCTTTGTAGAAGATTCTAGCAGGGTACATGAAGTACACCACTCTATTCGCATTTTCCTGCCTCAACTTCCTCTTGATGTGGATCAATTTCTTCCACTGCTCCCGGCTTTCCTTTAGCAGCATCTCATCTACGTAGATCTGGTGGTCTCCATTGTGCTTATATGGCTTATCCATCAGGAACCGGCGGGCGTTGGTCAGGATCGTGCTCTTGATTAAAGGCAACAATAATCGGTCTAGGCTGGGTGGGGTATGTTGAGTCTAGGGATTTCCACTGCGATATGCTATTTCCATAATCATATCAGTTTCTTGAATCTCCCCGTGCGAAATTGCAAACGATTTGTTGAATTCTCACAGTTTTGTTCTTCCAACCCTTAAAGGAAACCCTAGAACACCAGTGTTTTTCTCATTTATGTAGCTGCCAAATCAACCACAAGCTCGCAAAGTTGATCACTGTCTTTTTCTTGAGCACGAAGCTTCTCTTTCAGGAATCCTGCTATCCTACTTCTTGATCTCGTTTATGTTATGTTGTCTAACTCTTTTTGTATTGTCTATATATTTAAGCGTTCTGTAAATTCTAGAAGTTCGTCTGGGACAGATGCACTTTACCTTACTATTTCCTTACATGGGCGCTCTCCGTGGTCATTCTCAGTAACTGCCCTGGTCACTGCAATACGCCCACCGGAGTGACCCGGGCAGAGTCAGCTCCTCGCTGCTCTTATCATAGGCTTCATTTCTGTCACCGCACTCCTATGAATTGCCACGTTCTTCACTTATTTCCATGTCTGAAGATGCTAAATCCGTTCCAACAGTTGATACTTTGAGATCTTTATTGAATCGTTCTCTTTCTCCAATAAGCTCTTCTTGGCATTAATTTTGAGGAGTTAACCGAAGCAAATAACAAAACAACACGCATGTGAAACTAGCAGGGTGTCATCCAGAGTCCAGTCCCATTTCCTTGTCGAAGACGGCGCGGAGACGCGACCTCCAGCAGGTCATCCACTCGTCCCTATGCCACTTAAAGTCAAGGAAGACCGATTTCAAAAGTCATAAAACTCGGCAGGAATCAACATTTTACCCTCACGATTACGTATAGGCCTACGACATATCGCAGTCATAGCTTCATACTCATTTTCATTAAAAGTTAAAGATAAAATCAAGCAAGGATGCCCCTGTTAACACTTAAAACACCCCGTTTCCTAGCGACCATGGTTTCCATTCGTATCCCCTATGACAACGCTCAATACATGTATGTATCGTAAAGCGGAAAGCCGCTCGCCTTGACGCATCATTGGTAGATTCGAAAATGTGTGATATTACGTATTGTGTAATGTGTATCTCCTTTAAAAGAGAATGAATGATATCTCAATTTATTTTGTGTCATCGACACATGTGCGCAAAATGTGACATTCATGTCCAAAACAGTTACTCAATCTTGCTGATTAGATATTCACCATGCAGAGCGCATATAGTGCACACAGTGTCCACACTATGCTAAACTCTTTCCACAAGGACAATACTGAACATAATGTGAAAGACCTTCTAAGTATTGATAAGTAAAGTGGTCATAAACATCTCACAGAATGCGACACCTCCTTATAACGTAACTACCCTGTGGAAGAATATTTATATTATGAACGTTTAAATATATCGTGTGAATATATCTTTAAGGTGTGTCCTCCTCGTGAGGGTGCAGCTTCCTATGTGAAATTTAAACTCAGCATTGAGAGAAAAAAATCAGTGTGTAATCTCGTGAAAATACTGCTCACTGCACTGCAATAAATGATTACTTCAATAAAATCAGAGCGAGCACAAAACGGTGGCTAGGTCAACATCAAAATATCAAACTTAATAGGTAAACAGTAATGAATTGAAAGGATGGAATTGAACTGATATCAACGGTTCTATTTAGGCCAGCGCAGATGACACGATCTGGTCAGTCGTGAGATTCTAGGTGACGTCATATTTTCAGTCGTGTTGCTTGCAATGGACTTCAGTCCTGGCAGTCCTGGCAGTCAGCCAGGGCACCCACGATTGTGTACAATCCAGAAGAAAGTAAATAGTCAGATGTCATTTCAGAGATAAACGAATTAATGACAAATATGACTGGCACCTTTTTAAATCAGCTACATTACCTCGATCTATGTATCGAAGGCAAAGTAATTAGTCTCAGGCGCACGCCATTAATCTTCAGACAAATGAAGCCGATACGCCAGGGACTTCTTTAAATCATTTTTTCTCTTTTACTTATCGATGCCTCTTGACACGATTAAAAGAAGACGTGATATCAGGATGGAGCATAGTTTCAAACAATTAAAGTTACTCCCAAGGGTTTTCCGATAAGATAAATATTAAGATAAATATTAACAAAACGCCACAAATGAAGATAAATAACAATTACAAAACGATCACGCCCTTAACATTACAAAGCGTACGCGATTGCGTCACATTCACCTGGATGTCACACAACAGTTACAATCCCATTTGCGCAATCTAAAACTCTTTATATTCCACAAACTAAGAATGTTGCTATATGATTGGTCAAGAATTGATCACGTGATGAAGCGTAGTTTTTCCCATCTGATCACCTGAGCAGAAAAGTTCGTTACACTGTAGGTGATAGTACTTTTTTGAGAAGGAAAGTTCGTTACACTCTAGGTGATAGTACTTTTTGGTTTCGCTGATCTCTTCACTCCTCACAGTCCTAACGCGTGATCAATATTTTGAGTACGCGCGAAATAAAAGTGCGTAGCTCGGACTATCGGCGCAGACGACACCGCGGTGCGCGCGCGGAAATTAAAATTTTTGGTTATAGCGCGCTGCGCCGCGCGCGTACGGTACGTACAAAGCAGTGCAAGCCTTCCATTTCCCCCACACAGTATTTCACCAAAGCAAGTGTGCAATTCTCTACCACCTCGTACCAAAATTGACCTAGAATTTCACTTGCCTGTAATTTATTACAATTATGAAGTGTATTCTCGGAGGATCTATGTTCTCACCGATACCGCACAGGTAAGAGAATTTCGATTACTTCTTGCTTTTCCGTCAAAATCTTACAAATTAGCATCACCATGTCATGGTGTTTGTTTGAATTTGTAGAGTCTATATAGCAACGTACACAAAGTCAATTTGCTTCCGGGTTTCGGAGCGTCGCGTGAATATGTAGCCGCACCGACACGAATGCTTTTGTACGTTAAATTGTCATTTATTTTATAGATTGTTGGTATCAGATGTGGAATATAAAGCAAATAATCAACTTTTGGTTTCAGGCAATGAGACGAACTATCACTTCCTCGGCGATCTGAATGTATACGCTATCTTTCCTCAGCTAAAAGCTTCGGAAAGATAGCTACATCTAGATCGCCTCGGAAGTGATATTTCGTCCCATTACCTTCACCGAC
Source organism: Arbacia lixula (assembly GCA_963669155.1). Lineage (NCBI taxonomy): Eukaryota > Metazoa > Echinodermata > Echinoidea > Arbacioida > Arbaciidae > Arbacia > Arbacia lixula. Next base: position 12,186,695 of record OZ022576.1, on the reverse strand, counting down.
GTTGATTATTTGCTTACTATCGAAAATAAGGGGTGGGGAGAGGGGGAAGAGAGTGATAAATGGTGGAAAGGAAGGGAATGTTCAAAGAAAGACAGAACTAGAGGAGATTTAGCATGGTTAGGGGAGGATAAAAGAGCGAGGGGGAGGGAGAAATATGCTTACAAATTATATGGTGAAAGAGATTCTCATCGTCGCCTGTCGGATCGTTATTCTGATATTCGATCTAAGCTCAATCAGACAGGCTTTCTCCTTGCATCATGTTCAACTTTGCTTCAACACTTTTAACGTTTATTGTCTATTCAGCGCCAGTTGTTCATATTTGCTGTGGAGCCATATCGAACTACAGAATCATGAATGAAACCATAATGCAATGGCAGAAACGCGACTTATACAACTCAAATCCTCTATGTCTAATAATAATCCTGAGAAACATAGCTCTGTCCTTCGAACGCAGAAAATGCGATGCCAACACAACACTTGTCCAATTCACATTATGAAGACTTGTGAGACGTCAGATGAATATCCAAAGATGGATTTAGACGGCAAGTGAAGAATTGTCATACAGTCAGTATATCTATTTTTATCCTTATATTATCAAAAGTCTTGCTGAGAAAGACAGGGTCAAGACAACAACAAATCTAACACGATGAAAGCAGTTACATATACTTGCAATTACAACAGATGATACGAAGAACCCCTAATCAAAGATTTCATCGAAGCACGTCACAACTAGAATTCATTGGGACAACCTCTCCACCAGAGAGACGGTATTTTCGTGAGTGCTAATACTTTTATCGCGATATATGAAATGTCATGTCTTTGTGTTATTCCTGTCAGCTCGGATATCAAACCAATATAATACGATTATATTGCAAAGGGTTAATCATAAATAAAACAAATACACCATGGTGAAGACAATGTGCGTTGATACTGTCAGTAGAGTAAACACGCAGTCACTGTTCAGAGGTTATCGTTAAATCCTGGGGGTGTTTCACCAAGCTGTTCTTAAGCTAAGAACAACTTAACACACGACGACTGGTTACCCCTTCTTTTGCTCCATCAGATACACCCACTTTGTTCATTTTTTTTAACATAGTGGGACTTAATATCTAACAATCCCAATCAAATTTGACAAATCGTAAACTTTGTATTCAGACACTTGTTAACAACAATAATATAAATTTGTTAACATCAGATTTGAACTTAAGCTACTGGTAATACAAATCATTGAGAATCTTAATTAGCCCAAGAAATGGTCATCAGTCGTGTGTAAAGTCATTCTTAGCTTAAGGAACACCCCCCCCCCCCCCCCCCATTCTGATCATGCATTTTCCATAAGGTGCATGTGCTGACCTCAACACTTTATTTCAGTTACAGAGACTATGGAGTCAGTGAACCCAGTCTACACGGATCACTGGCTATGAAGCTCACATGTGTGTAAGGATAGTGAGAGAGGGGGGAGCCGGCGCAGAGAAAGAGAGGGAAAGAAAGAGGGAGAGGGAGAGAGAGAGAGAGAGAGAGAGAGTATGAAAATGCGCACGCACACTCACACACAATACACATGCGAAGGCGCGCACACATAACGAACGTGCACACATTAGCATTGAAAGTTTTCTATCAATCGCACTGAGCTATATGCAGATATATCAGTCCTTACTTTCATTCTATGCCTGTTTTTCCTCCGGAAATATGATATCTCACGAAAAGCCGTTCATTTTGTCACGATGATTTTTTTTTTAAAGGAGACCATGCAAGTGAAAGCGTTAATATCGCCCACGTGTTCCGTCACTGCCAGAGTGTGAAGTACACGCAGCTCATTGGAGATGACGTGCCACTTCCCCCACACATCATAGCGGTACTATGATCGGTAAAGGCGCCTCAAACTAACCCAATAACAAGTATTCTGTCATCCGTCATGAAAAGGTTATAACAAATGTCCAAGAACAATACCATTTATCCAATACCAGTTGACCAGTTATCCTCCTCTTGGTGTCTCATTTGTACTATATTTCATTTGTTGCCCATTCCAAAATATTTCAGCATTCATCACAACCATATTATATATGATAACATTATTTCGATCATTGGTATTCAAACACACAATACTAATCTTAAATGTAATTTCTAGAAACACGTTGTTTTCTATGTGAATTTCATATGAACAAAAAGTGAACCTCAGCGGTCACATGGCTCGTATGTGCAACTTTAACAATCTTGGTGTCAAACATATGCGGGAAAAATGAACAGGGGTTATGACCATGTTATTCCGCATGATGGCTTAGATGGTGAGATATATATATAAAAAGCAGATGGGTTAATCAAATATTCCCCTCCCCCGCCCACAAACACACACATTCTCTCTCTCTCTCTCTCTCTCTCTCTCTCTCTCTCTCTCTCTCTCTCACACACACACACACACACACACACAAACACACATACACATACATATTCCTGGAATGATAGTGTTACACTCTGAAAAGTTGGAAGCCGTTCATTACTGCAATTCACTGTAAACATATGGAGAATCATTCAGCTAAAAAAAAATATGCCAACTAGTAATTCACATTCGGGAATCGTGGTTGAATTGTCAAGATCTGACAGCTTAAAAATGTATGGTGACGCAAAGAAGACATATTTGCTGGAGCTGTCATTCACTAATTCAGAATGTTCATGCATCTTATCTCATGTCAGCCATAGTTCTTTCTTTCATTTCAGACGTGGCATGCAGTTGACCACGTTTTTCCGTCTTTATTTCTTTTCACAAACATCACGACTCATAACCTTCGATTGCCCGCCACTTTCATGCTCTCTGCACGATGTATTCACAACGCGTTTCACCCATTCACGTGGCTTACTCGGGGAAACCGGGGTGAGGCATTGACATGATTACGCCTACCTTATTATCGCTCACAGAAGAAAAGAAACTGCTCACAAAAGGGCGTTCAATTATATGCATTCGTCGCCGCGCGATCGGTTCTGACAATAAGCACCGTCGATGAATTCTCAAAATGACGTTACCATAAACGAATATGAAGAAAGCGTGCCTATGTGATGACTTGTCATATTCTCACAGAAATGCAATGGAGGTGAACACGGTGAAACAAATGAGGCACTAGTGGAGCATTACAAGTCTCACCTTGAGACATTACGCGTGAAAGGGAAAGCTGCAATACAGCATCGATTCATTTATATACATTCATTTCCTATTCCTCCAACACTGCTATATCAATTTCCTCCACCAATTCAACATTTCGCGTTTCTTTCCCTCTTTATCCTTGCCAGAGCATACTGCGCATCCCATTCATAAACCGCAGGTGTGGAATCCCACCTCACTCCCTGTACATACGAGTTTCATTGTGGCGATGAAAAGGACTTGATACGTCCAGTTGTTTTATGACGCCTGGCACGCTCAATCTATTCCCAGCTTATTCACAACCACCTAACTGCATAGTAACGCGTTATCAAATTCAATACCATGGCAATACAGTTTCAGTCGATGAAACCAAGGATGTTTAAGCACATGGATATCCATCAGCCGTTTAATTAATGCAGATTCATTGTACTCTCCTTCTAGTCACAAAAGAACCATTCGCAAAGATTTTCTCTTTGATCTCGATGTTCAATGCTGCCGATTCTCTGGATGAGTTTTGCCTCCATTTGACGTATAAACAAAATCGGATGCGCAGAAGAATTTGGGGAAATATTATCATCCCATATGCTTGCGCAGTTGTGACATGTAATACCTACGATGCATCAGTAAAGATTCAATCGAGGAATAGTGTTACAATATGGCAAAAAGGCTCTAAACGTGATATGAAGTGGCATAAAAGTCTCAATTTCACAATGTTCCGCATCATACCTGCTTATAAAATTGCATGAAACGTTACTTTCAGATATTTTCCTTTCGGACAAGTAACATGAAAAACGCGGCCAACCGCGCCCAAGCTAGTATTTCCATCTCAAAAAGTATCAAATTTCGTATTCGCTCGTCCTTTTTAACTACGTAAGAAGCACTTAGTGACAAAATCAAAAGTTCAGCAACGAAAGCTGAAATGTATGCATGTATAGGAGTGCGTATGACCTATTATGAAATCCAGGTGAACGTGACGCAATCGCGCATGCATCAAATTGTTGAGAGCAGTTGCTAGTCATGAATATGAAGTGGCGGCCTCAAACCTTGTTCAAAGCGATGTATATCCATGTGCTTAAACATCCTTGGCATTCCCAAAGGTGGTTTAAGTTTATACTTGTACTAAACCTGGACAAATAAAACATTAAACCTCGTTATCGATTCAATATCATTGAGTTTTGTCCTGGGAATCGCTATGTATATTGAGTTTGTCCACATAATAATTACAGCGACTAGTTGAAGTAATCCACTCTTGTGATTCTGTGAAGAAAATGATTTTGTGACAGCATCAGATATTTGCACTTCACATAGTTAGTCCACATTCAGTATGAGGTGTAGGTAAAACTACCGTTGTGAAAACGGTCTATCTATTCCTGCTACTCGGAAAACCTTGGACAAGTTTTTAGGTTGCCATATTACACAATAACAGAAAACATCGGCAACGACGATTATGAAAGCTTAGAGTTGTTGTGTTGGATGTTAAATTCCAAGTATATCACGTTCGCTTTTTGTAAAGACTCTATATAACAATATAACATTCTTGAAATGATTTGTATCGATTTAAATGAACTGCTGTCATTGTAGTATATGACACAACAATCTTCAAAGCGATACGATTCCATTTAGGGGTATCCCTGGACGATTTGTAATAAAGCGTATAAGGGTGCGCTAATTAAACAACGCTTGTGCCAAGAACTTGCCATGGAAACCGATCAGCTATTGTTTTCCGGCTTGATTTAAATGTATCTTGAATTGGACACGGTCTTTTCCAAGTCTCTATGGACAAATTCGAACAAACTGGATCCATATCTTCATGTCAAAGTGCGTCATTACGAGCTTGCTGTGGTTTCCAAAAAGAAAATATAGAAACATGTAGTAAAGGTCCGTCTACATGGGATGCGCAAGTTTGCACAGTGCATCAGGTAGATGCGCCACAGCAATGCGTTGCGTTAATATACCATTGATCTATTCATTTACCTCAGTTTATCTCAATGAAAAGATAGACTAAGTCCAATTTTAATGTAATTTGGAATTGAGGAAGAGCAGCAAAGCAGCACAGGGGGAAAGGTCCGACGTATAATGCTGAGAAGACACCCCATCGACACAAAATCAATAAATAGAATATACAACATCCTCCCTTTCCCTCTTCCTTTTTGCATTTGGCAAATTTGTATTGAAAACATATGAAAACGTGAAACACTGAAAAGGAAAACGAAACCTTGGAACACTCGGTTTGTTTATCACGTGGTCATGAATTTCAACCATAAACCGTTGATTGTATAAAGCAAGCTTCAAGAACATGGACAAAAGTGTGCTACCCGGAATACCATAGCATGCTTTTTACTCCCCTCTTTGAAACCTTATGTATCTCCCCCCCCCCACCCCCTCCCAATTCATTTTTACTCTAATGTGGCAACTTTTACTTTTAAATGGTTTAAAAAGAGGAATCATGAATCTAAACAATTGTTCTCATCTAATCAATCAGTGAAGGGAAATTTTGAATGGATAAAAAGTAAATTGAAAAGCCAGGTACCCGCAATTACGTAAAGCTTTTCAAAATGGAGTCTCAATTAATGAATTTACGCAATAAACTTTCAGGACAGAGCTAGAAAACATTAATGTTACTTAAGCTTGTTTGATAGTAAAGGGAAATTTTGAATGGATAAAAAAATAATTTGAAAAGCCAGGTACCCGAAATTAGGTAAAGCTTTTAAAAGTATATATTACTGAAGCGTGTTTGATATTATCTCCCATAAGCGGTAAATAAAAAGTTGTTTTTCTTTGAGAAATTCAAGTCGAGCAATTTCATCTGTGGCTTACCTTTGTTAATGGATTTTTTGCGGATAATCTATACCATGTATTTGAATGAGAAGGAACATCTCGTTGTTCAATTAACGGATCAAATTCCTTGGTATTCCGTCTGAAAAAAAAAAATCATTAAGCCTTAAAATCAAACTAAAGAGCAGTATTGAGCTCCAATGCTGGAAAGATTGGACAAATTATGCAAATAAAAATTGTAATCTGTATGCATCTATTTCACACGATCATGGGTCACGTATTTTTTTCACGTATTTGTTTGCGTGTTCTTATTCCCATTATCGAATATTTGACAAATGCTGTAAACTGGGGAATCTCCGAAATTGAGTTAACTTATCTCTTCGGATCTGCTAGATTTTCTGTCTGAGTTTTAAGAAGCGTGTGTCTTAGTAATGAGACTTAAGGAATTCGAATTAACCGTGTTCAGAAGGTTTGACGACGGGCGGTTTTTAACCAACTTTGAGGAATCTGTACCAAATCGATGAAAGTTGCATCGATCACCGATAGCCCGGATATCGATAGTCCAGAGAGAAAAGAAAGACTATCTTTGTCACGAAATAGTACTTTTCTTCCCTCTGAGCTCTTTTCCTGCAAATAGTATATCTATTTGTGGTCATGTGGCACCCTTTCAACCAATCAACGAACTGGAATATATTAATGAGGGATATAATCTAAATTATTGTAGCTTTATTGTTATGCATGACTATTCTTTCATCATTATCGATGTATATGCGAGAAATATTTTATATATCATACTCTCGTATGTTATTAGTTACGTTCTTACACTATCCATTGCAAATAAACGACTTGTCAAAATTTTTTCAAATTACACTTACACAGGACTATTTTAGCTTTAGTTTTCGGTGTTTTAAACCAAAAATAAATGGGATGAAATGGAGGTAGAAGAGGAGGGTGGGTGGTAATTGAGAGTTTGACCTAGTCACAAAATAGTTAGAAAGAAAAGATTATAATTTTCACTTTTCCAAGCGCTTCCAAACTCGCCCGTAACAAGTGATATGAGCAATGTATTCTATCTATCGTGACATTCAAGATGACACCTTAGTGCCGCTCTAGTTCGCTCTGAGCACGAGACGCTACTTCGATCACGTGAACAGGGTTGATGTCTTCAGACATTTGTGCGAGGATTCCAAACATGCCCTCCCACACACAATCGGGTCACAAGAACGATCAGTGATAGCATGTTCAGGAATGAAAAATCCCCTTTTAAAGAATATCTCATCAGCAGGAAAGTGTCACAAAGCAAAGGAGCAGACGTAAAATGAGACAGCAAAAGTACTCTAAAATGGAATGATGTATGTTACTTGTCCATCGCTCGTCTGCACTGCAGCATTCGAGGAAGAGGGGGGGGGGGGATAGTGAATTAACAACCACCTGACCCATCACGTGATTCTGTCATCGTCACGTTATCTATACGATGTAGGTAGAGTACTGGATCCCCCGCGTCATACATGTTGTCATTAGTTTTTACTTTGAAGGCGGATAAGAATCGTACTCGCGTTGGCAATGCTGCTTTTCGGTATGTACACCATTACTAAATCCCTCTTGGTAAATCGCCATTGTGTTATGTTATGACAAGCCATGTCTTAGAAGTGTATCAGTTTGTTATTTCCCTCTTCATTCGATCACATCTCCTACATTTTAATCCGCGAACTCTCGCTTTATGTTGCATTGATAAACGTGACATGTGACTTGTGTTCAAGTAGTGTGGTTTATTCTATTTCAGTCGACAACAGAAAACATAAGGATGGATTTCAACTAAAATTCTGATTTTATACCCATCGGTTCGGACCGCTAGAGTACGAAAAAGTGAATAACTGTTCTAATTGGACCATCCTCCGCAAATATAAGCTGATGATTATATGCCAAGAAGAATAAGATGACAAGTTATAAACCGTTAAAAATGTATCTTGGAGACGCAGCTTAAATTTTTTTTTAATTTAATCCGATCAATCGGCCATTACTTTTGTCAGATGCGTCCCTGAAATAAACCGTAGAGGTTTAACCGACCTCTATAGGTAATCCCGGCAGACCAAGTGTGCGATGTTGGGCATACTCCAAATATACCATTATGACCTAGTAATAGGGACGCCCTCAGATACTTAAATTGAAGATAGCTTAAATCTCAATGAAGTGTACATTGTTAAGCTAGCGGATGTCATTTTTTATTTGGTGCACGTCCTGTGAAATTTCACCCGATTATATTGTTGCAACAATTCTGTCAATTTTAAATTCTTCTTTGATTGCTTGTCATCGTTTGTGATTACTTAATACACACATTTAAAGGTTTTAAAAAGCAAAATGAAGTCGCGTATTCAGAGAAAGATTTAAGATATGTCAACTGGTGAAATTCCACAGAACTTGCGCTTAAAACAACTAACATCATCCAATTTATAGTCGTGATTTATTTTTTTAAAAATTGAAATAGCCTTCAATCATAAATATTTTAATGAAAATGTGGTGAAAGGGTGTATCGAGGGGATCGATGCAGATAGTGGATGTATAAAGTATTGAACATTTCAGTGATCGGTACTTGCACGTTAAAAAACATGGTAGACTTTATTGTCACTCGTGTAGAAGCTGGCACAAATTACAAAAATGCAAGCTTTTTATACACACTTTTGTTAAAAAAAAAAAAAAAGCTCACGATTTACAATAACAATGCCATGAATTGGCAAACAAATCTAATTTACTGTTTGCGTAAGGAAATTTATATCATTTACTGTTTGAATGGTCAAATTCGAAAAAAAAAAACTTTTTTGAGAGATGTGAAAATGTAAGCGGGTATTTTCTTGTTTAGTAGAGTGTCTAGATATTTGCGATGTAAGTCATATTTGAGTGGAGAGATTTATAATACAACTAAAAGCTATTATTTCTAAAGTCGTAGAAATCGCAAATCCTTAATTACTTTCCAGATTATGAGTTGATCTTAAGATTTCTGCTGTATTTAGCTCTGAAATCTTATGAGTGCTAGCTAGTTTTCAACAGACGACAACGACAACTACAATCGTTTTTAGAAAGCTTTGTAAGCAGACAAAGTTAAAGAAACTATTTTAAAAGAAACATTGATCCAAGCAGTTGATAATTCATATATAATATTCCATTAGAAAGGTCTATCCCCCTTGTAGGCAGAGCGTATAAGGTTGCGTAAATGCCATGACAGGTAAAACGAATTACTGTTTCCAAACTAATTTTCAAAATTTGTGCCTTTTAAAGTATTTTTATTTTTATTTTTATTCTACAAAAACGTGCAATAAGAATTGTTAACCACGCCGAGTATTTATCTCACACAATTGATCTTTTCAGAAATAACAAAGTTTTGAAATTGATTGACTTGTTTAACTATAATGTTGGTATTTTTATGCATAAACTTTCCACTAATGAGCTTCCTGAAGTCTTCCTTCAAATGTTCACTAGAAATAACTCTGTTCATAACTATCCAACCCGGCAACATGACGCTTATCACCTTCCACGTACTCGAACAATTTTTGCACAAAAAACAATTATGTTTACAGGGCCCAAATACTGGAATGATCTCCCCCAAGATGTCAGTGGTTGTGTATCATTATATCCATTCAAACGTAAACTTAGAATGCATCTATTGAATAGTTACTCTACGTAAGCTCATTGAGATTCTAAACTTTTGTGTATAATGTTCATTTCCATGTGTAATTTACATAATGCCTTGCTGTTGCACGCATCCGAAATCCTGCCCGATACTGTTTTTCACTCGTTCTCTATATATGCTCATGATTTCGTAAGCGCGGCAGCAGCAGGCATTGTTCTTAGCACCTCATTGCAGCTGGCTGGTGGCTACTCAATACATAGTAGGCCGATAACGCTATAACATTCCAATGTTACGAACTGTTATTCATATCAATCTGAACTTAATTTGACTGTTGTTCATCCGAAATACATATAGTTGTAGTACGCAGACTGGATTCCTTAGGTATTGTAATTTACGCGTTTGCATAATATCTCGACACGTTGTATCATATGAAGACAGCATCAAAAACTCAATCGGATAATTATTGACGTGCTCTTGATTGTTTATTCAAGCTATTAAGTATGTGTAAAAATCTCCTTGCATTCTCATAGCCCTAAATTCACAGGTTAAATCTTGTTCACTTATATATGAGAAGTATCTGTTTTACGTCCTCGAAGAATTTGTGTTATTTCTTGTTTTAGTTTGGTCCTAAGTTGCATCCGTACTCTATATCTATTTATATATACACCAATTTTACCGGGACTTACGCCTATCAAGCTTGCTTCTAGTAGGTCCCATCATATTTCTCTCTCAATTTCCATCTTATCATATATTGTATATTTATGTTGTATTAAGTTGTACATCCAAGTTGGATATTGTATATTATTTTGTTTTGCACATTGTATTCATCGAGAAGTATGAAAATAAATTGAAAAATTGAAAAATAATTAATGGATGTAGTGACATTCATGATTATTTTTGGGCGGTTCGTCGTAAATAAAGGTCAATACCTGCCGACCCTTACAACGACAATATTATTATCAACATCACGGTCTAGTCCGATGAATCAGATGAATTCTGTACTCAAATTTGTGATACGATTTTATTGTACCGGCAAGCGGACAACCTCATTGTGAGTAACATTTTTCATTTTGCACTTTAAAATGAAGCAGAGCCCGTTTAATTTATAATAAAGTATATTCTCATGTGTTTTTTTTTCAATTTTAAGTCACTGTTAAGTTTCATATTTTTTACAAACCTTACCTGTTCTTGTCATGCTTGTGGCTCATACAATGTTTTATCTACATTCATCTTGTCTGCACAAGAGATAAACTACCTTTATCAAATGAAAAGACGCTGCCAACATTTCTTGCATTAATCAGATGTTAGTTGGAGTTTTTGAAACAGGTTTACCATAAGTCTTGGTGTAGACAGCAATGTCTCATTAGACGCTGTAGCGGCTAAAGTGTGTATGATGTCTACGCCCTCACATTAACCACCTTAAGCTGTTGTTTTTGATTGATTGCATAGGCAACGCTCCCACAATTACTTAACGTTCCTGTAAAAATCTGAATAATCCAGTACTTGTCACGGTCTCCTCGTTCTACAGTATGCATGTAACAAAAATAACAATTTATATGAATGCATATTATTGAGATATTAACACATTAACACATATTAACACATTGAGATATTAACATTGAGACATTGAGATATAAACACATGTGTAGGTCATGTAAATACATATGTTTACCAGTGACATACGTCCATTGAAAGATATTGGACCATTGGGGCCTACTATAGATTTAATGCTCCAAGTGATCAGACAGTGAGTATATATAACTTTTTGTGCAACCAAATGAAATATTCAAGCATGGTTTGATAACGTCAAATCGTTTATTTGAATTAAAGTGGCATTATTAACTATAATTCATATTAGTGTTTATGTTCTTATGCTGGTGCATTCATTTCCCTGCTAAAGCTCCTATCATTTGATAACACCCATTCTTCTTCTTCTCTTCTTCTTCTTCTTCTTCTTCTTCTTCTTCTTCTTCATCTTCTTCTTCTTCTTCTTCTTCTTCTCTGTTTTCATTCAAGACTTACACAATCCATATTTTAACGGCTTTATTAACCTTCGAGTACATAATAATTTTTTATAAGTGTACTTTGAGTCAACATATTGCAAATGAAAAATAGCTAAATAAAAAAAGGTATAAACCTACATAAAAAAAGGGCCTGACAGTGACTGATAACCTACAAACCTAGTACAATTTGTGAACCTTTTTCTGGTGATCTACAAATTCATCTTAATTATGAAGATTGGTATCTACGACATGCGTCCTTCGAGGAGACAAGTGTGACAATTAACAACATAAGGGCAAAAATAGGTTAAAAATGCCGGAATAGAAGCTTCAAAACCCTCTAGCATTTTAATATATTACTGCATTGAAGACAAAAAAAATAGAAATTCAAGCAGGGTGAAAAAGAAAGGAGGAGGTAAAGATCGTGACTTTTGAGCACAATTAACGAAATCGGTTTTTAAAAGTCGCTTCGAAGGCATATCTAGAACAATACACTATCCCTTCCTTCGGCTCTTCCGGGATTCCTCTACGCGTCGTCGACGACACCGATGATGAATGATGATGAGAAGAACAACGAAGACCAAGCAGTTAGTGATCCGATGTGCTCGGTGACCGAGTACGGTGACGGCCAATCCGAAGAGAAATAAGTCGGCCACTTAATAATTCGGAGTGAGGGCTTCGGGGCAACTGTCAATCGTTGAGGCGGCCTATATCTGTGAGGAAATTCACGGGAAACTCACCTATATTTACCCTTGCTTTCCCAGACAGTAACCCTTTGAAAAGGTGAAAAACCATGAAAGGATAAACAAACCATTGCCGTAATGAGGCATATACTTTACATGAATACCTAAGCATTTGGATTGACTATCCATCCGAATGATCATATTTTGGTAGTGCCCATTCTATCAGATGATTTGTGTATACATCTGTTTTTTCAATGCGTCAGATGAAAATGGATTTGATGAATGAAAGGAAATATTTACCCACACTGTCATGCTGCAAAACATGTATGTTCGATAATAATTTTGTTTATGTTTCTATTTCCAGGCGGGTGTTTCACCAAGCTGTTCGTAAGTTACTAACAACTTTACGAATGACTGGTGATCCCTTCTTGTGCTAAATCAGATTCTCAATAAATAAAGTGTGGTATCGCATTTAGCGCAAGAAGGGATCACCAGTCGTTCGTAAAGTCGTTCGTAACTTACGAACAGCTTGGTGAAACAACCGCCAGTAGTGATAATTCCTTGATTCATTTATATGATAGGTTTTGCTACTTTTTATACCGGACACTAGCTTGTAATATCTCGTAAGAAGAAAACAAACTACGTAGTACAATTCCCTAAAGTTAAGTGTCACAATTAACGCTGTGTCAGGATAAACCTATAGCATTTCATTAAACTATCTTGTAATGAGAATCACAAGGCGATGTATTACTTACATGTATGTGTTAATTTTGTTTTAACTCACCCAATCCGTGTTGTCAAATCGGACAGACGTAGCTTATGTCAGATGTCTTTAAAACTAGTTCCATGGGGTCTGGCATTTCAGTCGAAATTCTTTTCATTAAGGTAGAGACAAAGTAGCTGAGAATGACTCCTTTCTTGTATTTGACGTTGCATGCATGGCCAATGGGTTTTGAGTTCGCATCAATCTAAGTGGATATGCCGTGAATACATATCGCATGCTTGTTTCAGTTCAGGCACTAGCGTAGCCAGAATCTGCACCCCCCCCCCCCCCCCCCATCCTTCTCAATAACGGCTCTGAGAGAAGTTTGTGGGGACATGAAACATTTGTCAGCACTACAGACATTCTATCGGCACAAATGAAATGTTCCAACCAAAATGTCTCTTCTTCAGAAATAAATATCCCATGTGATGACAAAGTGTATGACAAAAACACAAAATTATATATGTATTCAAATTATCAAGTGACCCAAAACCATTTCGTTGCGGCTTAATATGAATAAACTTTCACATTAATGGGAACGAACAAACTTCTTACAGACACATTCTACCCCGGATAGTAATAGTAGTTCCCTCCTTTCCAAGGCAAAATAAAAAAAAAATTAAAGTAGGATGAAGTGCTCCAAGTGGTGAATCTGTGACGACGGAAACGGGAAAATATACACTTAAGAACATATAGGTGCCTTGCTGTAAAAGGTTATTTGATGTATATCTATCTAGCTAGCTAGCTAGCTAGCTCTTTTCTCTCCACTGCTGAAGGAAGGCCTCCTCATCATTTTTCCATTTTGATCTATCTTGTGCCGTTCGTTTCCATGTCACACTACCATATTCTCTAATATCATCCACCCACCTTCTACTCTACCTGCCTCTCCCTCTGGTGTTAGCTCTGAGGGTCGAGACAGTTAATTTGTGTTCATCGATTATCTTTCCGCCTGGCTAGATGACCAGCCCACCTCCATGTCTTCGATTTAATTTCATGTAATGTGTCCCGTACTTTGGTTTCCCTTGTCAAATCCTGGTTCCTAACTTTGTGCCTCTTTGTAACACCAATCATAATTCTTTCCATAGCTCTTTCGGCTGCTCTAAGATTTCTCTCCAGCCTCTTAGTTGAGGTCCATGTTTCTGCTCCATAAGAGAGCAGAGGTATCATGCACTGGTTGAAAGTCTGTTTCTTGGGAGAAAGGGGGAGCTCCTCATCACGAAAGATTAAGTTGAGCTTGCCATATTTTGCTCAAGCCAACTTGCTCATTTTATTCACTTCCCCTGCTGTTTCATTTTCTATGGAGATCTTTATTTATATATCTCATATGTATACATTTCTTTAGCTTATACATACAATTTATGTGTGTATACATATAAACACAAACACACACATGTACTTCATAATATCATGTTTATAATGTTTTTTGCAACTCAATAAATGACTTTACTCTCGCTTCACTCGCCCGCAAGGAAAAATGTCACCGTAACAACGGTAAGCGCAAAAATTAGTACAAATGTAACGCTGATTACAATTATGTGCTCTCACGCTGGATGGATAAACTTTGGTTAATACACCCCAATAAAGTGTATATTTTTCAAACTCACCGCTCGCCTCCCTCACTCGCAAGCAGAATAACAGGAGATTAAACTCATTTTCCAATGACGGTGGCCTATCATACGTGTGTGGGTGTGTATGTGTGCGTATGCGTGTATGTTGATGTGTACTTTTTTTTATTCATGGGTTACTATAAGTTGTCAGCACATTTGCTTATTATATTGGGCTACACCACTATTTGGAAGAGCTGACTCGGGTAATGATTTCAGGATAAAAGCAAGGCATCAAACGAAATTCGGGGCCGCGATGACGTCAAAGAAGTGTGATTACGGGGGCCGTTCTTTTTTCTACTACTCCCCCTCACTCCGTGTTAGGGAACCATGTGGACAAAACTATTGCCCTTTTCTTTGCAATGATAACATGTACGCAACTTTCCACCGAGATGGAATATTGGTCACTCAATCATGTGTTCTTGGGGAAACGCTTATTAAAGTTGAATCAGGGGGGGGGGGGGTGTAACGTGACGCCATATAAAGGAAATTCATGTAATGTCAACATTTTATGGAGCTCGCACTGACAGGCTTTCCATTTATCCATTAGTTATTGATGAAAAGGTCCGCTATAACGCCCACTGTTTATAGAATAAGACTATTTAAGGAAGATCTTGAAGCTGGATGCAATTTGGAAATTACACCAATATTCCTCCAGCCAGATTCTCGTCCTCTTCCTCTCCACTCTCTCTCTCTCTCTCTCTCTCTCTCTCTCTCTCTCTCTCTCTCGCTCTCTCTCTCTCTCTCTCTCTTCTTTTCTCTCGTTATAATTATATTGTCCTCTCATTGACCATTTGTCTTCTGTCAATATCTTTCTCTACCATCACACCATTCTTTCTTGCTCTCGTGTTCTTGTATTCCTCCCTCTCTTTCTCTCCATCTCCGTTCTTCTCTCACCAATTTTCCCCACATCACTCCTCTCATTCTTTGTCTCTTGCTTTTCTTCCTCTCTCTCTCTCTCTCTCTCTCTCTCTCTCTCTCTCTCATTGGCCTCCTCCTTGTCCGCATCTCCTCTTGTCTTTGTATTTGACCTTTCACTCCACCTCTCTATTGTTGTATTCAAGTCCCACCCACAAACCTATTTAGCTTTCTCTAACATGTCTCGTCTAACTCCCATTGTTGATCAGTTTTTAAAATGTTTTCAAAATTGTCTTATTGCTTGAGGTGGCAACCGAGATGTTGTCCAAACCTCCTAATGATTGTGTCTCTTTGTTCCGGAAGCACGTCAATTACTAGAAATGATGATCACGCGCTATCTGGATTGAAGGTTACCTTTCGTACCGACCGTCAAGATGATACAATTATTAGCCCGCTAAAAAGAAGATGCTGTCATGCGTACAGGAAAGGTGGGCGAAGGGGGAAAAACATCAAACGGAGTAATTATACCAACGTTATTGCGGCGTTTCACTCCAAGGCATAAACTACATATTTAATGAAGGACCTGTAGGGTAGTCGAGGAAGGATTTTCTTCCATATTTAAAGGTTCAATTACGTCTTTAGCAATGACATAGTCATGTTTTGATCTATCAACACGTTAAGGTACGGGTAACATCACAAGAGGATGTTGCACAACTTGCACTAACTGTACTGCAAATGATTGGGCTTGAATGGACTAGAAACATATTCCTTGTTGCTACTGTTGTTGTCGTTGTAGTTTGGGGGTTGTGCACTTGGGGAGATGAACAGATTTGTCCCGGCCGTGTTGCCATATTTGGAAAGAAAACTTCTAGTACCTTACTTATTTGCATGTGGAATAGATGGATACAGTGACAGTCTCATTGCCGGGTAAAGTAATAGCCATTACACCTATAGGAAGAGAGAAGTCTAACTCTAGTCCTTTAAGCTATCCGTGGTTGTCATGCCAGCTCCTCGGTAGTATTTGCTGTTTTTCTCCTTTTTTACGAGGATTTTACGACGACTCTTCTTTAATTGCTTTTCTCAAACTTGACCCCAGGACAGCTTACAACTAATTCAGGCCATTATGAGGCAATGCGGGTGATTTACATGATTACTTTCAAACGAACAGTAGATGCTTTCTCTCGAATTTTATATATGGTAACTCGCAAAATGTACTTTTGAACTTTAATAAAAAAAAGAAAGCATGATTTATATTTGACAGAAAATTGATAACTTTAGTGTTGAAGATGCTGATGCACTAGCTGATGTTTACTATGATCTTGTATTAATGTTTCTACAGCACATGTATATGTTCTTTTTTCATTTCGATATTGGAATGTCTATGTTTTTTCTTAGTGTCACATAAAGATCATACTATGTGCATGTTTCAAAAATAAGTATTATGTGCAACAGGTCTTCATATTATAATTATCCATGAGTGTATACGTATATGTTTGTGTGTATGCGTATCCTCCTGTGTGTGTGTGTGTGTGTGTGTGTGTGTGTGTGTGTGTGTGTATGTGTGTGTATGTGTGTGTCTGTCTGTCTGTGTGTGCTGTTATAAGTATCCCAGTTGAACCTTGCATCAAAGCTTTTACAATAAAATCTTCTAAAATTAAAAAAAAATGATAAGACTGGAAAACCGAAAACGCGTGACCGAGAGGCCTATAGATATAGACTGGATAACCTTCTCATCTTCTTCTACTTCTCCGCCACTCCAGAAAACATCATGCAAGAGAGATCGCAGAACTACGTTCAAAAGAGAGCAAGGGACTGTACTTTTGAACTTTAATAAAAAAAAAAAGAAAGACTGATTTATATTTGACAGAAAATTGATAACTTTTGTGTTGAAGATGCTGATGCACTAGCCGATGTTTATTACGATCTTGTATTAATGTTTCTACAGCACATGTATATGTTCTTTTTTCATTTCGATATTGGAATGTCTATGTTTTTTCTTAGTGTCACATAAAGATCATACTTTGTGCATGTTTCAAAAATAAGTTATATGTGCAACAGGTCTTCATATTATAATTATCCATGAGTGTATATGTATATGTTTGTGCGTATGCGTATCCTCCTGTGTGTGTGTGTGTGTGTGTGTGTGTGTGTGTGTATGTGTGTGTGTCTGTCTGTATGTGCTGTTATAAGTATCCCAGTTGAACCTTGCATCAAAGCTTTTACAATAAAATCTTCTAGAATTAAAACAAATGATAAGACTGGAAAACCGAAAACGCGTGACCGAGAGGCCTATAGATATAGACTGGATAACCTTCTCATCTTCTTCTACTTCTCCGCCACTCCAGAAAACATCATGCAAGAGAGATCGCAGAACTACGTTCAAAAGAGAGCAAGGGACGATTGTAAAAAGTGTCGCTCACATACCTGCATAATTCTCTGCCAAGGTGAGTCTTAAGCTCCATTAATGCATTTTTACCCAAATAACACGCAAACATCAGATACAGTAGAAGTAGGTTTGTCACACAAAGGGTCCAATCTTCGTCTTCAAGACTGTTGGAATAGTAATACCAAGGATGCTCGCTTCATCCATCCTCGCATCTGTGAAAATGGCCAATGTGCGGGAATTTACATCTTATCGAGCCTGTGATGTGGTAGATTTACAAGTACTTAAAACATTTCTTTAAATGCACGTAGATGCGTATCTTTGTTAAGAGGTCATAACGCGTCTTACAATACACATCGCTAGGATCTTGGGGAAGAGAAGAGAATAGCGCAGACGCTGCCTAGTTGCAAAATGGTCATGTTGCAATACCTATAAGACCGATGGTTTTATAAAGCACAATAATACCATGTTGATAAATTGGACTGACTAAATAAATAAAAAAGTAAATAACATTTTGAGAAAAATTGGACGCATTTAAAGAAAGTTGCCAGGTTTCGAGAATCGTGATTACTAGTAGGCTTACTGAATTCTGATAATTGACATTCATGGAAATACTCCATTCGTTCGCAATGTACATGATGAAGTACCGTACGTCGTGTTCGTTTTTAACGTGTACCATGCGTATCAAAAAGACCTTCCCCAGGGGAGCATGATTACAGGTCAAGTAATTCAGATTTTTAAACATCGATATTTTACTCATGATGTTTGTGATTTTGTCAGTCTCTTCTGCTTTTGTTCAATTAGATTTATTATCAGGGTTTCATTCCCCTTTAAAGTGTCTCTTTATCAACTTTGTGAACAAAATAAGCGAGGTCATCGGGATTGATGAATTCATTACTGTTAGATTTGTGACGGTTTGTGATATTCCTTACTACATGTGCTTGATAGAAAAGACAAACTGCTTTGGCTTGTGACCCATGAGAACTAAGTCAAAGGTCCGTAAACTTTGAAAGAAAAATATTGTCATTAATCCCGCTGTATCGTTATAACTAGACTGGTAAAAAAAAATTACTTTTTGTATTCTTGTCAATGTTTGAAAGTATTTACTTGATACTTGATACCCATGTGTGCTTCACGGAACAGATATCTTTTAAAGATCTATTCAACCTATGAACATCTATTAAAGATATAAAAGATATGTCACATGCAATGAAAATACATGTCAAGTAACTTGTTACAATGAATTGTAATTTTATACTGTTAATGAAGCTCCCTGTAATGGTGAAGCCGTTTGGTAGAGACAGGTGGAAAAGCACGCATAGAAGACGGCCTCAGCTAGATTTTTCTTTGTATTTATTCATATTTTCACCGTTATGGTTTTATCATTTATCGGTTTACTGCAAGTAAAATGCGCACTGCATGTTTGCGTGTCCTAATATTCAAGAGTGAATAACACAGAACTACCTTGAGAGAGAGAAGAAATTTAGGAGGACACATTTATCATACTTTCAGGTCAAGGTCAAAGGTCGAATATAAAATATTTTGGTATATATATATATATATATATATATATATATATATATATAAAGTACATCTGAAGTGTATGGTTATGTGTTCTTAAAATACGATTATTCAAAGTATTGGACAAAATTAGAAGCAGGTCAGAGAAGAGCCGTAATAGAGCCATTGTAATACTTGTTGGCCTGTTCGGCTAGTTCGGCCAGCGTTCAATGCACGTGTCTCTTTACGGGTTTCGGTATAAATGTCCATCTATCGTGTTGCATCTCCTCCTAATTGCATATTATCTGTTTCAGTCCATTACTATGTAGAATCAGTGAAATACAATTACGAATGCATTAACAAAAGTTGTAAGGGAGCGCTTTTCAAATTATCGAAACGACGATAAATGCCACGCTTGATTAATACTTCCGAAAGGTTGCCTTTGCCATTTAACACGCCTAATGGAATGAGATTTACTCGGTTTAAACTCTACTCGTGACATGTATGCACGTAATTAATTCAAGGTGAATCCATCCCATACGACTTCCCGTGCCTGTCTCCCCCCCCCCCCCCTACTTGCTTTTTCTCTCATTCTATAAACACATATTATATACATTAAAAAAAATGATCATATGAACATATATACAATAATTTCTCCTTCTATCCCCCATATTTCAGTTTTCATGAACAATCAATAAACACATCAAATTGCGCAGTCCAGCCTCTACCCTCTTTCCTTTGATCCACTGCATGCAAGGGAAACTTCAATAAACCTCGCCCATTCAATTCTACTAAGACAAAATTATATCCAAGGTAGCCAATTTTTGCTCTGGGTGTCCGCAGACTTGTTAAAACGTGGTTGACAATAGCAATGAACACGTCGTACAATACATCATCGCGGACTAATGACAAGCAATGAACACGTCGTACAACACGTCATCGAGGACTACTGGAGTCGCCCTTGAAGGCCAATGATCTCAAACTCAGTGTCAGTGATCATGATGAAGTGTCACTGATTCATTTTATGTCTGTATGTTCGTACACATTTGTTTATTGATTTGTCTGTTTTGATTCCATTCAATTTGTTATCAGAGTTTCGTTCTACTTAATAACGAAACTACACGAATCACATTCCAATGCGCAGCCTTTGACTTACCTTACTTTTCAACGTCATTGTGTGGTTTGCTTTGATCTCTCACAATAATGTTTAGTCACCCTTGCTTAATATCACTATCCGCTTGACACTTTGTCTCATCTTTCCAAAAACTACTCCTACAGTACGATTTTCGTTATCATTATTATAACCCTGTTAATCCTAGTATATATCAAAACCTTCAATCATTTTATAAGTTACAGAAGATTTTCCTTAATCCCATCAAGATTCAAGATTTAAGTTCAAGAACCAGAATTTAAAATTCATTTTCATGATTCAAGAGTCAAGATTTTTAAAATTCATAATTCAAGATTTAATTTATATTTTCTATTTAAAACACATTAACAACAATCAGACTGTGTCTACATAATCGAGTACAATGCATGCATGAATATCTTGAATATTGCGTGTTCTCAATATATATTAAGAGGAGATTGATATTCAGTTCAACTATTTTTGTATTGTAAAAATGCATTAATATAACTTAAAATGCCTTTAAAAGGCTTCGCAGCGTAATTTCTAAGGTTATTTTTTTGAAGTGCAATTATCGTCCCACGCAGAGAGACCTTTTTTTAGTTTTAAATAATATGATCGTAAATCCTTTACATTTTCTTGGATTTTGTGGTATTAACTCCGGTGGTTTGTTTTCTTTACAAAATAAAGTAATGACATGAATACCTTGCATTAGCCGCTGATCGGCCACTTCTCCCATTTCGTTATGAATTTTTTGTAAAGTCTAGCATTCGATTCGTAAAAAAAAATAATGTATTTATTGCCTACACTCGTCTCTTGTCTGCTTTAAGAGTCATTGCTAAAATGACTAGAACATCACTTACCTTCTTATGAACATTGCTTTTCAATCCGAAAGATTCACATTTAAAGGGTTACTAAATTAGAAAAATAAGTTCCCACTAGTATATGTAAAATTATCCACTAAAAACGAAGTTCACATTTGTTTGCCGCAATAAAGTCTCATTTTGACGAAAATTTGAAGAAACGCACGCCTCCAGTGACGTATGAGAAGTCAAAATTCCATAGATTGTACGAAAATCAACAATAGACCATTTTCGTAATGTATTCACAACTTCACAACAAGTATTATTTACCCAGGTTATCCCCTTCAGTGGTTGAACACTGTTCTGCCAGGGGCCCCTGTTCTGACATATAACACAACATGGTTTACATATATACAAACAAATAACATGTATAGTTCAGTGGGAAATAAACACCATTTTGGATTTTGCATTATATCTGTGGACAATAACAGTTGAAAATATATCCAAAGTCCAATCACTTGTAAAACTGGAAAGTACACGTATCATTTCTTGTAGGCACAACTTGAAACCAAGTAACCAAGTAATATACCAAGCTAAATAATAATATAAACAGTAAATAGATACATTAATGATTCTTAGAGGCTATTATATCTATTTAAGTGCCGTATCATGTGACGTAGGCGACCATTCAGTGCCACAACTTCCTTTCCTGAGCTTTTTGTATCAATTCCACCCCATGATTACATCCTCCTGCTCTGATTACCAGTCAGTCAGACTGCTTATCCAAGTAATCCGCCATCGTTCGCTGCGTCTTTGCCTATCTTCCCTGTCAAAGCCATCTTTTCTAAGCCACATTTACGAAATACAGGCCTCGATACTCTTAATTGTCTAATGCTAAGCTCACATGTCAATTTCTTCTTTACTGTGGTTGATGGAAAATTCTTCACTCGTTACTTAAGCATATTATACCGTATTGGCTGGGATTGAATGCAAGGTACATCATAATATAATACAAAGAGAAAAGGGAGATGAAAAAGCAGAGCACACACATTAAAAGAGGCGAAAAGAAAAAATATATACGAGGAATACAAATACAACATGTAAGAAATGTAACGGGGGGAAATGAATATATCATTGACAAGCAGGATTTTTATACAAGGAAATGGTGAGAAGGATTGATGGATGGACAGACTGAAGAGAGTAAGATGGAGGTCCGAAGGCGCGTCCGAGTCGCTATGCTGCCATGGTTACAAAGCAAAGCGACCAGAAGCGCCCTCGGAAATCCTTCCGGGTCAGCGAGGAATAATGACCACCACGAGTAACGACACTATATCTGTAATCTCAATACATCTAAGTTAGAGTTACGTAAAGCGCGTTTCTGTAGTATATTTCTATTTAGTTTTCCGTACACACACACAACCCGTAGAGAAGAAGATCTGGCACACAAATGGTTAAAACGTTTACTTACATGTTTTGTACTTTTGGGGCGATCTTCTTTGATACAATATGATTTGAATCGTACATACGAAACCGTAGTAGTTAACCAACCACGATGTAATCTTTCTCCATTCAATCTTATCAAATTATTGTCGTTATTGATATAGATATTAACATGTATTCTTATTTGTTTCTCTTTTTACGATTTTCATTTGATTTCTCTTCAGTTGATAAACGAAGTTTTGAACCAGAAGAAGAAATTGATATGGCCCTTTCACAGAGAACACTGACGGTAAGAATAACACATTTATTGCCTTATTCATACGCAAGCTTTGTACGTGGCCCGATTCTGACCTACTTTCATCGTACATGTACACGTAATCCCCGTAAAGCAGAGAGATAGCAAGTCAGCTGGACTCTATACTGCATATTTGAGAAATCTAGCCGATCTGACTCGGATGGACGACCGCAATATACGATTCCTTAGGGAATTGTAGTGACTCGATACTTCCTCGTTATCTAATGTAATCAATCGTTGTTATTTTTAGTTAATATCAATGTAATTACAATATTACGTACTGTTGTTGTTGCTTTGGATTGAAATTTGTTCTTGGCGATGTAAAATCTGATTTAAACGTAGATCTCAATCAAAACGTAATACAATCGATTTGATAAAGAAGCTTTCATTATTCTTCTTTCTTCGACTATCAAACAGAGTTATGTAACACGAGAACAGGTTTTATGTCGCACGTTTATAGTATAGCTGTTATTTGTTTTACTGAATACCGTTTTTTATGCTTTAGATTCCTTCCTTTTTTTATTGATGTTACCAGGATCAACCCTGCTTACTGGATGCCATAGTTGAGAAGTTACCGGACGAAGGCAAGACGGAGGTCCTTAATGTAAGCAGCATTGGTAACTACATTGATGCTCGAGCCACAACAATACCCTAGCAACAAGTTAATTTGAAAAGGAAATAAAAATAGCAATTTCATTTTTCATTCATTTATGTAATTAAGCATGTGAATTCATGAGTGTAAGACTCGCCCCCCCCCCCCCCCCCACTTCCAGCAAAAAAAAGGTATCCAAAATTCATAGTGTATATTAAAAAAACACATGTTTGATGGCAATGGAACAATGAATCGCTTGCAGTCATAATCGGTAGGCCTGAAATACCTGGGGGCATTTCATCAACATTTTTCGTCGGAGATCTTGTCGTTCTCCGACAGTTACCATAGTAACAGTCAAATGCTAGTGCCTCTCAGCCAATCAAAGCCGAGGATTTCCCTGAAATTGCCAGCACTGACTATTTAGTCAGTGATGACAACTTTCATGAAATGCCCTACTGTATTGCCAATTTCTTCCGTCTATTCTTGGATGCACTGACCATCTGCACATACACGGAAATGTGATCACTCTTGTTATGAACCCTAACTGTTTATTCTCCGTAGATACATTTTCACATCATACACGCATTGCATAGAGGAGCAGTTAATCTGGTACACATTATGCTGGCGACCCAAGACTTCAGCTTAAACGAATTTTAGTTTCAGATAATTTTATTGATCATTTTGTCCAATTTCCTAAAAACCTCGCCAATCTATCAATCTCCTTGGATATTCTGTCTTGATGCAAATCACCCTGTCATTAAACCTTGTTCTTACATGGCATTTGCCGCAGTTTAGAACAGCAAGTGACTGTTCCCCTCTTGTCTTTATTTTTAATCACAGCATTATGAGATCCCCCCCCCCCCCTCCCTACCAGGAAGCAAAAGCTATACGTAAACTCGTTAACTGGTCTGGGAAGGGGTGAAGCAAAAGGGATTACAAAACGTTGACGCAATAAAATATTATTGTAATAACTGGATCTTTGTTCGTGTCATATGGATATTGTCGTTTTCCATTGAAGTTCGAAATATGTTTGAAAAGGGATTGCTTGGGGAATAGTGGTAGTTTTAAATTTTGTTGATATATTGTGATAAGTTGTTATTTTTAGAGAGTCGTTTGCTTCTTGTTTGATCCCCATCGGATGCACAGTATGCTTTCAAGTCAAAAACTTGCTTTTTCATGTGATGAAGTTTCGGAAAAGACTAGGCGTACTACTTACATGGAGAATATCATCATTACAATTTTCCAGTGTGTCCACGCCAGTTTCGTACGCTTCTTGTTTACAAAAGATTAGAATTAGTATTTTCTTGAGATTCATGATGATAGATATTGTGGTGATATAATGGCAAGATCAAAGAAATACTGGTCATTAAAATAAGGCGTTTGTTTGAGAATGGCCCCCGGCCTTAATATCCTTAATCATAATCAGTTAATGTCGATTTTGCTTTCTCTCGCTATCTCATTCATCCCCTCTCCATCTATATCGTTCTTTTCCTTTTCTTTATTTCCTTCTCTTTTTTTCTCTGTTCTTCCTTTTGCTCTCCTTTTTTCTGCCATTCAATCTCTCCTTCACCCCCCCCCCTTCACCCCACCCCCCCCCCCCCCCACCCCCGCAGGTGATCATGGAATGGCTACAGTATGATTGAACCTGGAGGCGACAACGCAGATCAAAGCCACTCACCTTGTTCCTTCCCTTCACCGAACCCCGAGGCCTGCTTTTCGGTTTAATTTCTTCATTAATTAACATTTGATATGTTGTTGGTCTCCTACGTGCTCATATCGACTATTTCATCACGTATCCATCAACATGAGAAAACATTAGTCATGTGATATCGTACATTATTTCCGTAGGCGCCATACTCAGATTCATATTCAACCGTTAATGTCCATACTTGTCTGTACTGTAATGAATAATTGATCCTCGATGTATACATTGTGATCACATAAGAGTCTTGTACTCCGATCCATATTCAACGGCTAATGTCCATATGTGACGGTACTGCCATCGCTCCCCCACCTCATGTAAATTGAGAAAGAGATTGTCTGGGGTAACGAATGTGACACCACGGTTTTAATTTTTGTGATACTGTGAGATGCAACGAGAGGACATGCTTGAAATGTTCAAACTGTACTGTATTCACCACAATTCCGCTTATGTGAGAGTGTGAGTTGTGAAGAGGACGTGCTTAAAATGTTCAATACGTACTGAGTAAAACAATTCTCCACACCGCATATAGGTCATCTAGTGATGCATCGCGGAGTCACATTCAGATTTCTTTTGCGGTCATATCTGCTTCCGGTCTAGTGTATTAGTGTACCGGAAGCGGACATGACTGAATATCGCTGTTGGGTGCATCATGGAACAACTTTCCCCTTTATGCTGTATGGCGGATTGTTGTTTATGCGCTATAAGTGGGTGATGAGCCTATACAATCAAGGAAATTATGTTGTAAACTTAAAATTGCATCAGGGCATGCACAGATTATTCATAAAAAATGATTTGTAAAAATGTCTGTACTACGATGTCGAGAACCGTGAGCAGGGTGTAAATGATATGCTGGAAAATATTTCATCAAATATAGCATGTGCTTCATATCTCCACCCCCCCTCCCCCCCTCTCTCTCTCTCTCTCTCTCTCTCTCTCTCCCTCCCTCTCTCTCTCTCTCTCTCTCTTTCTCTCTCTCTCCATCTCTCATTCTTCTCTCTTTCTCTCTCTCTACCTCTCTCTCTCTTGCCCTTTCTACATTTCTCCCCTTCTACCCGCATCCCCAGCCCCACCCCTCTCTCTCTCTCTCTCTCTCTCTCTCTTCCTCTCCTCCTCCTTCTCTAGCCCGTCTTTTTCTTTTATGTCATCATTTATTCATATATTTGTGTTATTGTTGATGTTGTTAATCATATCGCTTATGTACTCGCCGGCGTTGATGGCGGTAGACATGCTCTCGAGTATCATGAAACCAACACTTCACTTTGTGTTAGAGTCCACTCCATTTTAAAGTCGGTTTAATGTCAAAATTCAATGTAATTCAACTCAATTCACTTATGATCTATTTAAAATGTACACATGCCTGTAAACCTGTCCCACATTTTGTCATTGACATGTTGTTTCATAAAATACTTCACTTGCTATTTTTTTCAGATACTTAGTGCACCTATTAATATGATAAAACATGTATAACCTTAAGAACTGGTTTTATACTGTTTCCAAACTTTCCTTTATAAACATTCGTTGATTATTAACTGATCAGTGCCGACCGTTCTTTTGGTTATATTAACCATTGTATCCCTCCCATTCAACATTCTGATAGTTCCAGTACTTGCATCATTCGCATTGCGAATCAAAATCACAAACAAGTCACACATTTTCTTGCAACTGTTATCTAATGCTATTCACTTTGACTGTTCAATTTTGAAAGAAAAATCATACTCGCCATGTATGATTGTACTTTCGTTTTTTTCCTCACGAAGTGTTTAAAAGTAGTGTTCTTAATGTGGTGTTAAATTAAGAAAACAAAGGAAATAAGCTGCTGTTATCGTCCTCTTAGATTTTCCGTCTTAACTGTTTCTTGAGAATGTATAAACGATGACAAAACTGTATATGAAAGCCACTAAAGGGAGACAATAAATGTCGTCTTTATACGCAGGCGGTATGTAAGTAGAGGGTAGTTTAAAACAGGTTTCAATACGAAACAAGTTCAAGGGAAAACATGAATGTGACCTTCACAGTGGCTTAAGGCTTCACTCTCGTTGCTCATATCGTTAGTTTATATCCATTTCATGATGTTGTAATGTTCCGGTAAATACATTGCTTGATTATGCAAGGAAAACGAGCTGTTGATATCTGAAAGTCGCTGGTACCCCTGCTGGTACCGTTCTTCTTAACATGAACATTCTTTTAAATGTACTCTGTCAAATATCACACCATATATGTAGAGAAACGGATTTGTCTTTTCTATCCGTAGCCTTTGAAAGAGCTATGTTGTACATGATCATATGATATGCTGCGATATATTCTTGATTGGGAGAAAATATGTTTACGAAGACATTTTTTTGAATTAATGGCCCGTACATGATGGTTCTTCTCATTCTAGATTGCTGCTTTTCATGTATCTATGATATAATAATAGTTCAAATTTAGGATTAATGTTCGTGCATATTTTGCATTGATATGGTGCTCGTGCAATGAGGCCCATCCGTCAATCGAACTTCTTTGTGGGGGTACTGTTTAGTTAAATGTAGATCTCCATGGACTGGTTGGGAGGAATTCATAATGATCGTGACGAAATATATCGTGTAACATATGTGTAAATGAACTTCAATAAAAAGAACGCTTACATGGCTTTAATTTTGTGTTATATTGTATGTCTTTTTATGAGCATTTCTCTTCATCTGCCACTTTTAGAGCTTTTCACTGCATGGTGATACAAAAAAAATATCGAGCATTACACAAGTAATGAAGACAAATGCGCTGGAGCATCATTGTGTTAAGCACACAAGGGGTCAAGCTGAGGTCAAAGAGGTCATAGAGTCACAAAGTGGTGTCGTCATATCCATTGTTATGCGGGTTTCTAAACAACATCGCTAATGTGAGAGTTTTACTGGTCCGACAATGTCTTGCAGGCTAGTGTCGGACACTCCCAATGACCGCCTCCGCTTTGATCGCCGGTTTGCTTTTACCAAAATAGTTTAGATCCAGTTGTCTTGACAACATGCTCATATGACGTCAAACTTTGGTACTCTATAGCATGACGATAACCACGAACTACGTCTGTAATACAGATAAAAGTCAAGTCAGAAGAAAGCGAAACCTAACCCAATACAAAGCATGTTGTTTATTTTGTTATAACCGTTCGATACAAAATGCATAATCAATACTTGCAATTACAGATTAAGGGATGGTCCACCCTGAAATTAAGTTGGTTTTGATAAAAGCAGAAACATGAACAAAACATATTGGTGAAGGTTTGATGAAAATACTTCAAAGGATAAGAAAGTTACGATTGTTTGAATTTTTGATTTTGTGATGCCACGTGCGAGGTGCTCTCCCATATGTCATGTTTGTTTGTTGAAAATGTCGATTTTCTCAAAGAGATTTGTATCAATTTACTTGTGCATTCGATACGTCATTAGAAATACGTTTTTACACACATACCTCTAGGAAAAAACATTACTCCTTCATCAAAAATATAAAAAGAGCAATTTATGGAATCACACAGCACACAACATAATATGAGAGAGCACCTCGCACGTGACTTCACAAAATGAAAACTTTAAAAGATCATAACTTTCTTATTCTTTCATGGATTTTCGTCAAACTTCCACTCATATGTTCCTTTTTGTTTTTGCTTTTATTGAAACCAACTGAACTTCAGGGTGAACTATCCCTTCAAGTACAGCATTACCTGAGCCCTTGGTGAGCCAGACAGAATGAGTCTCTGTGAGAAGTGTGTGCATTAATGATGGAAAAATACACGCGTGGCACGCAGAGAGCTAAGTAAAACACAACAATAATAATACGCAACATTAGTTTATAAAGAAGACGGTGAGAAGAGACTAAAAGATGATAAAGATAAGATGAACAAATGGCATTGAAACAAATAAAATGCAATAATAAGAAGATTATAGCGAGTGCCTGGATATGGAGAGAAAATATCTAAAGATGAAGAAAACAACCTAAGAATTACAAGGAAATATTGCATATGATATAGAGCGGGGAGAGAGAGAGAGAGACAGAGAGAGAGAGAGAGAGAGAGAGAGAGAGACAAAGAAAGAGAGAGAGAGAGAGAGAGAGAGAGAGACAAAGAAAGAGAGAGAGAGGGGGGGAAGTCAATGGTATTGGCAATAAATTTTAGGCATACAGCCAATAGTATTAGGATCGCATGCTCCATCCTGTAAATGAAAGAAAAATAGATATAGATATATTGATGCATACATAAACTTACAATAAGTATACATTCTTGTGCAAACACAATGCTAAACATAAAAGGAGGAAATTCATGATGCAGACCAGTACACCCATGATACGATTACAGAGGTGTTACCCTTATGTCGGTTAAAATTATATAATTGTGTAAACACTGCTGCAAATTGAAAAAAGAAATACTGTTTAAGAACTTTTCTCACAATATTAGAGCTGGATATGGATCGCGAGATAGTAGTAGTAGTAGTAGTAGTAGTAGTAGTAGTAGTAGTAGTAGTAGTAGTAGTAGTAGTAGTAGTAGTAGTAGTAATAGTACTAGTAGTAGTGTGGTATTAGCAAGATATGCGATGGAAAAAGAGAGAAAGAGAGAGAAAGAGAGAAGTGGATAGACCATGCTAAGGCCTTCATCCAGCAGTGGATCGACAATGGCTGAAGAAGAGTAGCAAGATAATCCATGTCGCCATGACGACATTTTTTTTTAGAAGTCGACTTGCGTTGATAAATTAGACGTAGAGGCGTTGT
Source organism: Arbacia lixula (assembly GCA_963669155.1). Lineage (NCBI taxonomy): Eukaryota > Metazoa > Echinodermata > Echinoidea > Arbacioida > Arbaciidae > Arbacia > Arbacia lixula. The sequence goes on along the minus strand of OZ022576.1, from coordinate 12,156,679 downwards.
TATGCACGTTAACCCCCATCGTATTGGTCCTATGCATTTCATGACCTTAGGAGAGTGTCAAGTGAATGTTGTGTGTAACGATAGCAGTACAGGACCACATGACCGACACAACAATATTTCTGATTGGCTGCGTGTCCCCAACGCAATTCTTGCATTTAGGACACCGCTGCGGTGCCGATATCCCATTCCTAAAGTTCCAATGTACCTGTACTTGAAGAAATACCTATATCCACAGCCCTTTCCATATAAATAAAGTATGCTACAATATAAAATTTGAATCTTATCAAATCAGAATCTTTGGATGTTGCGATGTGGTCGAGAGATGGCGTCCTATATGAAATATGGCTGTGCTTAGATTGAGTAGCAAGACCGACCTTTGTTTTCATGACGTGCCGACAATAACAACAATATCATCATCTTGACAACAGCATGGACTATAAATGTACATAATTTTACGATTTCTTTTCTTGAATATGAAGAAATGAAAATACTGCATGAACGCAACTATTTTTCTCATTCACAAAAAAAGATAAAATCGAGTGCATTTTAAACATTATATAGCTGCCTACCTTATATAGTATATTTATCCCACTCAATTAGGACAGTTTGTCAAACACATTAAATAAGATTACGATTGCTGGCAATGCGGGTCATTATTTTTTTTTAACCCCTTCGAATGTTCGCTTTGGTGTTACGTAAATGCAGGGTCAACATTTGTAATTTAATATTAATGCTACATTAACTCTTAACAAAAGGCGTACGTTCCGATGGTTCGTATTCGTATGCGTCGATCCATGTTTTATATTTGGACAAACAATTCTTCTTGAATATTTTTGTAGATAAATTAAACATGAGAGGAAGAAGGAATGGAGAATAGGGTTTTGGGCTACAATGAGGAAAGTGAAATAATGTGACGACGGATCTGTTTATATAATTATAAATAAATTTTGTGTAGATAGTGAGGAATCACGAAGATATTCATGTAGCAGGATGTGCGTTGAAAGAAAGTGGGATGCATACTCCCCACTTACACACAATTTTTTTTTCAGTAATCTTTATTTTGATTTCATTGAAAGACAATTATTACATAGATCATAACCTTCACTTGAAGTATACAAAAGCAATGGAAATTAATCAATCAATTGAAAACAAATTTACCCACTCAATGATGTGAAAATCATTCCAAAGTAAAAAAAAAAAAAACACACACACACAAAAAACACACAAAAAAAATACACACATACAAAAAAAAATACCCATGAACTAATTTATATGCGCGAGCATGTATAGCTATACATATATGTATAGTTACTTTTTCCTTTTTGTTTTTCATGATCCATTATTTTTTTCAAATCCTCTATTATCATTATAGACATACTTCATTTCTCATAATTTTTTTCAGAAAAGATTAACGTTATCATGACGTTAATATCTCCTAGCCTGCTTCCCTCTTGCTTATTCTTTAATCTGCAGGAGGGCGAGGCATCGTGGTAAGTACGTCTGGCTGTGTCGAAATGCCATCCGAGATGGCATTTCCATAGCTTTTCTAGTTCATTTGCAACATAAATGTAAATCTATAGTTTCAACAGGACTTGCAATTCCAATGCAAAGGTGGTAATTTTGAAAGCCCAAAGGTGCATATGAAACACACGAAGGTCCGATGAGAGAAACGGGGGTGAAATTGAATCGATTGACATATAGACATGCCTACAGTTTATTAACAAACCCATTGCAACTGCCTGTCCTAGATGGGAAAGTGGATCGGAGAAGTCAAAAATTCAATCACAATTTGGCCCCCGCAATGTATCCGCGTCCATACGAGAGATGTTGATATAAATTTGAAAAAGAAAACGTCAAAATTGAGCAGGTTAACCTACAGATTACATTAATTAAATGAATTACAATATTTATACGTATCCATTATTCAATTTCAGTCATTGAATCAAAATGCATTACAAATTGATACATAGAATGAAGACAAAGCAACTTAAGTTTATCGAAACAAGATAGATATGTTTGAGGAATGAAAATGCGTAAAATCCATCGATGCTCGATATTCAATTCACAACAAAATACCACATTACACATGATAATAGAACAATGAACCGGGAGAGAGGGGATAGAAAGGAGAGAGAGAGGAGAGAGAACATGGATAAAAAGAGGGAAAGCGGGGAGAGGGGGGGGGGGGGGAGCAAGAGAGAGCTATATGGAAGGAGAGAGAGAGAGAGAAAGAGAAGAGAGATATAAAACAGCAACATACATAAGGAGAGAGAGATAGCGAGAGAGAGAGGGGGGCGGGAGAACGATATTATAAAGCAAGAAAGAGAGAGAACTAGAGAGGGATAGAGAGAGAGAGAGAGATCCTTTAGAGAGAACGATATATATATATATTATGAAACAAAGAAGAGAGATCGGGAGGAGAGAGAGAGAGAGAGAGAGAGAGAGAGAGAGAGAGAGAGAGAGAGAGAAAGAGAAATAGAGAGAGAGAGAGTTGTGATGATGATTATGACCACAAAAGAAATCACATTATGCTGCGGTCCGCAAAGAGCGATACGGTTCTAGAATATAAAACAAATCAGATATCCTTTCGGGCCGTATATATGTTAAAATATGTCATAATCTGTTTCACAGTGCTCTTTAGTATTCTTACCCATCAGGCATTTCGTATAGTTCTGCCCAGCATGAGGCGCTGCATCGACATTATCAAGTCGATCGCATGAGGGCGTATGGTGGTCATCCGTCATGGATATTTTCAACATTCTTACAACAGAATCTGGAAATTATACATCTGGAGTAATCTGTTGAATGGAGTTGAAACATGGAAGAAGTTAGAATCATTTGAAATATGGTGCTTCCGAAGAATCAGCTGGGTTATGAAAATTAGTAATACAGATACATTGCATAGAGCAAGAAAAGAAAGTGATCTGATGAAGACAATTCAGAATAGGAAACTTGTGGATGTTGGTCATGTGATGAGAGGAGGAGGTCTACAGAAGATATTACTTGAAGAAATGGTAGAAGGCAAACAGGAGAGAGGTACACATCGAACCACCTGGTTTGATGATATCAAGAAATGGACAGGACTTACTTATGATGATGTACGAACAATTGTTTGGAACAGACGTAGATGGAGGCACATTTCCCTTTCTAAGGGATGGCTTTTGATTATGATGAAAGTGCCCAGATACGAAGTATGAAGCTGACAAGCAGAATAGATGTTTTTGACAATAAAAATGTCAAAATAATGCATGAAGAATCATGTCCATCACAAGGCCACCTTGTATGCATGGTTCTGTAGCTTATGCACAACCAAGTTTTTAAATCTGGGACATGGCTTCTAAAACACCAGCCTAGTTTCTAGGTTGGGGAATACATGTACTCAACCAAGTCTGTGAACTTGTACATCTGACAATAAAGACTAAGCCCTCGGCCCTGTCTGTCTCCTTACAGAGAGCAGACAGGGAGGAAGGGTTAGTCTTTATTACCAGACTTACATGTTTGCAGAATTAGTTGTGTTCATGCGTTCCACAGCCTAGAAGTTAGTGTACCAAAAGGCAAAGGAAAGCAAACTATTCTCAAGAAGAAAATCTCTTTTTGACAGACAAGCATGACAAATTCAAAGATATCATTGATGCAAAGCAGAAGAATGCAAACACTAATAACAAAAATGATATTCATTTGGTATAGGACCTATAGCAAAACAATCTACATGTATATGCGATTTACAATATCATGCCTGTTCCATTAGCACTAGGGTGTGACCATGTGAGATACCATAATATTGAGATTGATCAAACATATGACACCACACTTATAACATACGAAATATGGAGTATGATAGCTACAACAAAATACCTAACATATTTATTATAGCAGTGACCTGAGAAAATACAATCAACATTAACATAACATCAACATAAGGTATCGTAGTATAACATAATGATAATTATGTACTTGTATGTACAAATGCATTGACATTAGATGACAAATGATTATACTTCAGTTGCGAGAATTATGAATTGCGTTGTGTTTTAATCATGTGGAGTGTAAATACCCTGCATGTGATACATAAATATCCTGATAATTATGTACTTAATCAAAGAAATGTATTGACATTAGAATATGACCATGGACCGAAAATACCCTGTGTTTGTGTGTGTGTGTGTGTGTGTGTGTGTGTGTGTGTGTGTGTATGTGTGTGTGACGGGTAATGTATTCCGTAGTATAAGAAACAGGGCATTGAATGATTGTTTCTGTATTATATGTATTTAAAAAAAAGAAAAAAAAGATGCTTGCGCAGGTAGTTCGTACCAACATACAAGCCTTCAACAAACTGGAAGATCACTGAATATGTCCAATGGGTTCCTCTTCTTCCTCTTATCCCGCAAAACTTGTTTTCTACACCTGTGCATCAATGAGTGGGTTCAAGCCTATCACAAAGCCTGAATGTATGAAAGAAAAGAATGGTAGCCTAATGGAAGCGAAACCGTTATCATATCATGACGGCAATCATTCGAACAAAACATACTTGTCTATAAAGACTACTTTCATTCTAAATTCTATTGAAGTGCATGAATATTATACATTTTTTCGTTTGTTTGTGAAGCGTGTTTCTGAAGGAAATTAATGTTAAAAATGTTTCAAATTGAACTCATTTTTGACCACTATTGGTATCACTATTGATGTATGACTAAGCTGGATAAACAACGTGATTTGCTACTACTTTCTTACAATATATGATTACAGTACAACATTAAAAACGTTCATATTCAACAACGTGTTAGCGATGCAAATCTCGTATATTGATAAAAGTGGTCGTTATACGAGGTCCATACTTTCACAAATTATGCATGTTCCTATACTCCACCCGAGACGTCGGATATTGAGTTTGCTTTTAGACTTGAGTAAATACTACATTTAGTGCGCTACCAAAAACACGCCCTTCTCTCTACATTTTGTTTTTCATGAGACAGGCCGAAAGTAATGATTTATATAAACCACGTAATCAGTATTTGATTATGCCATATTATTCCCTTTTTAATATCTATAATGGCAATTACTTCAATATTCATTTCGTTAAATGCATGGGGTGATGTAGCGGCATCGTTTTTCCCGTCAATTAGCGCGATTGTAAAATATCCATGATATCAGGACCGAAAGAAGTGCGCAGTTGATAAGCCATGCACCGTTTGTTTTTACCCGCCCACTGAGTGAGAGATTTGCATTTATTATTCATGCGCACTTCAAATCTTGTCTGTTCCACACGGTTAATAGTGGAACGTGTTAGCAGATAAACGTCTACGTGTCACGCTGTGTGCTTCAGTATTGAACGCAATTAACAAAATTGGCACCCTCTTCTCATCCCCGCACTTTATTTCATTTTTCATGATTCTAAGGTAATATTGTATTCTCCTGTCTAAATGATCGTGCATAACACGTTGCAAAGGGCATGCGAAACACATATATATGAATATTTTCATTTTCTCATCTCATCTCATCAGGCATTGTTCAACCCTTGTTGGATGAAGCCCTCCTCAATCAGTTTCCATTTACTTCTATTTGCGGTCATTCTGTTGCATGTTGCTGTGTTTGTGTATGTTAATATCTCGTCTCTCCACCTCCTCTTTTGTCGGCCCCTTCTTCGCTTTCCTGTTCTTGGCTGCCATTCTGTGAGTTTCTTGTTTCAGCTGTTGTCTTGTGTTCTCTATACGTGTCCTGCCCATCTCCATTTCATCTCTTTAATTTTTACTATAATATCTTTGACCTTCGTTTTCTGCCGCATGTCAGTGTGCTTCACTCTGTTTTTTTTTTAATGTTAAATTGAGCATTCTTCTTTCCATAGCTCATTTTGTTGTTCTCAATTTCTGTTCTATTTCTATAGTTGTAGACCAGGTTTCTGCTCCATATGTCAATGTCAAAATGTCAAAATACACTGGTCAAATATCATTCTCATTGTAAGTGGTATTTTCTTGTCGGTTAAAAGTTCCCTGTACATATTAAAAAATCTCCGCCCTCCTTTAATTCTTGTCAATACTTCTTTTCTTGTATTATCCTCCATTTTCAAGATTTGTCCCAAGTACTTGTAAGTGTCGACTTTCTCTAACTGGTGATGTTCTATTCTTATTTCTTCTGTTGTTTCAAAGTTAGTCATGAATTTTGTCTTTTCTTTTGACATCCATAAATATTTGTTTTCCTTACATATAAGATACTGACAATATGGAGAAAAAGGCGACAAGTAAACATAGTCATGACATATTTTGACTCACGTACCGTGAACAAACTATATGACACTTTACAACTAAAATCAATATGACATTTGCTCATTGTGAGGTTGACGGATGTTAAATAGGTTGTGATATCCTGTGAATATTCAAATAGATTATATAATCTAATCGTACAAGGTTCATTGAATGCATTTGGATTGGTTGCCATAGTTACGACTAGTAAATTGTAAATGTTTGTACATTGCATGAATACGATTAACACTCGTGCGGATTCACATATACGCTTGAAAACGGTGTGTACACATACCCCCAAAAACGATGGTATTCGGGCATCCTACTAACCTTTACGCATTTCACAATGAATTTTTGTTATGGGTATTTAAAATTACACAATATATAAAGGTGTTCAAAGATATGATTATCATAATTCATGTTAGAATATTTTCTTGGAGATAAAGAAGATTTAACTAAAAAGCAAAACGGCTATTTTCTATTTTATAAATGCAAATAGACCTACACGCATAGAACCAGCTACAAATGCATGTCGGTGATGCTAATACTCATTCAAGCAGATACAGTTGTCCTCAAAATTATTCATACCCTTGTTAATTTTTATGAATTTTTATTTTTGTGATGAAATGAATGCATTTTGTCAAGTGTGTATATCAGTTATATGTGACCAACATGTGAAAGAATAACAACAATACACAATTCAAGAAATTCATCATTTCAGGGGTATTTTATTCATGGATTTTCAAAAAATGCCATGTTCAAAATTATTCATACCCTAGGTTTACTGAGTCCAATGTCTTTCTTTAATAGTCAATAACATAGCCTTTGTTTCTTATGACTGCTTCTAGACGGTTCTTGTATGTGTCCACAAGCTTCCTGCATGTCTTCTGGGGGATGTTGGCCCTCTCTTCCTTGGCAAAAGCCTCAAGCTGGGACAGGTTGGTCGGTTTCCTAGCCAACACTCTGGTCTTCAAGTCTCGCCACAAGTTCTCAATTGGATTCAGGTCAGGACTCTGACTTGGCCATTCGAGGACGTTGACATCATTGTCCTTCAACCATTTCTTCACTACCTTGGCGGTATGTTTTGGATCATTGTCCTGCTGGTACTTCCAATTAGGGCCAAGCTGAAGTTTCTCAGCGGATTCCTTCACGTTTTCATCAAGGATCGTGATGTAATCCTCCTTTCTCATGATTCCTTGGACCTTGACGAGGTTGCCTGTGCCACTGGAAGAGAAGCATCCCCATAGCATTATGTTTCCACCACCATGCTTGACGGTGGGCACAGTGTTCTTTGGAGTGTATGCTTCTCCTTTTTTCCTCCAGACGTATTCAACATCCATATGGCCAAATAACTCCAACTTTGTCTCATCAAACAACAGGATGGTTGACCAAAAGCTGGAATCTTGCTTTAGATGACCTTTAGCAAAGGCTAGGCGAGCCTCCAGATGCTTCTTCCTGAGCAGCAGGGTCTTCCGAGGCCTACGTCCATGGAGACCTCCTCTGTGCAAGACTCGCTCAATAGTGGACCGTGACACCTTCGTCCCTGCCTGGTCAAGCGTTCGAAGTAGGGCCTTGGTTGTGGTCCGGGGGTTGTTGTTGACCTCTCGGCAGATTTTCCTGGCGAGTTTGGGGGACACCTTTCTCTTTCTGCCACGCCCACAGGTTTTTAACAGTATTGAACTTCTTGTGCTTGTTGATAATGCTCTGCACGGTTGCCACAGGGACATCATATTGCTTCGAAATGGCCTTATAACCCTTTCCTTCAATGTGGGCACGCACAAGACGTTGCCGTAGGTCCTCACTGAGCTCCTTCTTCTTGGCCATGATGATCAGAAACTGAGAATGACCAGAACACGTTTCCTCTATTTAAAGTCTTATGGAAAGATGCTATGTGTTTGACAATAGTTTAACATTTGGTCAACAAAAAAGGTATTTAATCCATTGGAACATCTTGAAATAACTATAGGACAAAGATTAACACATTCTCAGGAAAGGAAAACAATGGATACTATGAAGAAAGAACATTTTTGTTGAGGTATTGTCAGGGGTATGAATAATTATGAACATGAGGGAAAAATAACTTTTGGACTTATCTATTATTATGCAAATGAAGTTTAGCCAACTCATATGTGGATTTGTGCATAGCAACAAGTAGACAAAAGATACACAGGAAGTACCAACATAATAGCTTTTACAAAGGAAGAATCTAACAAAGACTGTTATTTTCAATGGGGTATGAATAATTTTGAGGACAACTGTATACCAACTACAAAGCATTCTAGCTGCACTTTAACACAATGTTTTTCTCTTGATCTATTTGTTTCAAGTAAAGCTAGGCGATTGTAGCCATATGCTAATAGTAGAGTAAACAATATTTATCATATGGAGTTATAGTTCACGGAATGTTAATGAGTGAAACCCTCAATTAAGCTGAACGATTATATCTACATTATAGGGATAGATCAGATCAGTTTTAATCAACAGAGTTATACTTTGCGGAATATTAATGAGTCAAGCCTCTAAATCCATGGAAGCGAAGCAATAATTTTTTTGTCGTTAGATAAGAAATGGATGATGGTGCACTCTTTTGGCATAAAGAAGGAAAAGTTGAAACCTTTTTTTTCATATCGGAAAATGATGAGCCCGCGAGTGAAAGTGATAGCGAGGTATTTACATATCTCACTTCGCACCGACTCCCCGTGTCCACCGAACGGAAACCATCGGGCGGCTAGAAATGGCTGCACCAACTGGTTGCCATGGTTACCAACTGATGGTGGATGTTGGAGGAAGTTCCCCCACGCTGTCGTTCATCATTAAGCTGTGATGATAGCTGAAGACGACGATGACGATGATTGAGATGCAACCCATCTCGCCCAAGGGGGCGTCCTCCCTTCTCGTATTTGATCTTCTACCATCTTTTACAGGTGCGTTTCTGGGAGTTGAGAGGAAGGAAGCATTTAACTCACTTACACAACCCACGCTTTACCTGTTCGGGCCATTTTCACAGAAAGTGCAGGTTATTTACATCCAACTTGGATCTCAGCCGCCCGTTTCCACGTGCATTTTTCATGTTTGTTTATTTAATCACCGTCAACAATGTCCACTCGGGTTCCAACACAGATGACGTTAAACGCGCTGAAAATACGCCATTTACGTCGTCCCGTCGTCAACTCTCGTTTCAACTAACAGGAAATCCTATTTCAGGTGGTGCTGTATCATTCCATAAATCATGATAGATACGATCCATATACAAGCAATGACCCACAGCCATTCGTTGGGACTGAAATAAAGCAAGAAAAATTGTAAATATCGAAGTGCAACAAATCAAAAAGCAACCGGACATGTTTTCCAATTGAAGTGGTGTTTAAGAAATTTGATTGGGTTCATGTTATTTATATTTTACTAAGGCTCATGGACATAGACAATAATATGTTTATAATTGGATACCGTACCGCGGCATATAAGTGTCACTTTTTAACACTTCAAAATAAAGCAATGCTAACATTATCCTGAGCCCGCCCACGAGCTAACACAGACCCACTTTTTATATCACTTAAATTACTTAAAGGACAAGACAGCAACATGATTCCATATCGCTCATTTGAGTAAAACTACATGAATGACATGCTTCCACCCCACTTACGTAATGTGTTTACCCATTATTACGACATTCAAACAACACATATCACTCTGCATGACCGTGCCTCTTCATCGTATAACATTTTGTTTATCTTACTTTTTTTATCTTATTTTTTTTACTGACATATTTCTATTGTTTTATATTGCTATTTCCTTTTCTTTATTCCATTTTTATTATTTTCATTTTCCTGATGGGCATGTACCTATTTAGTATTATCCCCCCCCCCCCTTGATTTTCTTCTTGTGTGTATGGCTATAAAATGTAATTGTAATGTCACAATTTGTCCAGACGAATCCGCCACAAGCGAAAGATTAACAGCACTCATCATATCGAAACAAAAGCAAACATTCATAGTATTATCATTATTGCGAGAACTCATGTTTGACGATGATATTCTGATTCAGATGTTAGTTAACAAATTTGACCTTCCTTCATGCTTTAATATTTCCCAAGGCATGAGTTAATTCTGATTTATGCTATGTAATTATATTCCAACATTTTCAGTAAAGGTGACAAATGTATGATTTGATGTTTGAAAAAAGAAAGTTTCAAATCAATCAAGCAATATGTCGACAAGGTGTGTTCCATATAAGTATTTTA